>BSBK01007484.1:0-250416 GCA_027943335.1 Chamaecyparis obtusa | reverse complement strand
AGAAATTATTTCCTTATAAAAAATGTAAAACAAGAAAACTCATCAAAATATAGACACAACTTTTAATATCCATAAATAGACATTAAATGAATATTTTATCAATGTTGTATATTATCCACTTCTTCATATTAGATTAATAAATATGTAAAATTTAAACCATAAACTCAGTATTTTTCTTTAAACTTCATTTAAACTCTAATCCTACATAAAAATGAGGTTCCAACTATTTCAAAAATATGGAATTAAGTTCCTCCTATAGTATCTACCATAAAGCTTTTTGTAGAAACCGCCACTATTTAGTAGGCATGGAATGATTTAGTAGGCATGGAACCTCTTAGTATTGATATGAAAGGATGTTTATAGTAGCTATCATTGTCATAATCTACCTGATCTACTGGACCTCTAGAGACCTAGGAGTTTGTGGCAATGTAGATTCCATCTTGCCTTCCAATATCTTCACCACTTGACTCATGCTCAACCTCGCATTATCATTATCTTGAATGGCATAGCCCTTCCACCACACTTTCTCTTCTCATCTCTTCCATATCTACCTCACTCGCTATCCTTGCATCCACCTGACCTAATATGTTTCCACAACAAGTGAAAAATTGTTATATTTCTACCAAGATTCAACTATGTAGTTTTTGAGTAAAATTCATTGACCATGTTTCATGAGTAGTGGTTCACAAGAACCCATCTCTCATGATAATGAATGTAACACTTAAAATGTGTTGCATTTAGGTAATGCTCGCATAGGTGAAGCACTAGGACTTGCTGGGTGGTCACCCATCCCAATATTACTGCATGTTGAGCATAATTAACCACAAAGTTTACTCCAAGGTTAAGCCCACTCTACTTGCAACCTCATTTATAAAACCTTCACCAAGCATTGTACATTATGAACGATTAATTATTAAGCCCCTTAATATCATTAACTAATAAGTAGAAGATATTTTCCACAACAAGTCAAATTGTGCCATTTCTATCAAGATTCAACTGTGTAGATTTTTACTCAAACCGATTGACCCATGTTTCACATGTATTGGTTCACAAGAACTCATCCCTCAAGACAATGAATGGAAAACTTAGTACTTAGTGGATCTAGGTGATTCTCATAGAGGTGAAGATCCTTGAATTCCAAAGATGACACCCATCTCAGTATTACTTCAGCTCAAGCACACTTAACCACAATTTTTCCTCCAAGGTTAAGCCGAGTCTTCTTCCAACCCCATTGGAAAAACCTTCATCAAGTGTTGTGCCTTATGAACCATTTTTAGTAATCCCCTTAATATCATCAGCTGATAAGTAGGATATATTTTCCATAGTAAATAAAATTGTGATATTGCTATCAAGATTCATTGTGTAGTTTTTAAGTTATATTCATTGACCCATGTTTCACAAGTAGTGGTTCAAAAGAACCCATCTCTCATGAGAATGAATGAAACTGTTAGCAATCATTGGCTATAGCTAATGCTCACAAAGGAAAAGTAGTAGAACTTCTTGGGAGGTCACCCATCTCAATAATACTCTAGGTTGAGTGTTCTTAACCATGGAGTTTCCTCCAAGGCTAAGCCCAATCTTCTAGCAACCCCATTTGAAAAACCTTCACCAAGTGTTGTGCCTCATGAACCATTCATTATTAGCCCCTTAATCTCAACAATTGATAAGTAGGAGATATTTTTCATAGAAAGTCAAATCATGATATTTCTATCAAGATTCAATTGTTATCAGGTGGTTTGTCCCTTTCCTAGTAGTCATTATTCCATTATTACCTACTATTTTCTGTGGAGGGGGTAGTGTTGGTCTTTGGAGAGTGGGAAATGTGAGTGTTAGAGAAGCCCTCTAGCTTTGTCCTTTTGTTCAAATCTATACTATGGCTCTTCTTTTGTCCTTTTTCTTAGTTGAAGTTTTATTTCTTTTTTTTTTTATTATGGTTTATGGTGTAGTAGAAAGATCTTTAGCCCCTCTACCAATGAGTATAAGGGTTTCTTATTTTTATGAGGTATTTATCATAGGTGTTGGTTGGTTCTTTCCTTAAGTGTTGTTGGGTTTGGTTGGGTGTGACTAGTTTTTAGGATGCGCTTTGATGTTCTTTCCCCCTTCTCCTTCATGTTCATGTATCTTCACCAAGCCCTTCATTTCCTATTGTTTTATTATTTTATAGGTTCTTGGATCTTGGTTTTAGGGTTTTGGGTTGTGGAAGGGAGTGAGTGTATTCAGAGGTTGTGCATTATTGTGCTCACCACCTTCCCGATCCCATCTCTACTCTAGTTTTCTTTTTTATCATTGGATCTTTCTAGTACATGAGGTCATTGTCTTTTGGATGTAGTGTTGGTAGTGGATTTTGGGTGTGATTTTTTTAAGTGGTTGAATGTTGATGTGCTCATATCCTATCTTCTCCTCTTGTTGCATCAAGTTCCTTCTTCTCTATTATTTTTTTCTATCTTGGCTAAGTCTCCTATTGAGGTGGATGAGACTCATATGGATGTGGAAATCTATGTGGCTAAGAAGATTGTGTTTGATCCTTATTTTCTTTCTATTGTATTTTATTTTGAGGTGGTGCTAACTTCTATTAAGGTGGATTATAGCAGTACAAGTGAAGGATTTGTCAGGAGTAAACCTTGCTGAAGCTTGGGTGAGCCTTTCAAAACCCTTGCCTATGACTCTTATGTATAGTATTTTGGGCCTTTGTTATGTTGGGATCTTGTCAAAACTCTTCCAAAGTGTATGGAGCTCTTCAATAATGTGTTGAGGATCTTTGACTTGTTGTTGGTGCAACTAGAGCATTAAATCTTGTAATGATATTTTGGGCTACTGATATTTTGTTGTTGGTAGGGCTACTCTTCAATGATTCTTTTTATTTACCACCATTGTTTTTGGTTTCTACATCCCACAAAAATCTATTTTCAAAGGGTTCCAAACCCTAAAAAAAGAAATAATTAAAATTAATCTTTCATCAATACTTTATGTGAGATTAAGTTTATAATTTTTCTTTCATCAACACTTTATGTGAGATTAAATTTATAAGTCTTCTTTCATCAACACTTTATGTGGGCTTAAGTTTATAATTCTGAAAATCTTTCAATATTATGAGAAGTCAAGTGGGTATTTGATGGTTGTCATGTTTAGGAGGATTTATTTTGAATGTTTTCCACCTTTTTTTTATAAATGACTAAAAATGGATACCTAGCAAGATTTTTGAAAGGATCCATATTTTTAAATTATGAGGGAATCGAAAAGTAAGTGTTATAATTAATCTCTCAAGGATATTAGAATAATTATTGTTGGAGACAATAGTTTCCATCGCACATATAGTTTCTTATTGCCCTTCACCTCTCACTATTTCTCACCTCATCATTTATAATAAATATTTAAAATATTTTCATGCACGGAGGCTATAAATTTAGTACATTTTTTTTTAATACGATAACCAATTAACCTATGTGCTCTAATTGATAGCAATGAAATCTATTTATTTCTTTATGTGTTTATTTTCTTCTCAATAAGTTTGGTAATAATAGTTAAGTTCTCAAGGGAAGATGGTTGTAGAAATTAAGATAAAATATATTATAAATACTAGTGAATAATGTGATCAATTAAATTTTTACATAATATATCAATATACAATTTTCTTCCATGTGTTTGAGTGCACAATTAAATATCTCGTAATTACATTTAAATGCAAAGGAAAGGTAAATGAAAATAAAAATATTTTTTTGTCATTTGCATGATAAATACTTTGTATTACATTTAGGCACATTGATGTTTACAATATAGATTGTTAGAATTTTATAATTATTTAAATAATATTTGATGTATGGAAAAACTATTTTAGTTTATATTTCTTATTTTAATTAAAGGTCAAGGATTATAAATTGCATTCAACATTGTTTTAATATTGTTATGAAGGGCAAAAGTCAAGAACAACTTAAAACATAGATAAGAAAAGAAAAGTTTATACGAAAAAATATGCATATATTTTTTTTCTATTTTTATGAAAAACATATATCAATCTAGAAAAAAATTTAGTCAATTAGAAATTATTTCCTTATTAAAAATATAAAACAAAAAAACTCATCAAAATATAGATACAACTTTTAATATCCATAAATAGACATTTCATAAATATCTTGGAAGCCTCATATATTCTCCCACTTCCTCATCTTAAATTAATAAATATACAAAATTTAAACGAGAAACTCAGTATTTTTCTTTAACCTTCATTTAAACTCTAATCGTACATAAAAATGAGGTTCCAGCTAATTAGAAAACATGGAATTAAGTTCCTCCTATAGATAACTAGCATTAAAGCTTTCCCTAGAAACCCGCAAAATAATATCTACCTTAAAGCTTTCCCTAGAAATCCGCCACTATTTAGCGGGCAGGGAACCACTTGATATGAAAGAATGTTGTCCTTATCTACCTTATCTAGTAGGACCTGTAGAGACCTCGGAATTTGTGGCAATGGAGGTTCCATCTTGCCTTCCAATATCTTCACCACTTCACTCATGGTCGGCCTCTCATTCTCATCGTCTTGAATGCACAGCGCAGCCACCACAGCGGCTCTCCTTATCTCTTCCATATCCGCCTCACTCAGTATCCTTGCGTCCACAAGACCTACTATGTTTCCACTCTGAATCTGAGATGAAGCCCAGGCAGGAAAGTACAATCTACTTTCCTCACCGTAATATCCAGGTTTCTTCTGCCGATATAATTTCGAACAACGTCATGCCAAAACTGTATACGTCCACCATGGAAGTGATTGGAAGGCCAGAGATCCACTCCGGAGCCAAGTACCCTCGAGTTCCTCTTGTGGTCGTCAGTACGCGGTTGAAATCTCTTCCTACCAGCTTCGCTAGCCCAAAATCTCCCACCTTTGGGCTGAAGTCGCTATCCAGGAGAATGTTTTCAGGCTTAATATCACAATGAATGATGCGATCCCTGCATTCCTCATGCAGATAAACTAATCCTCGTGCAGTGCCCAGTGCTATCTCAAACCGAGTCCTCCAGTCCAACACCTTCTCTAAGTCTTCCGGCTTAGAGAAGAGGAAAGAATTCAGGGAGCCGTTGGGCATGTAGGCATACACCAGTAGCCTTTGAGAGCCTTCTACGCAGAATCCCCACAGCTTGACCAAATTCACATGATGTATCCTGCCAGTGGTGATTATTTCAGCGCGGAATTGTTTTTCTGCTGGCGTCGAACCCTCTAATCTTTTAACTGCAATAAGTGTGCTGTCTGTCAGAGTTCCTTTGAACACAGAGCCGAAAGCTCCTCTACCCAGCTTATGCTTGAAATTATCCGTTGCGATTCGCACTCTCTGTAAGTGAACTTTTTGAGGACATTTGCACCTCTTCAACTTTTCTCTTCCTCAATCTTTGACGTTTCCAGAGAATAAATGCGGCTGACAGAAGAGCCGAAACAACAATAAGGGATGCGGCGCCAGAAAGTAAAATAGTTAGTACAGGGGTTTTGTGGTTTTGCTCTGATGTCACCTGCGGCAACTCAGAAGCAGCAAGCCTAACGAAGACAGATTGGGCATCGGACGAAACGCGCATTCCGAATAAATCTCCAAACCACAATCTACAGACAGGAACATCAGAAATAGCAAAAGCAAAGGCTGTGCAGGAGCAGTTGTTGACACAGGCAGTCTGACAGCCTTGCTGTGTTGGCTCGTTGCTGTATAAGACAGCTTCCTTCCGGACAAGTATTGGTTTTTGGCTTCGGAGAAGCCGTCGGTTGTGCCATCTGTGACAGAGCAACGCAGGGGCCTTCGCCTAGCACACCCGTTTGACCACCAACCTTGAGAGCCGTGTTTGGGTGTGAAGCCCTGGACACAGCTACACACATCATTAGCATTACACAGTCCATACGCACCGCAGATTTCATATTCACTGCACTGACCTTTGTATGTCGACCATCTCAGACTCCATGTACCATCATCCATCCAGAAGTAGAGTTCAAATTCGCCGTTCTCATTTAACAGGTACCGCCCCGTGATCGTATGATCTATTGGGTATATGCTAAAATTAATGTACATTCTTGAAGGAGAAAGGGTCACACACGACGCTTGAACTTTCTGCTGACCTTCCAATTCCGGAACCTTAGTAAAAGAATTGTGTCCAATGCATTCTCCACTGGACCAATATTGAACGTTGTTGTTAAACAACATCATCATCTCCAACTTTCCTCGAGACTTGTCCATTTCTAAAGAGAATAGCCCAACTGCAGGATCCACAGAACTCTTCCAGAAGATAGCTTCATGCCGTTCCAAAGCTTCATGCCAGGCAACCATGTATTTCCGGGATGCCCAAAACTCTCCCAAACAATCTGACTTTCATTGTGGGCTTCCAGGACAATGAAATTACCAGAGTCCGTTATCACAGCTCTAGATCCTTTCTCGGCAATATCAGTCGACCAAACTGAACGGCCCTCTGCATCAAACAATCTGAGATGACCGTCTGTCGAAAATTTCAGAACACCGGGCATGTTTGTGACAGGACTTTCTCTGTTAGCCACCCAAACTATGGCCTTCTGAGAGACTGGGGCATACCAGATGCCAATATACAAATTCTTCGTTCCTCTCGGGCTGAAAAATCCCAATGCAAACGTGCCATTTTGGGAAATTAAGGTCTGGTTTCCGGTTAGCGTAGCTCCCTGTAAAAGCGTATCTCCGCCATCCGCTGCCAGTGAAGTGCAATAATGCGCTCCAATAATCGCAGTAAGTGCTAGGAACAAATACTTCATCGTCATTTCAATAACCATAGCGTTCCTATTATTCTTAACAATCCCTTCAAGTAGTGCGTGGCTGGTGTATTTTCGAATGTAAATACACAACAAATAGTACTGCACAAGGAACGACATAGCCCCAAGTAGTGCCGTACACGAATTGAGAAATTTGACTTTTATAGCCATTCTCGCGTTCTTTCTAGGTATTCATAACGACTGGATGTAAATCAAATCTTGTGTGAACGTGCAGGATGAAATTCAAACTAGGTGGGGTCCACATGCACTTACAGTGTCTGAAAATTTTGTTCTCTTCAAGATATTTTATGCTTAAATTCGAAATACTTTTGGTTCAAATGACATCGACAATTACGTGAATTGTCGGGTGGTTTGAACATTTCCTCAGCTCGCCAGATTGCAAATAGTTCAATGAAATATTAATCAGTTTTAAATATTATTTTATTATAATAAGTTTTTAAAATAATAATTTCACAAGATTGACCATAAATCATAATTACGCTGTAGGTGTTTCCATTTTGGAAAGCTCCGGTCTGTTTGTTCCATCTAATGGTTGCAATTGGCTGAATAGGCAATGTCTGCCATTGAGACAATCTTTGCTGTCCATAATAATTTGATAGTTATTATCATTATTTTATTAGTATTTATTATTTGTTTTGGTGAGTTTGGTAGCTGAAAAAGATTGAATGGACAAAGATAATTTTCCCTGCCACTACACTTATCATATATTACTTTGTGGATAAGTAGTCTGGATTAAATTATTTTACTTCTTTCTATATAAAAATAATAATAATTAGATCTTTTAATTTTATTTATATTTTGCAAGAATTTTGAGGAGTGGAGTTGGGGAGTCGTTTCAAAGAGAAACATCCATGTGCATCTTTCGTTAGGCTTAAGTTATTTTTTAAATTTTATTTATTCTATTTTTTGACCTTTTGTGGATATTGATTGTGGCATTTTGTTTCAAGTACACATTCCTTATCTTTATAATTTTGATTTGAAATGGATATTTTTTAATTGTAAGGATAAATAGTTCAAAACAATTGAAAGCATGTAAAACTTTTTTTATGAATAAGTCTTTGTTATTAATTTTTTTAAAAATTTGTTTATGTTACAATTAGGGTTTATTTTTTTAATGTAGATAGCATCTTATAAAATGATGAAATTTTTATATTGATTACAAATTGATATATTTTTTCATTTGACGTGTGAATTTTTATTATTAACATTTTCCATCAAATTTTATTGTCTTAGTTTCTTATTTTATCAAAGTGTTTTAGTTTTTTTTAAATTGTTTATGACTTATTTGAATATGATTTGTAGTCTTTTAAATCATGAAATTTTGTTAATAGATATTTTTTTAAATTCACGTGTAAATTTTTATTGTCAACATTTTGCAATAAAAATGTTCATCCATGCCTATCAAATTATGGATGGCAATTAATCAAAAAATTTAACTCTATCTTTTCTTTATTGTTTCCTACTTTTTCGTCCTAACTCTCGTGTCCTTGTTCTTCATTTACCATTTCGTACTTGTTCTATTTAAGGTAAAAAGTACCTGCATACTTCTAATCCTAGGTTAAAAATGACAGTTACAGATCCATGGTCATCACTACAACTCCATAGAGATTAGTGGTTAGTAGATGATGTACCTACATGAACGCCGAAAGGACAAGGAGATAGAGAGAGGTGTGGAGATGGAGATTGAAAAGAATAGGGATATGGAGAGAGAGAGAGAGAGAGAGAGAGAGAGAGAGAGAGAGAGAGAGAGAGAGAGAGAGAGAGAGAGAGAGAGAGAGAGAGAGAGAGAGAGAGAGAGAGAGAGAGAGAGGGGATGGAAGATGTAAATATATAAAGAATCTAAAGAATGAGAGAGGGAGACATATAAAGATAAAGATAGAGGTAGAAAGTGATAGAAAAGAGGGGTACTAAGGGGGATATATATAGGGATAGAGAGTGATAGAGAGATGACAAGATGGAGATAGATATAGAGGGAGAGATGAGAGAAGAAATATGGAGATGTAGAGATTAAAATGTATAGGAAGAGAGTGATGGAGAGGGATGGATGGATAGAGATGTAGTTGAATATAGGGTGGGAGGATGGGAGAATAGAGAGAAGAGATAAATCGAGAGGTAAAGATAAAAAGAGATATAGGGAGATACAAAGGGAGACATAGAGAGGAAGAGATATAAAGACACATAAGGAGTGACAAATACTTAAATGACCTTTCCATAACTCTACGACATACCCATTACACACTAAGGTGCAATTGCTAGTAAGTATTAGACATATTTATAGAAGTCATGACATTCACTGTAACTACTACATTGAACTATTAAAAATAAATTTTCACACCGAACTGACCAATACATTTTTCCTCGTCACACGCATTCTTTGTAATTAGTCTTGATTACTGAAAAAAATGCTAAGTCTATTCTTCTCTAAGCGGGTGTGGGTATATTGCGTAGGAGAAAAACTTTTTAAAAAAAAAAATTAGATACAAACTTTTTATAAAAAATTATATTTATTTTTTATTTTTGAATTATTATTATGATATTACTATTAGGATTTAATTGTGTAGTTTTACGTCAAATTCATTGATCTATGTTTCAAATCATTATCTTGATTTATCTTTAAGAAGATGAATATCATACATCTTGTTTTGAAGTGTATAGATGACCTACAATTCTCAAATTCCTATTATGTAGGAGCCCACTACGCTTCAAATATAAGTTATATATACCCTATTCTTGCAAGATTTCAACTTGATCTATCTAAAGAGTTCATTTTTTACCTAATAGACCTACTCGAATGTACAAAAAAATTGCTACCCAACATGCATGATATAACCTAACTCTTCAATGTAATTTCAATTTCAATTTTATATGAATTTGTTTTTTAATGTTTAATTTTTCAATATTTTTCAATTTATTTTTTATTTTATTTATAAATAATAATTAAAGGTAAAATATATTCATCATGAAAATTAAAATTATTGTAGTAAAATTAATAAAAGATTTATGCAATATCAATTTTAATTTATAAATTACTTTTTTAGTAGCAAATGTTGATGATAATAGAATATAGGATTGATTAATACTTTTATCAAAGTTAAATTACTCCTCTCATATGAGTAATGTGTTTTTGATAGGAAAAAGCAGCAAGAGGGTGCTGGCCTGTACAATGACTAAAAGCACATTAACAAAAAGTTAATGGAAATAGCCAAACAGAACAGTAAAGCAACAAAACCAATCATACTTGCCTCTATCAAAAACAAAGTTAATGAAGCTAACTAACCAAAAAATGAAAACAAGCCTAAAGCTATTGATGTTCAGAGTATTACCAATCCAGAGCCACACAGGGCTAGTATCAAAACAATAAAAGTTAAAAAAGTCCCCATACACAACACCGGGGAAACTCGAACTGTAATTAACCAAAATAGAAACCACCATAGCAAAAACTAATTTTTTTCCCCCAACTGCCTGGAACCAAAGTGTTGGACCATTCCTCTTGAAGAAACTGGAAGAGATCTTTGTTATCTTCATCCTCCGCCAGAGCACCACCAGCCAACTTTTCCTGCACAAGACACATAGTAGTAGCCGAATTCCTCATAATTTTAAGGGAAAATTTATTAGTCAATCTACAGTGATCCTCCAGCCTCTGCATGTTCTTCTTGATGTCCCCAATATCTCTGTCCAGCTCCACAAATTTCTTTTTGAGGGTGCCTCTAAAGCAAGTCACGTCGAGGGGGAGCTAAGTTGTCTTTGGGAATGGAGTCTCTGTTCAGGGTCCCAAGGGTGGGGCTTGGTGGGGGGGGTGGGGTTTAAAGGGGGTATTCAAAGTATTCTGGGGGCTGGAGGGGGGCTAGAGGTCAACCCTTGGGGGGCTAATCAGATGGTTAGAAGAATCATTTAAGGATTCAGTAGAAGGGGAGTCTTTCCCAAAAACCTCACGGGAAGCAGTTTCCCTGAGCTTGGACTTACATTTCTCTTTAGCAATTCTGCTTGAGTGCCTGCGACCGGTACCAGTAAAGCCCACCTCAATGTTGACCTGACTATCCATGCATTTCTTCAATTTATGTTTACGATCAGTGTCGGGGGTGCTTTCAGACTCAATTCTAAGGTCCACAGAGTCGGAGATGTAGGAATCCTCCTGACCAGTCCGTTCCTTGTGGGGTTTTTTGCATTTCTTTCCTCCGCCTGCAATAGAATTGGTCTCCTAGGAAATTTGGAGGGAGTGAGAAGAGGATTGGTTAGGTTTGGCAGTTTCAGCCTGAGAAACATCCTGGGTAACTTCCTGAATTATAGGAGGGGGTCGGGGGGCCAAGTAGATGGCTTTGTGAAACTGATAGAGATGGAGGATGAGGCCCTAGTGGAGGATGGGAATAGGTTTGTCCGGGTTAACCTTTATATCCAAAATGTTTCTCTTAGTAGAATGCAGAAGGTAAAAAGGGATAGACATAAATCCTTATTTCTAATATGGTTTAGAAAAGGTAGATGGTAATAGTAGAAGATGGTGAACTTACCCTCCAGCATGAAGTACTTCATGATAATGAGGCAAATTTTAGGCCAAAACTTAGGAAGCTTCTCTCTATTAAAGCCCCCTTGTTTCTTCACAGGTTGCTCACCCTCCCGGAAGAATTGGTTGAGGCTAGTGGGGTCAAGAGTCTGGCTAGTTTTTTTGTATTTTCTCCCTGTCATAGGAAGCCCCGTAGTTTTGGCGATGACTTCTTCATTAAGTTGAAAGTGAATGCCTTCCACCGAGACCTTCTTGTTATCCCAAGTGGAGATGAACTGCTTTGAAATCTGCTCATCATGTCCTCCCCTCATACGCTCCATGAAACCTCAAATCCCGCTCTCCTTATAGTAATGAGTGACCAGAACATCATTGGAAAAGGCCTCATCAATCTTATCAGCTTCAATGTGAAGAGTATTGCCCCCCATCTCAAAATCCTGGTCCGCCAGCATCAAGGAAGCCAAAAAACTAGAGAGCCGAGTAAAATTGCAAATGTTGGAAAACCTCTTGTTTTGGCAAAACTTTCCCAAAATTGGGTTATACATAGAGCGCTGGCTTTGAGGAAATCTTTGAAAAAGGTGCACCATAGCACCAGATCTAATTGATCTGCAGGTGTCTTTATTGGCAATAAGATCGAGGATACACTTGCTGTCCAGAATTGCAAAGTAGGCAACTTGATTTGGACAGCCTTTACATCGCACGTGAGGAAAGTAATTATCAACTTGCATGGGGTAATGGGAGCACATTTTAATAATTTCAAAAAACTTACTAACATGCCAGCATGTGATCCAGTAGGATTGCAAATTAATCATGATAGTAGAGCACATTGATTCAAATAATTGTTGAGTCATCAAGGGCAAGTCACTCACCCCACTCCAGCTGGTGAGTTTTTGCTGATGTAAGCCAATCACATCCAAAGAGTCAGCAACTTGATTTCCTTCTTTGTATGTGTGTTCAATAGTCCAGTGCTAGAAGTTGTTCAAAAGCGCTTTGATTTCTAGTAGGATGGGATTGGTTTGCCATCCCACACTAGTCCCCGCTTTTGACAGCCTGAATCACCACTTTGGAGTCTCCTTCAATAGCCAGGTGTCTTACGTTCAAATTAATAGCGGTTTGAATTCCCCATAAAAGGGTCGTTCCCTCAGCTTGGGTAACAATGCCATTTATAATGGCACCAGTGAAAGTAATCAGGCAATTGCCCTTATAGTCACGAAGGATCCCACCACCACCTTGACCCTTAGTGTTTACAGCACCATCAAAATTTAATTTGATCCATCCTCTGGTAGGGGCCGTCCATTTAGTGGCTATTCTGGCTAATTTCTTGGTGTCATCAAATCGAGAGAACCCTAATAGGATATTCCATTTATCAATAGTTCTAACCTCCCAGGCATTGGGGGGAGTAGAGGGGAGCTTCCAATTGGCTGCCTGAGTATTCTCACATAGAAGTCCGGTACCTATCTGGAGACAGGTTCCAGCGGGGGTACTCTCATCTCTGAAGATACAATTGTTCCTTTCCTTCCAGATCACCTAGCAGATGTGGGGGGATATCATACGCTAGAGCAGTTGGAGCAATAGATGATTGGAAGGAGATCACTAGTAGCTGAATTGATGCACATCCCAACCAATGACCCACGAGAACCCCAAGTTGCCAAAAATCTCCTACCAGATGCTACTGGCATACTCACAGTGGATAAACTGATGATTCACTGTTTCTTCCTCTTTCATACATAGGGCACATCTATTCGCCATGGAGAAACCCCTTTTAACTAGGTTGTCTTGTGTTAGAACCTTCCCATGCATAAGGGTCCCCCAAAAAAAATTAATTTTTGGTGTGAGTTTTGGAATCCAAACCTTCTTCCAGTCCTCCATGTTACCATTCTCCTTAAGGAGCAGGTTGTAGGCAGAATTAACAGAGAACTTCCCCATCTGAGTGGGGGCCCATAGGACAATATCTTCATGGTCTGAAGTTTTGATGTTAAGGTTCTCCATAAGCTCCTTTCACATCTTCATCAGGTCTGGTCTATCTCTCAACCATATCTGTAAGTCCTTCCACTCTCTACCAACCATGTGTAATGTGTTATTAGGAAGAAACTTGGTATTTATATACTATATATTACTCTAATGTACTAAACTTTTATCTTTATACTTTATTCAATATAGATTTAAATAAATGGTCATAGCATTTAATGTAACTTTTGTAAATAAAAGTCATGCATGTTTTTAGCACATTTCTATTGATGAAATTCATATCATGTCAAAATGATCATAAATGTGTTTGATTAATATTATGTTGTAAGTAACTATATTTATAAAGAAAATAGATTTTCATGTATAATTTTATTGATTTTCATCATATTGAAAATAATAATATCTAGGAAGGAACACTCTTTCTAAGGAAAAGAGGGAACTAAAATCTAGTTCTATTATATTACCAAAAGGTAATTTTACAATCCAATCTTAATCATAGAGAATTCATAGTTAAATTCTTTCAAACAAAGCTTTCTAATAATAAAGAATTTACAATTAAATTCTTTCAAACAAACCTTTCTTATCATAAATGTAGTCATAAAATTCAATCAATCATGTTTGGTACACATAGTAACCTTAAACATTGATCTAATAATACTTTATGTAATATCACTAATTTAGTACTTCTCCTCACCTTGTTTCTATAGAACTACCAATCATAGATTAAATCAAATAAGCAATTAATTTTCATGCATCAATAAAATTTCATGAAATTAATCTTTTTCAAGGAACTTAAAAATTTGTAACTAAAAATAACAATTAAAGTTAAAATTAGAATGTGTGATCTTGTTACATATTTTATTATTGGTAGAGTGGGTAGTTGATTTGGGCTAGAGATTTCATTCCCTAGCCATTGTTCTTGTGAGAACTCAAGAGGAGGATTGCAGTGTGCATTGGGAGGGGGGAGATTCCAATTTCTTTCATGGAAAGTTTTATGTAGGGTTTGACATTTTCTTGTGGGCTAGAATTTATTTTGGGGCTTGTAGGGTGGGTTTTTTTTTCTAGGGTTGGAGTATTTGTTGTAGTTTGGAGTTTGTGGGGTTTAGTCTCTTTGTTTTGTGGTATGTTGTATTCGTTCATAGCTTGGATTGTGTCATTTTTTAGTAGTTTGGGTTTTTTTTGCCTTTTGTTTGGATGGAGGAGCATTCAGTTTCTACTAGCCTGGTGGTTTTTAATGCTATGTGGGGCCAAGCTCTAAATTGAATAGAGTAAATGGTTTTCTTCTAAGTTAGATCATCTTGTCCTTTCCTTTCGTCTTGAATCAGTATAGAGGATGTAGCTTATTGGAGCAAGCATGCACTAGTTTGTAAATTTATCAGGATTCATATTTATTTATTGGCATTGGAAGCCTAGATTCATTTTTTCATGGTAGGTTGAAGGAGATATAAATATTATGCTATCCACAAATTTCTAATTCATGTTTTATTTTCTTGCATGTCTGATTGAAATCATGATTTTAAGGGAGGATTATAATTTTACAATTATGTGGGCTTGTTTGTTAACCCTAAAATATAGGTTTCAATTAAGGAAATAAATTTCCCTTGAGGGTTCATGTTTAGGTTCCTCTAGTATGGCTTCCATTAGTGATTTGGTGGGAAGATATTTTTCATCGAATTGCTACTTTCTTTGGGAAGACAATTGTGATAGCCAAAAAAATGCTTGATGAACATGTGATTAATTTTTCTTGTATTTGTGTTGAGATTGATTGGAATAATATTTTTCTAAATTCTTTACAAAAAAATTTATGCTCTTCTATGTGGTTTCAACAATTAGATTGTGAATCTCTTCCTTTATATTCTTGGATATGTCATAATTCTGGTCATCTTCGCCATTAGCATCCTTAGGTTAATAAGGGGCCTAGTGGCTCTTTTGGTGGCCTTGATGGTTCTCCTCCTCCTTGTAGTCCAAAGGTGGATAAGGATGGAAAAGGAAAAGCCCTTATGAAATATGATGACTCTAATACAGATGGTTTTATGCCTATTAAGGCTTGGTCTAAGGAGAGGGGACATAAGAGGTCATACAAAAATATGCAAAATAATCAAGGATTTAACTGATTTGACACACTAAATACTCTAGCCTTAGAGGAAGGGATTCTAGTGGATGTCTCTTCGAGGGTGACTAGTATGGGTGTGGAGGATATGTACAATACAAGATTATTATTATGATTTAGGTTGATTTTATACAATAGGAAGTGTCCCCTATTCGTCCTTCCTTAGGATCTTCACATGACCCTGAACCTCCAATTTTGCAGGATAATATTATTTTGGTAGATTTGGTTAAGGAGATGCAGACATTTACTAAGGAAAAGGGTCTTCTCTAGCTCTGGGTGGGTCTTATTTAGCTTTGCGATTACATCAATGACCCCTAAAGATATTTTTTTTGACACTTCTCTTGAAAGGTGCAAAAAAGATCAAGAGAAGATTAAAATAGCTAGAGAACTGTTGGTGGAATCTAGGTCTGTCAATCCTCTTGAGTCTCACTTATCCTACTCTCTTAAATTATTATTCTCTTGTGGAATCTTAGTGGGTTAAATAAAATCACTCCATAAAAGGCTATTCATGGTTTAGTGGTTATTTTTCTCCGTCTACTTTTATATTCAAGATACTAAGCTTTTAGTTGACTCCATGCTTCTATGTGCTTCTAGTATTTGATATTATGGTGAGTGATAATGCATTGGGTCTCTACGTTGTTCTAGAGGTCTAGTAATTTTTTTATCTAAGAAAGATTATTCCCTTCTGGTACATATCTAACCATTCCACTCTCTAGTTTGAATTCAAGTGAGATTATTTTAGTCACTAATTCATAAGATCTAATTAATTTTCATGGAAAAACCTTTCTTTGGTCTCATATAAGGTATGTTAGGGCATGTGTTCCTTTTTTTTATTAGGTTATAGTTGGTTATTTTAATTAAGTATTAAGCTTGGAGGAGAAGATGGGGGGTTTTCTCAACTGGGTCCTTCCTCTGAGCTCTATTGCGAGAATGTGGGCCTTTTAAATTTAATTGATATCAAACTAGGTGACGAGACCTTTACTTGGAATAATAAAAATGGGGGAGAAGATTCTATGTCTAAATGGTTGGATAGATTTTTGGTTTCTTATTTTTGGGTTGGTGATAACCTGAGTACTATTTCTGAAATTCTTGATTGGAAGGACTTTGATCATTGGCCTATCAAATTTTTTTCTTCTTTTATTGTAGTTCCTAGAAATCCCACTTTTAAGTTCCATCTAATATGGCTTTTTGACCCTTCCCAAAAGTGTATCCACATCCATATTAGATAGACATAGTGTTCCCAAATGTTCATAATTTTTAGAGTATATTGAATACTATGTGTTTTGATTTAAAAATGTTCTTTTATGTAAATATTCCTTCATGGGAAAACCTTTCAATCATGCAACTTCTTTTTATTTATATAAAGAAAAAAATACACCAAATAAGAAAAGTGAATATCCCATCCCAAACATTCTTCATAGGAGAAAATCTATGTGTTTTTGGCACTGTGACCAACATTTTTGTGATTTCTACACCATATGGACACAACATAACTATCAAGAAGACAAAAAACTAAACATTTAACATTATAGATAGTGCATTGTGTTTTCTGTAAGTTTTTGACATAGGAAGTGCACTGTGTTTTCTACATCTGATAGATGGTCCAAAAACATCTTGTATTTCCATCATCGATGTAACTTCCTTCTTGCTAGGATATTTTACACCCGTTCCAGTGGGTGATGTTATGCTAATAGCTTTCATTGGTGTAATATTCTTCTTATTTCACTGATGGAAAGTGTTGCCTATTTTAACATCGGCATAGCTCAAGTGATTACTAAATGATTTTGAGCTCCTTGTGATGGGAATATTGTGGTGACATCTTCTATTGGGGTAACATTAATTTTGTTTTACCAAATAGGTAAATGTTGTTTATTTTTCCCTGTAGAATTTAAACGCTCTATATTTCATCATGCTTGTGTGATTAAACTTAAGATGCACAAAAAATTAAGTGCACAATTGTGCAGTAAAAAATATTGAGTATTTTCTATATTGTATGTCGCAGTTACCTTATCAACGAATGACTATAAATTGTGCTTGCGCAATTAAATATAAGATGGAGGAACTATTAAGTATGCATGTGTTGGTTATGGAAATTGTTGTGGTTTCTTTCAATCCATATAACTCAAGTCATTAATGTAAGATTTATGACCCACCCCAATAGGCAGTGTTATGCATATAGATTCTATCAGAGTAACATTACTTTTGCTTTGTCGATGTATAAATTATTATTCTTTTTTGGCCGGTGTAATTTTAACTATTCGATCTTTCACAATTAAATCTAAGATCTAAATTTTTTTAAGTGTGCAACTACTTGACATCAAAAATATTATATGTTGTTTTCAATATTGGGGGTCTCAATAGTCTTATTTTCAAGAAGTTTAAGAAGAGATCATATTTTTAAAGATCAATGGCTCAATTTTAATCGAGGTTGTGCAATTATATATAAGACGGATGAAATGTTAAGTGTTTAGCTGTGGGCTATGGAAATAGTTCCTTTTTAAAAACTTTTATGATAACATTGAGTGGTTTGCTCCTGCCCAAAAATATAATATTTAATATCAAACTATGAACTAGGGAGGAGAATTGAAGGAGTAGCCAAGGCCTAAAATCAAGGCTGGACTACTTTTTTCCCATGGACACTTAATGCCTACAACTATAATTTTTCATACTCATAGTGCATCTACAACTGAGCTCCTTCAAAACCCAAATCCATTAATTGATAATTAAAAACTCAAATTTATCTAGCTCAAACTCATATAAAATGTATATATTGTGCATTTTCCACATGCTTCTACTAATCATATATTTGTTTCATGAATACTCACAATCTGTAAAATGTTATCCCCTCCTATTGCAAATTCCCTTTCAATCGGGTGAAAATTTATAGGCGTGTCACATGAATACAAACTAATGTACAAAACAAATTATAAATTTGAAAACTATGGAGGAAATTTTTTTTTTAAAATGTATTTTTTTCTTATGATTCTGTAAAACCCACCTTTTTATAATTGCACTCTGGGCTAACTCTTCCCCAACCAATGCTCACAAATGTTGTGTGGTATTACTCCATCATGCGAAAAAATAACTCTAGATTCTACTGTACAACTCCAACAACAAATAAAATAGAAAAATTATGATTACAAGAAGGGATACAAAAAAATGAAATAGCCAATACATTTGACAAATTTAGAAAAAAATTAATAAATATAAATATTTTTTATATATACGACACACCTTTTCTGGGATGCTTTTGTCTACTTCTTTGTTTTTCTCTGCACCTAAAACTTTAAATATTTATGTGTTTTTGCTTTCATTCTTCACCAAAAATGTATAATATTTTCTATCTCCTAGTTTTCACCTAAAACACAGAGTGTTTTCAGACTCTCACTAATCTCAATAACCTTTCCCACTAATTTTTTGATGACACAATGGTCACTTTTACACCGTGTTTTTGATAAGTTCATGGCCAAGTTTACTCTGCTAACTCTATTAGGGTAACTTTATGCATGATTTAATTGTTCCCGCATGGTTCCCGTAATGTGGTGACTTTCTCTACTAACAATGGCTAATATGTCACCACTATGTTTAATGTCTACTTCACACAATAACATTTTATGTGACATTTTACTGTCTCTTTCACATGGGGTAAACTTTATGATCTCCTTCACATGGTTATGTATATTGTATCTTTTACATAGTTATAATTTTTAGATCGTAATTAATGCATTGGACTAGACTGTTTTATTTATTTTATGGTGTAATTCTACTTTGGTGTACTTTATTGTAGGGTAAAAGCACATAGTTGTGTTACGTTTCAGGCTAACTTATGAGCACAACTGAATTTGAGTATTTCTAACTAAAATTATTTTTTGTCAAACATATGGTCTTCAACTTTTCCAATTGGAAATATCCATTAAATACATATTTTATACCAATTACTAAATACATAAAATTATTTTAGAAAAGAAATGTTTCAATAACTCCTACTCTTTTTAATAATATTTTTTTACAAATATAAAAATACCCTTTTTTAGACCACAGAGTCAAGATTATCATGATATAATTTTTATAGTATTTTAATTAGACCTAATATATTATAATTTCAAAATACTCCAAGTAGCTATTTTAACATTCGAGAACAAGGTTCTTCAAAAATAGAAAAAAATAGTAAAGATTATCAAAAAAATTGAAATTTTATATTTAACACTAGAGGAGAGAGTTCTCTTCAAGAATGTGTAATTTTTTTTCTGAATGGTGTACAATTGATAGGGGAAATTTGGTGGGAGATGAAAAGTATCAATTTTAGGTATGTTTGACTTTGAGTAGTTATAACAAAGAAAATATACATTAAAAACTAATTTTTCTTCTTTTTTGCACTAGTTATACATTTCATCTATAACATATTTTGAAATGAACGGAGAAAAATATTATTTGCATATACTTTTTGGGTGGGGACAAGGTTCTCATTTTTCAACATTTTTCAGCAAGTAAAAAAAGGACTTCAAAAATTAAAAACTATGTGAATTCTTGTTCAATTTTTTTAAAAAAAATTATAGGCTTAAACCTCATCAATTTTTACACATTTCATTAATTTACATGAATCTCCAAATTCTGAATATAAATGCCATTTTCATGTCATTAAAGTTAAAAATTTTGTGTTGTTGACCTTTTCCTTTATAAAAGTGTGACACGGCTTTGTACTTTTACCCTGCATGTTTGCCAATCTCTTAGAATGCTAGAAAATTTGTCCTTTGTTCCCTGGGATCCTGTGGATGGATTTCCATGTTTTATGCTTGTATGTGTATGTAACCATGTATGGAATTTTGGATGATAGTGTTCTCTATCGGGAACATAGTCACATCCAATGAAATGCTCATTCCCCATAATGAATGGTCTAGTTTGGGGAATGTGTTGTTAGATATGCATGTCACAAGTCCTATTTGATAGAATACTATAAGGTATGTCACCTCCTCCATCTAGTCACATTCACCCACCATAAATTTGGGACCTCACTCTCTTTAACAAGAACATGACAATTGCATTCAATTAAATAAACATTTATCTTATCTTATTACAAAATTAATGAGCATCTTAATCTAACTATATTTAATATTTTCATAAAATGTAGCAATAATTTAATAATTAATTCAAATCCATTTTAATTTCATGCTATTAATTCTATTGCATCCCCATATTGTTGGAAAATAATTTAATTTTAATCTAATTGATTAGCCCCTCAATTGAAAAGGCATCCAAACACTTATGCAATGATAATTAGCTTTACCTAATAATATGACCGAATCTTTTAGTATTAACATTAATAGTAATAATTAATATTTATTTTCTACTTTTGTATTTTATATAACATCATTAGTACCACCAATAAAATTAGTATTAACCAATCAATAACTAATATTATCTTTTATACAATCTTAATTCATCATTAAATTATAATAAATTAATAATTTACAATAGAAATGATATTAATATCTTTATATTGAGAAACATATAAGATTTCCTTTGATATTAAATTTATCACTCCACACTTTAAACGATAGCTAGAATACACATTAAATATTATTAATATAAAAAATCTCTCATTTCTCACCTTAATAATGTTATATTAAGGTAATAATTAATAACAATACATATAAGAATTCATTAAATCTTCTAATAAACACATTAGCATAACTAAATCATCTAACATGAATAATTCAAGGGCATCATGATTAAAGGCTAAAGGCACATGAATCAACACCATCAAGAGAGGTCACTAGATCTTTTTACTCTTAGATATTTGTTAATGGGATACACTAAGGATAGAGCCAATTCTATATCAATCTACATGCATTCTAGTCCAGTATATCAAGATTTTATACTTAAATAAAATACATATCCAAAATGTGTCAAGATCCACAAGTATTACCAGGTTTATCCTCTGAGGTCTTCTAGAGCCCAAAGAGTAGAAGAATTACTTTCTTTGTAAGTGATTCTTGTCAATTGTTCATTGATCTTTGATTTCTATTGATAGAAGAAGGCTAATTTTTAGGCAAATCTAAGGAACCATTTGGAAGACCCAACACCTCAAATGAATCATATTGAGTTGAATCCTAGCTAGCTTTGTTCTCTAGGCTGGTACACCATTCCAATACATTTCACCATTACCATATCTTGATTGCCAAACTAATTTGACTATAATTTCTACCAATATTGTTTATTTCTTCGTTATGAGAACTTTAGATCACAATTATGAACATCACTCCCATTTTTATGTAGGTTAAATAATTTAAATATGTTGAGGTTTTGATATAATTGGCCTCTGTAAGAAAGAATATCATTCAAGATTAATGAGCTCCTTATTTTTCATGTAGCCTCTTGTTCAATTATATTATACAATATCCATATGATATCACATTATAATCTCCCAAAGGTCAATTAAAAAAATATATGGATAAAAATATTTTGACAATTTCAAGAATAATATAAGAAGGAAGGCTCTTAAGGGAACCACCTTTAAATTAGGGCAACAATTTCTATTCCAATATGTTGACACGTTAAATCATGCATTAATATTACTATCACTTTCACCTTTGAGGGGGTGCAAGAGTTACACTAATAGTTAAATATATATAAAATATATAGGAGTGACAACAATTTATAAAATCTATAGGGGTGACAAAAATTTAGTTTAATATTGGATGTAAAAAAGATGACCATGATTCCAAGGATAATTGTATGTTAAATTCTCAAGGAAGTTGCAACATCTTCAATCGATGCACATTAGCACAATTATTAAGTGTATGCCAAGTTGTTTCTTAAACTTTCTATTCAAATGAGATCATATCTACCCAGACCTGGATCTACTCATAGGTATGCAAAATTATTATTAATATTATTATTTATTATAACATTGAGAATAGAGATATACATATAAATCTATTCTTAACCATATTCAGCATTTATAAATGCTGAATAGAAAGAAGTCAGAACTTTCTAGCTCTAAAAACTATGCATTATTAGTCTTCCACATACTGCATAAAATGGAAAGATTTTTTCTAAACTATATATTTTCCTATGACATAGTCCTTGGTAGATGAAATCACATCACAATGGTTTCAAAATATATTTTTTTACTTAATGTTCAACCTATAGCATAAAAATGAGAGAAAGCCCCTTCAAAATTAGATGCATTGTAGAAGTAGAGAACACATCAAAAAATAAGTTTCAAAGGTAAATAAGATAAGTTAAACAAAATAGTAAAAACAATATGAATGGCGTGAAATATTCTTCAAAATTATATATATTCTAAAATACCAGACCCGTATCTTCAAAATGTGGAAAGCATGATAAAATAGTTTTTGAAAGTGTCAAAAGAAAAAATTAAACACCACAATTAAAGTCCTATTTTTCTCACAATTAAAACTTTGTTTAGATACTAAGAATTCAACATCGTTATATCACTCAAGAATATCTATCATATAGGAGGTTGGCATTCTAGTCTCACATTAGGCCCTCTTTCTAAATCCCAAAGAGAGAATGTTTTCCAGTAGCTATTAGCCATTATGTTCACATGAAAAAATCTCTCAAGACCTGAGGACTGCCCAACAGAGAACAATGTAGAGGTACCCAAAGACATCATTTTTTAAAGGCTTGTGCCTTTGAAATAAGTAATCCTTCTTAAGAATAACTTAATGGAGTTTCCAAATAAGTTTTTAATGGAAGAGAGGTAACTGGTTCATGGGTAGTTTCCATAGTTTTTTTAATTGTATGCCAATGAATATATGTGGGTGCAATATAGTCATTGTAGGAAGATATTTTTCTAGTGCTTTCCACATTAATGGTTGCAAGTTTTAAGCCAAACTATTTGTACAAAACATCAATTTTCTCCCCATTTGTTTCCTTATCCTCAATTCCAACTCTAGATTGCTTTTCTTTCTTTGCTATAGGTAGTGTGTTGTCCATGATGGCTTTGACATCAATCTTCTCTTGTCAAAAATTTTAACAAAGAAAACATCATAATCCTTGAGAGGCTCTTCCTAATTGTCTACGAGTTCAAACAAGAAGCATTACCCTTTAATCTTCTTTCATTGTTAGATGCATTTAAGATGAGTTAACTATAGTTCAATGTATTATACAAGCATTTATTTTAAACATTATACTACAAACTGAAAAATATGTGCTCACTAAATCTTCCCCGATACAAAACTTTGTACCCATCAACTGTGCCAATCCTCACCTTCCAACTTCCATCATCATGATATCTAGAAAGCCACATCATAGAGTTGTAGAGTTAAATTAGGTCATCTTGAACTAGTTATCTTGTGAGGTTTAAATCAATTTCATCTTTTTATAGTAATGTTTAAGATAAAAATATAAGTTCACCTAATTAAATTATAATGCCAGGTAAGAAAATCTAGTGCTACTCTAATCTAGTAAGGGTTTGGGGAAAAAATCCAAAAATAATTCATTGGACTAAAGGCTGAAGTATAAGAAATAAATCATATTGATATCATAAACCAATGTTTTGCAATGTATACGCATAAATCCAATTAAACATTATAATAGATACCTATCAAAACTAGTTATCACGTATTTCAAATTATATTCCAAATTCAATTAATATTTAGCACCCATAAAAAGAATTATGATACCCCTTGAGATCTTTCTTTAGATTTACTACTCTATAAATATCTGCCTAACCCCTATGGATGCATAAATGGGGGGAAAGTGAAACATAACTGCCCCCTTTTAAATTGAATATATCTTTTCTTTGATAGGCTATTCATGTCTTTCATCACTCTATGACAATTTATAATCTATATTTGATGCAAAAGGTTGAAGAAATTAAGTAAAATGGGTTTGAATTCTTATACAATGCATACATAGATAAGATTGCCTACATAGAAAGGTCCGTTTAATCAACCTTGACCATTTTATACCAGAAAGGAAAATGTCATAGAATTTTAGCATTTGGGGCATTCTATGAGGGAAAGTAGACTAGTCATCACCAAAGCAATTTTTTGAGAGTAGAATATCAACAAATGGAATAACTTTGAGACTTCTAGAAAAAAGGTACTAGAAATTTTTTTATAATTGATGTACCCCCATAGTTGAGATTTGTAAGACCATACACTTTAACCGCTTTCTTCTTGTTACAAATCCTCCCGCATTACCTCAATTGACAGCTAAATCACATATCTAGAAATTCAATGACTGAATTCAAATCACTTAATGCATTAATAAAACACCAATTAGAAACATATGCTTATAGAGATAGACTAGAGAATCCAACTGTTATCTAGAATTAAAGAATCAAACTAAGATGGTGAAATTACTCTAATTAGTATTCAAGTAAATATAACCCTAGTTGTTACATATCTACTCTTGAAAAAGAAACTTGTTTATACTGTACATAAAGAGAATATATATGTTGGAAATCTTATTTTAAAATATAATCCACTTCATGCATGAAATATTCAAACATCCTTAAAAAATGTCCATCAAATAATTCCAAGAGATTTTCCTTCAAAACATTTAATCCACATAAATAAAATTCTAAATATACCTGATTTTAATATCTACTAGAAACTATTGAGGCCTATAGAAATAAGCCTAATTTTAATAGCTACTGAACCCATCTAGAGCTATAGAAAGGTAAGGGTATAATACATAACTTATTAGAGAGATTTATAAAACCAACCTTTTTTACTCCTATGTGTACAATCATCTTTAGTCATTTGTTATTCCACAAATGGGATTTCTATCTCCCTATCCATCTATGCATGTCTTCATTGGTGCCACCATGAAATTCTATAGAGCACAAACCATAAATATTTTGTGAGAAAAGATTAGGGAATCCATCTTCTTACTCAAGAGCTTGACAAAATATTCAAAGTAGCTCAAAACTAATTACAAAAATTGTCATCAAATTTCTGAAACCTGCAAGAATTGAAAAGTAACTATTTAATAAAATAAATGGTTGTTTTAATAGAAATCTAAGCACAAATAGAGAAGGGGCCAAAAAATACTCTATAAATTGTCTATTGTAACATAGTTTCTAAGAAATATTAAACAAAAATTGGTGGGAAACTCATAGTGTTTGTATTTCTTCCCCCTCAAACTGTGTAGAGGCCATTTGGTTAGACATATTATCCTCCATAAATGAGGACTAAGGTCTGTATAGACTACCCTATTCAAGTGCACAATATATTTGAAATGTAAGCAAGGGAGGAATTTGTAGAAAACCAAGACAAAAAGGAAAATTTGGGGGAAAATGTAGAAATAGAGGAAGAGAGGCACACAGTAATTTTATGTGTTGCATGGCCTTAAGACATTATGGTTTAGGTCTATGAATAATGTCAAGAAGGAAGATGATGAGGAATTTTCCAACCTCCATGAATCATGCCTTAAAATTTTCCAACAGGGGAACTTTCTACCAATTTCTAGCACACCATTTTCAGTTGGCATAAGACAACCGTAAAAAAGTTAGAGTATTCTAGCAGATGTCTCCGCCAAAATAAGCCTATCGGAGTAAATATATATGAATCAAGATAGAACTATGAAATCAATTATTATTGTTCTAATTTTAAACTTATATATTCATTATTTGTAAACAAGAAGAATGAATAATGCAATAACTCCCTTTTTTCATCTAAGAATTTTCGTATGTTATTAGAGCATTTCAAAAATTTATAATGGACTTCCTCATCATTTATAAATTCTTATTTGCTACATTATTAACTTAGGCATCTTTTGTATGGCAACAATATGAAATCATTGCACAAATTTTATAATGAGCTATTTCTTAATGCATATAAAGTATTTCTTGCCAATTGATGATTTTAATATAGCAATGAGTTGATAATTCTTAAATTTATTTATAAATTTATATTAAAATTAGTGTGAATAGTTTCATTCTTCTCATTTTGTCAATGGCTTTTGAAAGAGACAATTGTCAATCATAAAATAATCAAATAAATAAACATTCTATATAAATAATTTATTGCTACTTATCTTTCTATTTTAAAATTATTTTTAGGTCTATCTCTTGTGCATAAGTTAATGTTATAAAAAAATTTATATTCCTTTTTGTGATGCAGATAAAATGCTTGAAGAATTATGGATCGATTATTTATATCCATATTGATAATTTACTTCACTGACATTTTTAAAATCTTTTGATATGTAATATCTATAAAACAATTAAAATAATTATAACTATCTAGATTTAGGTTCCATATTCTTAATAAGTATCAATAAAGTACCTTTAAGATATACAAACATTCTTAATGTCAATAGGTACATTTTATAAAATTAAATTAAAATACCACCTACATAAATGAAATATTCTACTTCCATTGACATTAGTAACCATAGTTTGTGGTTGTTAAAGGTCCTACTTAAACATTTTGTATTTTTCTTTAATTGCTATATTTAATTACCAATGAGAACACCTTCTTAGGCTTGTGAGATATTAAAGAATAGAGAAACAACCCTTTGTTATTGTGTTTTCTTTATTTCTCATTATTTTATGAGGATGGTTAGGTTTGTGGCCATATTGATAATTATCTCTAAGATAGAGGATCGAGTCTACAATATTATATTGATAGAATTAAAATTTGATCACAAATACATCCATTCAAGTTTAAGAGGTATTTTTGCAAATAGAATAGGATTTAAGGAAATATTTTTCTATCTTGTAATCTTTTAAAATGTTGCATGAAATGAAGTTAATTTGTACTTTATTTTCATGGAAAATATATATCTACTAATTTTTCAATAATGTTATTACTATTTGGGTGAGACAATACATAAACACTTCAAAGCATAAAAGTCATAATTATTTCTTGAGGTACGTTGAAACTGCTATGCATTATGGTAAAATGACTATATATTCAAATAGAATAGAAACATATTGAGTTAAATATGATATTCTTGGAGACAATGTATAATCAATGTTTTAGTAAATGTGTAAAAGATCTTTGAAACAATATTATAATTTATTTAAAATACCAACATAATGATTTAAATAATTTTTGTAGTCTAATTAAAACTAAAGGAAAAAATATCATTAAAACATAATAAAGATAATCCATTTATAAAATTTTGTTGGAAGATATGAAATTTCTCTAAGAATAAAATTATTTAGCATTTTTATCATCTTATTATTAATATTATAATGGTAAAAATTGAAGTGCTTACAACAACCTATAGCCAAAGTTTAATTCTAGCATAATATTGCATGATAGAACACACATATTTTTGTCATTTTTATTCAAACAAATACTTATTTACCATTAAATGTATTGATGCACACAATAAGAATTGTCAAGAACCTACAAAAAAAATCTATATCACTATATATTTCTCTTTAAACACCACCTCAAATCTGATACATATCATAAATATTCCTTGAATATAGTTAAACTCATTAATTTATCGTCACTTTTATAAATATAAGATATTTAGTAAACATTAATTACATTTTATTTTACCTCTCAAAATTATTTTTAGCATATGTATATTTGAAATATATAAATGATATCAAGAAATTTCACTTTCAAAGTGTCAATTTGACATATATCACAAATTAATAAATATGAATCTCATAACATTGTTTGCATAGATATTTCAAAGACCTGGTCAACTTTTAACTCTTAAACCATGAATCAAAGACACGAAACAAAATCAAAATATGAACACAAAATTTTGTCATGTTGTCCAGAGTATGTTCTAGAAAACTAGCAATCACACCTTAGTGTGCAATGGGTACGCCATATTTATGAGGAAGAAATTTGCTTTCTTTTTTTTGAAGGTAGTAATAGATTTTTATTTGTAAAACTATTTAACTAAATAGAAACATTGTAATTTGATTGTTTTAAATGTTTGTTGAGATAATGGTTGACCTTTCAAGCATGTGTTGGCTAACACATTTTGGAAGAATGTCATCATGAAAGAGGGGAATGTACGCTTGGGTTGCAAGCATGACATATATTTTTAGTAACATTAAAATTTCTTTCTTTTTTATGTAACATTAAGCTTGACGATCTCACTAATCTCGCTTTTGAAGTGATCTTACAAAGGACTCAAAAAGCTCACACCTTTTCTCTATCTCTTAACAATGTGATGAATGAAAGAGAGTGCATAATCTTAACAATAATCTTTAGAATATTCCTAGCAACGATGCACAAAAAAATCACAACATTCAAATTCATATATTATTGTGATACAAAATGGATTTTATTAAATGACAAATAAAACATAAGTTGTTACTGGCTTAGTGGCCAATATACCATCACCTAAATGCAACAAAATGCAATGTATTTCAAATTTGGTCTCGCTAAAAGTTACCTAACTATAGGAAGGTTTATAAAAGAATTATCATCTAGTTTTAAATCTATCAAACGCATGCATGCATTCCACGTTTGGAACTGCATGTCTGCCAATTTTTGTAACAACAGCATAGGAATGTGCAAGACGGTTGAACACTTGTTGACCATTAGATTGCCCCACCATTTTATCCTCCTATCTTGTCATTTTATTTTCTCTCCTGCTTTAAATGCTCCCACTATAGTAGTCGATATCAACCCAAAAAAGTAGAAACTTGCATCGTATTAGATGCATGGATGTGCTTGGGCCTACAGATAGTGGCCAAATTCCATCATATTTTGTTGGTGGCTTTCAATACATCACTTGTTTCCACCTTTTCCATCCAATATTCCTATCCCAAGCATGTCTCCCTTGGGATTCTTCCTTCCGATGGTATAATAACTTACATGGTTCTTTTATATATAATTTGATGATACACCTCTTATCTAAGCCGATTTGTATTTTTTGATGTGGAGGATATGATACACAATTATCTCCCGTCTATTTTGCTGCTGAAATCTTCTCATCTAGTGCCATTGATTTCTGGAGGAGAATTCTTGTTTAAGCACAAGATTCACATGGGAAAAGAAGCAACAAAGATTGAATGGATGTTGTTCAACACATTCTACAAGCTAGAACCTAACGTAGTTGATGATTTGTCCAAAGAAGTGGGTGGCTATCCCACCAGCCTCTTAATCTCGTCTGAGCTTGTGGACGATGACAAAAAGATATCCACCATGGAAAATCTAAGTATTCAATAAGCTGACCTGAAATATTTCGATTCAACATTCAAATTGTTTTAGTTTGTTCATTGCCTATGATTTAATATATGTTTATAAATAAATTACAAATTATAAGCTTATTTATAATTTTATTATATATATATATATATATATATATATATATATATATATATATATATATATATATATATATATATATATATATATATAAAATAAAATTATAATCATAAAATGATTTTAAAACTCATCTAATATGTAATTGTTCAAAACTTATCACAGACTTTTTATATGTAATCAACATTCTTTTATATTCTTTAATCCGAAACAATGAAAATTGACAAGAAAAGACATGTATTTTTTTATGTCAATTAGAAATTTTGGATGATGTGCCAATTAAAGTCATTTTCTTTATATTCCAACAATGCCTGTTCTTGTAGACAACTCATCTTTAGAAACTAGTCATGCAAGGGCTTGCTGTATTGGAAAATGGTTTCCTTGACATGTAAGGTGGTGGAAAAGTGACTTATGAAATCTAACTGTCTATCCAAGTGTAATTTTAGAGGATTTCTCAGCTTGGTGCCCTAGAAAAACTCATAGAATCTAAGACTATTAGACTATTGGTCAAATATACTTTTCAAGGATGTCTAAGCTAGTAGTTCTCAAAACAATTTTTCATTGAGCGTCTCTCCTTACGTGATTGAGTAAGTTGTCCGTAGTTCAGTGTCGATCCTTATTTTGTGCACGGTGGGTTATTTTTCAAATGTAACTGATTGTACATTTTCAAAAGACCATGTTGACAGATAGATTGAAGCTTGTAGGGATCAATAATTTTGGGTGATTGACTCAATACATAGATATGAATTGCTATGCATATTGGTAGCAGGTATTGGATCAATCATTAAAATATTTCTTATGTGAAAATTTGCTTTTGAAGGTGGATTTTTCAAATCCAAGCTTGGCATCTTGTAGTTCTTCAACATAGACACCGATATGTTCAAGTCTTCAAGGCATACCAATGGGATATGTGAGAGAGAAGGGGACAGGGGCGGAGAGGAGAGATAGTGAGACATAGTCTAATAGAGATAAATAGAGTGAGATGGGTGGAAAGAGAAAGAGATATATTGCAAAGAAGAGAAATATGGAGAGAGGGGGGGGAGATATGAAGAGATATAGATAGAAAGAGGGAGAGGTACAATGGGAAGAGCAAGAAAGAAAAGAGATATAATAGATGTTCAAGTTCTAATATTGATTGTTACAATTGAAATTTTCAAAGTGTTAAAAGTTTAAGAGCTCTGGCTAATTTTGAACAATAGAATCAAATCAGTTTGTAAAAGACAGGGTGTCAAAAATAAATAAAACTATCATTACATAATTTATCACTAAAAATGAACAGTTTAATCGACAAATGAAACATCACCCCCAATAGAAATACATTTTGTATTATGAAATTAAATAAAAATGTAATAGAATATCAATACAAAAATGTAGGTTTTTGAAGAGACACATATCTAAATATGTTTAAAAAAAGTTGAGGTCCTTATCATGAATGCGTGGTGTCACTATGTTTCACGTAGACGGTTTTGTTAAGGTGAATGACGTGCAATATTTATATTAAATTTCATTTTAGACATAAAGAAAGTGTCAAGGAATGTTGGTTTGGGGCAGTCATTTCCCCCCTCTCAATCTCTCTAGATCTCCTTATCTCTTTATCAACATATCTCTTCCTCTTTATCTCTCCACTCTATGTCTTCCTTGGTATCTCCTTATGTCTCTTTCTATCTTTATCTATTGATCTATTTCTATCTATCTATCTATTTTTCTCCCTTTCTTCTCACTTTGTATTCATCTCTATCTCTACCTTCCTCTCCCCCTTCCATATCTAGACACGTCTACCTCTCTCTATCCATCCAGATCTCTCCATCACCCCCTTCCTAAACCTTTAAATCTTCCAAATCTCCATGTTTCTTCCCCCATCACTCTCTCTATGTCTATCTTTTTATCTCTCCATCCCTATATATCTCCCCCTCGCTACCTCTCTCTATATCCATTTTTACCTTTGTTTTTATCTTTATATCTCTCCCTCTCTCATTCTCTCTTGTTTATTTATATACTCCATCACCCCTCTATCTATTTTTTTGTCTCCTCTCTATATCCTTATATTTAAAAATAACATTCTTTTGGTCAAATAAAGTTTTATTTATAAGATTTATTTTATCCACCATAAAAAGTGGCAAAGGAAATTCAATTATATCTATCTGTATTCATTTTAAACATGCCACATATGCGGGATTTATGATTTCAATGGGATGGACAAATAAATGGATGGAAGAGATCAATTGAATGGTCATCCATCCTTTTTATACACTTTCAGCCATTGATTTCTAAAATCGGGTTGGGCATTCAAATAGGTAAGTTGAAGATGTTTGGAAGGTCTAATAGAAAAGTCCTTTTTATATACAATTTTGTAGTTAATAAGATCAATTGGTACAATATTTAGAGAATGATGGTTTTGTGTGAAAAGTTGTTCAATTGAAAAATCATAAGTATCAATTATGCACACCAAAACCTTTAAAACTCTTTATAAGACATACACACATATAGTAATACTTAGATATAGACATATACATACATACATACAAACATATGTACTATGTATGTATGCATGTATGAATTTATTTCGGTCCTCTTATGAAAACAGAAAAATATAGTAATAGTAAATATTTTTTACCTTTTAAATAGATCTATGTTTATTTTCTTAATATTAAATATATTTTATTGTAAAATATATTGAAAAAATTATTATATAAGATTAGGTTTCTAGAAATTTTTGATATTTTGATTAAATTATTTTTCAATGATATACTTTTTCAAAATATTGTATTATAATTTAAATTAATTATAAATTAAACAATTAACTGTAATAAATATTTATCTAGTATTTTATATCATTTTTATTTAATATAAATTATATTTTTAATAGATATTATTCTTTTAATTGTATGTTTTATTAGTTTCTGCCATGGCAGGAAACTATTGCCAAAAGGCCTCTATAATTAATTAATGATTAAAATTGTTTGGCTTTTCCAATCAGAAATCAGCTTTCAGTTTTTGTTTATATGAACTCTAAAGATTAGAGATATAAAGGTGCTCACAAGATAACTAAGAATACATTCGACGTTTTATTATTGGCCATTGTTGAATGGAGCAGAGAGTTGTAGTCTCACGATGCAAGAGAAGGTGGGACTTTCAAACAATTTTATAATATTTTTTATTTATTAAACAAGATTGGCACACGTCTGGATCATAGAATGCAAGAGTAGTTCAACGTAGCATTTAAAAGAGTTTACGTGCCTCATCTACGCTTCTATGTTTTCCAACAATCAATTTTGGCAATCAATTTTGGCACGCTATCGTTGGATGATGCAAAGGCGTTTCAATTTCCTATACAAGAGAACACATGAATACTGAAGTAGGTCCGACAAAACAGAGGTGTTTGCAGGTGGCTGCTCATAAAAAATCAACATGTAGAATGACACATAACCTGAAAATTTTTTGGTGCTAGAAACACGATTTGCATGGAGAGTATAAACAGTCCACATACCTTGTTTATGTTTCCACTTTCTCCATACAAATCAAGCATGCCCCGCCTCTTTCTCGCTTGAAATTTTCTGGTACTTCTTTTGTGCTCGGACCTGTACAAGTAATTCTAGCTGATAAAGCATTTGATTTTTATTCATGTCTGAAACTAGGATGCGACTCTGTTCCTATTGATGTCAAAGCTGAGAAGGCAGCCATGACATTTTCGGGAAGAAAATTGGCCAGAATTATCTCATAGCTTAACACGGGGGCCGCCGATTTTGACGCATTTTGAGATAAAAATACTTAAAGCCTCTTTACCCGGCCTTCAAAATACACCCACGCGTCCCAGCTCTTCCCTTTTTTCAGATTTCCATTAGCAACCCAACAATTTTTTGCCAAAACCATTGTATTAACATGATTATCGTCCAGTCCATGGAAATTTTCATTCCTACGGAACTCATGGAAACTATCTGATTTCACGGACTGTCTAATATGGTTGTATTGAAAAGTCCTGGCCATTTACCTACTGAGAGCTCCAGTGTCCTAAAATGAAGCGGTGCCCTGAAACCTTTTTCAAATATTTAGACGGATTTTACATTAAGCGACTGGTTTTAATGTTTGTGTTTACATTAGTGTGTATAGATTGTGTGCTTGTTTTAGTTGCAGAATAATGGCAACCACACAGTGGCCGCTTTTGGAGCAACGGACTATAGACAAAATATTCATGGTTTTGAGGTTTGTGCTTGAGATTGAATATGTTTTGTTCTACAAGGAATTCTTTATGTTTAACCAACCGAGTATATGCTGTTTGGTGAATGTGGAAAGATCTTTGCAACCAACTTCTATGATCTTTATCCCTATTTGTTGAAATGCAAATGTCAAATTAACAAACAGATGCAAAAATTGTGACAGTGAAATACGTTCTTAGGCTAGTAATACTTTTTTTTGGGGTAATCTTCAAATGTGAGCGCATCATTTCATCATGTCTCTTCACTGTATGCTTAGTACTCTAGGTGCAGATACTGCAAGAGGGATAGACATGTTTCGATAGCGTGAATATCTCACCACATGCACCGACTGAAGTGACTGCATGCATCTGGGTATGGGTTCCTTCCAGGAAATTTAAGTGACTGTAATATTTGTCATATGCGCTCCCAATCACTCTGATCATGACCTCCCATGGCGCAGCAGCAGCAGCGCAACCTCCACCGCAGGCGAGCCACTGCAGATGGACTGCTCGCACCAGAGTTTCATCATGATTCTCTCCACTTGAAATCATCATCAGCGCCCGATGTGTGGGATTGTGGGAGTTTTCTCTGTGATTCCTACGAAGTCTTCACTTTTACTCAGCATCTTCAACGCGCAATTGTAGCGGAGGAATCGTCACTAACATCGGCTTCTATTATAAAAAATGGGCGTGTCCGGAGCTATTCAATGCCCCACTTTGTACCGATTTCTCAATTCTACAAAACAGTTGTAAAGGAAGATGAGACCATGGCAGATATCGATTTCTCACATCTCTCTAAAATTGAGGCGTTGCAACGGGCAACCTTAATGAGTCAATCGTCATTGACTGTGAAATTCTTCCGCAACGAGCGGCGTAAGGCTGAGATCGAAGCTTAGAAAAGGAAACGTTGAAAATTTAACCAAAAAAATGACGTGTAAAGTAGAAAAAAGAAAGAACACAGATGATTCCAATGGCAGTCATTGCCTTTTTAACCAATTACAACCGTAGATTTAAAAAATTTGCCTGGCCTCTTTCAAAATGAAAACGCCTACGGCGTAACAATGGCAGTCATTGCCTTTTTAACCAATGAAACTTTACGCGTAGAATTAAGCCAAAATATATAAGATGTCTGTACTCCAATACGACAGCGTGCAAACCCAACTCGCGTTTTTTTCTACTCTTACCTGAAAGCTGGATATGACATAACGACAAAATATTACGTAGGATTTTGATCATGAAATTTCATTAATGTTCACGACATATTTAAGCATGGAAGGAATAAAAGAATTAGCATAAGGGTCGTCGTTCTTAAAAGCAATCGACAATTTTACTCGAACTAAAGATTTAACATTTTGTTTTTCTATTCATGATTCTAATTTTTTTTTTGATGAATAGGTCTTTTTATTAAAGTTTATAATTAAAATATACTCTTCACAAAAGAGTTGGGGGATATGAAATCATCTTACAAGTTTCAGGCAGACGTAGCCCAGATACCAATAGCAATAAAAAATACATGGGCAAGATACCAATAGCAACAAAAAATACATGGGCAGAGCTTAGAAATTAGGACCGCATTACGCGGCTAGAGCAGTGCAGACCGAGGGAGGATTAGGATCATCCTTTTAGAGTCTAATATTTCTTAACATTTGTTTCTAATAGTTAGGTTTGCTTTGTAAATTATGTGATAATAAAAAATTAAAACATTTATTGATAATACTTTATCGAATTAAATAGAGTTCTAACATAGTTTGATAAATAAATTGACATTGTGAAATGATTAAAATAGTACTGAATTTTTATTTAAGCCAAGTTAACAATCTTAGAAACATGATAATATATGTAAAATAATTAAATCTTTATAGTATGAAAGTAGATTTTTAATGTAGTCTAACAAATATAATATCGTAGGGACATCCAACATATTAATTCTTACTGACTCTTGACTTCACAAAAGTATAGAATTTGTCAAAATGATGGTGAAATGCATTATTAAATATTCAAAGGATGAGTGTGATTGGCTTTAGTATAAATTTTAGATTATAGTTATAATTATTTGTAACTTTTAATGTTGATTATTTAAATATTTGAATGTACATGTAGGTTGCGTAGGTTGCATAGAAAATGGTTTTATTGAAATGTATCATTATAAAACACCATATAAATGTACTCTACAAGAACATGTTCAACTTCAACAATTATTATCACCATCTGATAAAAAACGTGATACTATTGTAATTGCAAGAATAGTTTTGGCATTGAAGAAAACATATTTAGAAAATTCTACTTTAGATGTCATTATGCTCTTTATGATGATATGTGGTGGATTGATCTTGCTCAATGCATGCATGGGAGTTTTTCTTTTGTAAGACTCTTAATTTAGGATTCTCAAATTAGATGTCATGATTTGTTCATTTTAAAAGAAAGAAAACTTGTCCAATTTTTAATATACTTTTAGTGGCTATTATCTCTATAAATAATCATCCCTTATTTATAAAGATTGCATGATGAGCCATTACATGAACAAAAGTCTAAAAGTTGTCATTTAGAGGTATCACTCCCACACAAAGAAGACTTAGTAAAAATTTGTTATGGCAACCAAAAATTTTGTACAACTCCTTCAAATTAAAATTTGTAATCATCCATTATGTTATTATTATCTCATTAAAATAAATTAATGTGGGGCTTTCCAAATGTGTGGTGTGTACATAGCAATTTGGGTGCTAGGGATATTTTAGGCAACTCTAGGTAGAGGTATTTGGATTGACTAAGGCATGAATATATTTTGCATGTTTTAAATAGAGATCAAACACAAGCGTTTTGACATTAGTATGCTTCAATGGATATGAAATCCTCCACAAACATGGGATGAATGGTTGTTTTGGGAGTATGGATCTTTGAATCTCTTCCTTTGATTCGACCCCTCTTTTATTCTAGTAGCTCTCCAACTATGTTTTCTAGGGAAAAATTAAAAAAGAAGTAATGAAAATTAATTTCTTTTTTTGCAAACTTGGGGTGTATTTCAAAAGTTTTAGGTTTTGGCCAAGCCTCCATGAGGTATGTAGCTGGATCATAAATACATGGTAACCCATTTTAGTGGTGATATAAATATTTACCCCTATGCATAGGAATTATTTTTTAGTAGAGGTTGAGAGTGTTCAAAGAGGATATACAATACTTTGTACTATCAATGGATATTTGAATAATATTTTCTAATGTTGAAGCCATGGAACCCTTTATTCAACCATACATTTGAATCTTTTGATTTTACTCTATTATGGGTAAGACTCTACAATATTCCATTATATTTTTTTGTTTGAATCCAGTTTTGAAAAAATTAGAAATTTGTTTCAATGATGTTTTTCAAGTGAAAGAGGCATCTTAAAATCATTTTCACATCACCTTCATTTTATTATGGTGAAATTGGATATTATTATAGATCTTTAGTTAAGATCTATTTAAAACCCATTTATGGGGATTAGATCCAGTTATTATGTTTTGAGGGCATGCTCTTCTATTCACATAAATAATTCAACATGGGTCACATTGTACGAAGTGCAAAAAAGGATAGACATGCATCTTGGTGTAGAGATACCTCTCCCCATCACTATTTGGTAAAGAAAGAAGAAGATAAAGGGGAGAAACTCCTCTATATACTACCTTAAATTTTTTTTTGAAAGGTTTTCTTGTTGATTTATCGAAGACTCACACAAACCCCGCTTAGGACAAAGGTGGATTATCTTCCTATAGGCTAGGTAAGTTATAACATGCAAATTTAAAGTCTCTTTCCTAATATGGTGGTGCCAAATATTCATAGTGTATCGTATGCTTGGTCATTTCAGTGAAGAATTTATTCTTCCATTCTATAATTTTATTATAACGAGGACTGTAGGAAACTATATGTTGCAAGTCAATACTCTTAAAAGAACAAAATTTATCAAACCTATTGTTGACATACCCACTTATTATTTATATGTGGAACATTGATCATTTTTCTAGATTGTGTCTCTACAAATGCTAAATAAAGACATAATGAATCAAAGAATTCAATATTTTATTTGAGGAAAAATTACAAGTGTGTATTTAGAAAAGTAATCAATAAAAGGAAAATACATATTGGGCTCTACAACGAGATCAATGAGGAAATATTCCACCAAATCACTATGTACCAACTTGAGATATTAAAAAATCTCTCTAATCTTTTCCTCTCCCAAATTTCTCTTATAGATTCTTGCCAAGAATGCATCCCTAACAAACACCACTAGAAAATAAAATTGTAGGCATTTATGTAATCATGTCATGGCAACTAAGTTACTAAAAGTAGAAAAATTTTAGGTGGCTAAATCATTGATTCCATGTAAGTTACTTATATCATCAGACTGAGTAATAAAAATAGATAGAGGATAAGGAATTATATGATAAAATAGATAAATTCATGATTGATTCAACTTTATCTCACAACTAAAACTCTAGAATCATTGTGAAACTCACCTATCACCACCAAATCAGGAGAGAACTCAACTCACTTTCTTGAACTATGTGAGTGATTCAATATATTAGTAGTATATTAGTTGATAATGATGGTACACAAGGAAAATCATGGAATGTTCCATCTACCACATCAATAGAACCTCTCCCAAACACCTCAACAAAATTGTTTCCATCCATAAAAATAGAAAGGATATAACATAGATCCAAAGTTGCAAGTTCATCAATATTGAAGCCTCGTTGTGTGAGGAACTCAAATCAAGAACCACAGTGGATGGTAGTGAATTAAATTCTACAAGGGCCTCATGCTTTCCTTCCTCATTTTTTCTTTATCTTTGATAGAACCCTCATTTCAAGGTTGTTTTACTAATTCAACAACATTTATTCTATTATTTTTATGAATGTGTCTCTAGTGATCAATTATGTGTTTTTTTTTTTCATATTCTTACTATTACTAATTTATCCTTTCTATTATTATTTTTTTCTCAATTGGAAACCAGGACAGGTGACTTAGAGCATTGTAGAGTGCTCATCTGAATTATCTTATGTTGATCCCATATAAGAGAAATGGAAAAATCATCCAAGGATGGCATAGTAAATTGAGTCCCAAGGGCACTCTTGTATCATATAAGGTAGAGACAAGTACTGAATATTCATAACTTAGTTTAGGGAGAATACTAAAAATTAATTTTTCATATTTCTTTTTAATTCTATATTATTTTAATTATAGCATTATTGGTTTCAATTTTGTAAGGAAATTTCTAATTGTATTAAAATTTTCCAAACACACTTATGGGTTTATTTTCAAAGATATGACTCCTCATTAAATCTTGAGTTCTAAATAGAGTCTCTAGGTTTGTCCAGATTTCATTAGGAGAAATAGAAAACACATAGTCCCATATACTTCATTATGTTTATATAATCACTAAGGATTTCCTATAAATAAAGTAGGTTCCTTTCCAATTCTATTGTTATCATATTAAAACCATGTTTCCTGAAGTATGTTATCATTTATGAATTCCACTTAAAATAGTTATAAGGAGTTAGAGAACTATTGTTTGATCCAAAATGTAGAAATGCAAAAAGAAGTGCTAAAAGAAATAGAACTAAATAATTCTACTACACCACCACCATTTTCACTAGTCTCATAAATCAACCCCACTCACCCCTCCCCCCCCCCATATACACACATACAAACACACATCCAAAATATCAAAATGATAGAACTTAATAGTATAGTGTGATTATAAAGATTTTTCAAAATTATAATAGTGTCAAGGACTACAATGGCTCAAATAACACCCCAAAATATGGAAAAATTATCTATGTAGCTTTACTTAGGACCAACTTCAACATAGAATTTCTAGAAAGAGTGACAAAAAAATCATCAAGCCCTACATGGATGGAAAGTGATAATCTTTATCTTTCTAATGATGCCTATCTCACTAAAATATAATACCAAAGATAGAGGTTATGAAATTTTGAAAAAATGAATTTGTTCTCTCAAAATGGATTTCTCACAACAAAAAGGTTATACTTCTCATCTATTTTTTGGAAAATCTATTCACTAGATGAAAATGATAATAAAAACCCAAAATTATTTTTGAGTTGTGAAAATAATGTAGAATTTGTCTTAAATCCAATAAGAATAAAAGTAAAAATGAATTAAATTTAACCTTCAAGTAGCTAAAAAATACTTTTAGGGAATTCCTTATGGAAAACACTTTTTGCAATAGATCTAGTCAATATCTTCAAAATATAACTAATACCTAGATAGTTTTGTGGGGCTAAAAAAAGAACGCAGAAGTCATTTTTGAACTTCATGAGTAGAAGATATAGATCTAGACTCAAAATATATTATTTTTTGTCTTTTGATTTTGGTAAATGAAATCCAAATTAGACTTTCTTGTGCCTTCTAGACAATATGGACTTGCTAAAAGAGCCACTAGGATTTCCATAATTTTGTAAACACACCAATTCAATAAAATATTTTCTCATTAAAGAACCTAAAGATCAAATTTTTCCCTCAAAATTTTCTAATATTCAACTTATATGGAAATGCAAGAAAAGAACATGTTGAGTTTTTAGGAAACTTGTAGAAATGTTATTAATCACACCATCCTCCACTCTAGAATATTACATAAAAGTAAACTAAAATCTATTCTAGTAGTAGAATAACTCTAATATTATTTTAGAATGGGAAAAGATGAATAACCTAGATTTACTATTGCAAACAAATAGAATTGTAAAATTAGGAATGTAAATGATACATGATCACAATAACAACATAGAGTCATCCTCCAAGACAAAAATACAAATGCTATAGAAGCCAAGTAGCATTAGAAGAATACAAAGAGAAAAATATACAAAATGTAATTAAAATACAATAGCATGGAATAAAAGACTAGATAGCAATGAGTATTTATAGGAAGCGAGAGAGGAGAGAGGTGGCAAATGCAATCAATCAAAAGAGACTACATAAAAATGGCATAAAAAAGGCACGTGTAACTCTCATGGAAGATGCTAAAACCTTGTGCCTACTTACACTAATACTCACTTTATCAATCCTAAGAAATATTAATTAAAAGTGTAGGAAAAAATCATGAATAGATCAATACTTAACCGACCAGGAAATAATAAAATTACACTAAGACCTTTCAATTGTGAGGTGGAAATAGATCAATTAGAAAATTTTGAAATTTCACCTTTAATTGGAACAAGCAACTTTAGACAGAGAAGTCTAAAGATGTGGCTGTGATTGGGACACTAAAGGATAACTAGATTGTGGTACAAAGGAAAAGGAAGAAGAACAAGTCTATTTCCAACATGCATCTTCTCTACCCCTCTAAAATGGGAGTGAATTCATGTGATCAATAGTGGTTTTGGTCTCCCATTTGGATCTATATAGACTGTTTGTATTTTGATTAATGAAATTTGATTTATGTGAATAGATCCTCCAATTTAGGGATGCATTCTCCTTTTGTAGCCTCACTTAGTGTTAGCTAGGCTAATATTCCTATAATAATGCAATGGGTGATGTCCCCTTGATTGCTATTTACTAAAGGATAAAAAAAGCATAATTGTATGCATATATTTAGGGACAAAATGAAAAACTAACTATGTGCAATGTTAGAAATTGAATACCCTTACATTTTTTGCAAAATTTTAACCTACTATAGTTTCCATACCCTTAACACATGTGTAGGCTAATTAAAGCCCTTAAACTAGTCATTTTCCTTTCTCAAGGTGCTTAAAATCCCTTTTTCAAAAACCACCTTTTTGTGTCATTTTTGTGCTATCCCAATGTTTCCTTGTAACTTGTCAATTTTTTAGCATGAATTATCTACACACTAGCATGTATTGCTAGCATCTTGTAATATTTGATCATTCAAAAGGTATCCTTGATCATTTTCCTCGTCTTAGCTTGTAATGTCAGAGAAAAAGGCTCAAAATGATCTCATAATTAGATAGCGAATTCCACATGTTTAAGCTTGTATTATAAAATTACAATTTGGTATTATAAGAGGACTAGATTTTAGTTCACTCTTCCTTGTGCAAAGAGTGTTCCTTTCTATATGTTTTAATTTTCAATAAGATTGCAATTAACAAGATTATCCATTAAAAAATGTTTTCTTTATAAATATATAGTTACAACATAATATTAACTAAAATCTTCTATGGTAGCTTTCATATATGAATTCCACCAATAACGATGTGCTAGAAACACATGTTTGTAATTTACCAAATCTAAATAATATTCTAGGGGTATTTATTTAGATTTTTATTAAAAATATATATAAAGTTGAAATTTTAAAACATTGGAGTAATTTGTACTAGTGTAAATTACTCTAGAGATAATAATAATATTCAGGGTTGTTCTTCTTCATAACATCATATGCATATGGAAGGAGTAATTAAACTTTGAAAAGTATTAAATCTTCTATTATATTCTCATTAACATTTTCATATAAAAAGCTAATTTATAAATAAAAGAGATATTATATGTATCTTTTTTATTAATTTTAGTGGAATAATTTTATTTTCATGATGAATATATTTTAACTTCAATATTACTATTCATAGTGAAAATTAATTTTTTTTTTATAAAAAATTGTTGAAATCTTGAAAACTAAAACATTAGAAAAGAATTCATATAAGACTATAAATTCTTAATATTTTGTTTTGCCAAGAAAAATAACATTTTTGTTTATTATTTAAAAGACTTCAAATTTCGAGAAACGCCAAGAATGGACAGCTCAGTTTAAGAGAGTACGTAGGCATCCTCAATGTTCGATAGCAACGTGTCGGTCTCAGATTAAAAACAAGACTCGACTTGCCTTTCTTTCAGTCGTCTAAACTAATTAGAAAGACCTCGTGTGGAGACCAAAGAACGGAGTGGAGCCTTTGAAAGCACTGTTATGTCGTTTGAAGTAATTGAAATCTTGCGGAATATGTAGGCAGATTTGAATGTGTGTAACGGACAAATGCTTGAGGACACTCGACTCGCATAGTTTTAAGAGAGTACGTCCTCAATGTTCGATAACAACGTGTCCGTCTCAGATTGAACCAGCCTCGACTTGCCTTTCTTTCAGTTGTTTAAACCAATTAGAAAGACCAGTGCGCTGTCAATCTTATCTTTGCTTACTCTGCTGAAAGCGGTGCCTTCTAGAAATTTGTTTACTTTTTATTATGTTTTGTCGGTAAGGCCATGGAATTATTCTTATTTTAAAGAGCATAATAATAAAAAATTTCAAAAACTAATTTTTTAGAGAAATGAATATTTCATTGAATTATTGGCGACGTGTTGACATGAAGAAATGTTCAAATGTCATTCCCATTGAGAAAAAAAAATACAAAGGAAAGACCACAGTCAACAGACTGAACCACCGAATCAAAGCCTTGTCCCACTGGACGAAATATGCTAGGACAGTCATTTTAACTGCGCGTGGCCTGGCCCTTCGTTTGAATTCCACGGGTGAATTTCCAAAAGAAGTCAAATTTCTAAAATCATTCACGGCTCTTACGTGGGCCTTGTTGATCATTGTGTAGCCTGTTTATTTTCTATTTAAATTCGAAAATATGCTACAAACGCAGGGACATCTATGCTCTACTTAGAAGCAATCGCTAAGAGAAGTAGAAAAGCTATGGATATTGAAGAGACGATTAAGTATATGGTCCTAGCGATCATGATGACTCTTGCACCCCATAATTGTAGTTCATCATCATTGGATGGTGAAGATACGCTTCTATTGGGGGCCTCGCTCACTGGAAATCTGACCATGATGTCAAAGAATGGTACGTTTTCACTCGGTTTTTTCAGTCCGATGGGAACGAAGAATTGGTACATTGGCATCTGGTATGCAGGAAACACCCAAAAGACCATCGTTTGGGTGGCTAACAGAGGGAATCCGGTCAGAAGTGCGCCCGGCGTTCTTGAATTTTCAAGCGATGGTCATCTCAGATTGCTTGATACAAATGACCAGTCAGTTTGGTCGACTGGTATTGGCCAGAGAGGATCACGAGCAGTGATTATGGACTCTGGTAATTTCATTGTGCTGGACGCCCACAACGAGTCTGCGATTGTGTGGGAGAGTTTCGCCCATCCGACAGATACATGGTTGCCTGGCATGAAGATGTGTAAAGGAATGAAGTTAGCTTCCTGGAAGAGTTCTACGGATCCTTCGATTGGGCTCTTTTCTTACGGAATGGACATGACTCCAGGAAAGACGCAGATGATGATGGTATATAACAACACCGTTCCATATCTGTCTAGTGGTGAATGGGCTGGGAGTTATTTTGCTAAGGATCCCGAAATGCAAGACTCGAAGAAACTTCAAGCGTCCTGTGTGAGGCTGTCTCCCTCAAGAATATACATTAATTTTGTTGTTAACCAGATAGATCATATCCTCACGGGACGGTTCCGGTTAGCCGAGAACGGCGGATTTGAATTTTACTACTTGATGGATGATGGTAGATGGAATCTGAGGTGGTCGACATACCGAGGTCAATGCAGTGACTATGAAATCTGTGGGGCATATGGACTGTGCAATACGAATGATGTTTGTAGTTGTGTTCAGGGCTTCACGCCCAAGAACGGCTCTCAAGGTTGGTGGTCAAGCGGGTGTGCTCGGCGAAGACCCCTCCAATGCTCTGTCACAGAGGGCACAACCGACGGCTTCTTGGAAACCGAGAACCAATACTTGTCCGAAAAAGAAGCTGTCTTATACTACAACGAGCAAACACAGCAAGGCTGCCGAACTGCTTGTGTCAATAATTGCTTCTGTACAGCCTTTGCTTTCGTAGTTTCTGGTCTACCGGTCTGCAGACTGTGGTTTGGAGATTTATTGGGAATGCACATTTTATCCGACAGTCAATCCATCTTCATCAGGCTGGCTGCTTCGGAGTTGTCGATCTCGACATCAACGAGAAGCAGAAAAGCCCCAGCACTTTTTATTTTGCTTCCTTTGGCCGCGGCTCTCCTCTTGGTCGCATTTATTCTGTGGAAATGGCGAAGACTGCAAAAGAAAAGGGTAGAAGAGGACGTGCCAATCATGCTCAAAATGTTCACTTACACCATCGGCAATATACAGCATGTTAATTTGGTGAGGTTCAATGGATTCTGCGTAGAAGGCACTCAAAGGCTACTGGTGTATGCCTACATGCCCAATGGCTCTCTAAATTCTCTTCTCTTCATCGAAGAGGAAGAATCAGAGAAAGTCTTGGATTGGAAGACCCGGTTTCAGATCGCATTGGGCACTGCACGAGGATTAGTTTATCTCCATGAGGAATGCAGGGATCAAATCATTCATTGTGATATTAAACCTGAAAATATTCTTCTGGACAGCGACTTCAACCCAAAGATTGCTGATTTTGGGTTGGCAAAGCTGGTGGGCAGAGATTTCACCCGTGTATTGACGACCACAAGAGGAACTCCAGGATACTTGGCTCCTGAGTGGATCACTGGCCTTCCTATCACTCCGAAGGTGGACGTATACAGTTTTGGCATGATGTTGATGGAAATTGTATCGGGTCGTAGAAATCTGGATATGACAGTAGAGGAGAGAAGCAGGCTGTACTTTCCTACCTGGGCTTCATCACAAATTCAGCAAGGAAACATAATAGGCATGGTGGATAAAAGGATAGCAAGTGAGGCGAATATTGAAGAGGTGAGAAGAGCTGCACTGGTTGGGGGACTGTGCATTCAAGAGAATGAAGACAAGAGGCCAAGCATAGGAGAAGTGGTGAAGTTATTGGAAGGGACACTGGAGGCTCCTGCACCACAAATTCCGAGGTCTGTATAGGGGCTGGTAGAAGATGACGACAGCAGCGATACCTTTGGTCAACATGCGTGCATTTGAGGTGGTTCTGTCCCGAAATAAGTCGTAGTTATTTTGAAAGGTGCCCTTTAATGACTAGGCCTATAAAGTCTTGTCTTTGGGTTTGTTAAAAGCTCCGTGCAAAAGTGATCACTCAGACAAAAGCAGTCGCAAAGTTTGAATTCTCAACGATAGAGACGATATGATGTTTGAAGGTAATTAAAGGAAGCTATCATAGCAATGTATTGTTTAGTGGAGCTAGTATTATGATAGTTTATGTACACTTTTCATGAACTCAAATTTTAAAATATTTAATTGTATGTTTTTAATATAGATTTATTACTTAAAAGAAAAAGTAATTAGAATTTATTTAGATTCTTAATTTTTTACAAAAATCATATTAAAATAACATACAAAACAGAAGAGTTTTATAATTTTGTTAGATATTTATAAATTTGAATAAAAATTATAATAGTAGTTTCGAAAGGAATCACTCTATGGACAATCATATATTGATTTGTGACATCTATCATTTTAGTATCTATAAGGTAAATTAATTTAGTGCTCTTTACTACATTGTCAACATTTTTTTGAGGTGTTTCAAAAGTAGTTCTCTCTCACTTTATCAATAAGTGGATTAGATATATTTGGTCTTTCACAATTAGTGATATCATTTATGATGAAACCTTATGAATCCGTTGTTGAAAAATATATATAAATCTTGTTAAAGTGAAGGAATCATATATAAGTATACATTATAAAAATAATTGTTATGTTTAGAGATGACATCATTTTGGTATCTCACGCAAATAATGGACATCAATAATTTATTTTTTCAAATTTTTTAATTCTCATGTAATTCAAATAAATTCAAAGGAAATATATATATTGAGATAATTTAAATCATAACCAACTTCAACAATTATTTGTTCTAATTTGATTTTTAGATTAAAAATAAATAACACTTCTACAATTTTTTTTCTATTGCATATAAAGTATAAATGGGTTTACATCAACATCAGTAAGGAGTTATCCAGTCTAACACTAAATTCTCAGTACTATTGAGATCAGCACAAAATAGATATTACATTGCAAAATGAGACATAAAGATATCATAAAAGAAAGTTGATATAAACACTATAGAGTTTGGGTCTCCTCTTCCCCTCCTATGTCATTGGAGTCGGGAGAGACCGAGTTGTATCCAATGATCTCATGGGCCCTACCTCTGAAGCCTGTTGCCCTTGTTGATAGCTCAGTGTGTTCCTTCCATTGTTCAGATTGTTTTAGCTACTGGATGAACTCTACAAGGGTAACTTCAAACTCCTCCTTAGTTTTCATGGTGGAATAACCATGAGCTATCTCAGATTTCTCTATGGTGACTTTTCCCTCTCTCAGGATCTGTAGAAACTTCCTCTCTTTCATCTTAATCACTATGGTGACGTGCATGGCAATATCAAGAAAGATGAGTCTTTTGTGAGACTCAATAAGATTCTTGTCCAATCCTACAAGAACATCATTATTCTGAGCCTTCCAAATGTTTCGTAAAATAACAGAAGATAAGATAGACCTGAAGGTGTTACAAAATTTGCTACCATTAATGGTACCAAAAATAATATTCAAGGAATTAAAGTGGGATCCATAGGAAAGACCAATCATGTTCCAATTTTCAGAAGCAAAAAGACACTCAAAAAAGACATGTGGCACTGATTCTTGTTGTCTATAGACCAAGAAAGGATTGGGTCCCCCCCTAGACTTCTTAAATGGAAGTTTATGAAGAAAGAGTTTCCACAAAAAAAGGAAATTTTAGGCTCTAAAGGTCTACTCCAAAGGAGCTTGAAGAACCTATTCCAATCAGAGTCTTGCACCTCGAGACCCCATTTGAGGTTGATATGGGAGAAAATAGAAGGGTTCACCATTAGGAGTTGATATATATCTGGATTTGCCAGAGTGAAGGGGAGTGTTATCAGGCCAAAAGAGCTAGAAGTTGCAGCGGGTAGAGGAGCAACATTCACTAAAAGGCCTAATGGCTTCAAGAGCAGCAGAGAGTAAGGAATAGGTTCTCCATTGGGAAATGGAGATATTGAATTTAGAAATAAGATATTCCCAGGAATATAGCTCACCTTGCTAGAAGATATCTCCAAAAGTAGAAATACCTTTATCTACCCATTTTCTAGCCGAACAACCTTGTAACAAAATAATTAGCACCACCGATAGAAGTTACCTCCGTAGGACCGAAAACATCAGAGTGAATGAGCTCCAATGGAGATGATTTCTTCTCATGACCCGTCCTTACGAAGCTGGTGCAATTTTGTTTTCCATAAAGGCAATGCTCACACAATGTCAAATCAACCGATTTTAGACCCGGAAGTTGATCTCTTCGAAGCATGACTTCAAGACCTATTTTTCTCATATGACCGAGCCTCTTATGCCAAAGTTTGACATTGCTATCCATAGCCGCCATGGCTGCTCCCACTTCACCATTACAGTCTAATGTGTATAAACTTCCAATTTTCTGCCCTTTTGCTAAAACCAATTGACCTTTGGACACTTTCCAAGAAGCTAAATCAAAACTAACATTGCATCCTTGTGTATATAACTAACTAATAGAAATCAGATTACGCTTAAGTGTAGGAACATGCCTAACATCTTTTAAAATCCATTTGCTTCCATTTTTCAGTGACAATAAAATATCCCCTTTTCCCACTATATCACATTCTTTATTATCCCCAAGAAATTTTTTTCCAAACATACCTTCATTGTAGTTTGTGAAAGCACTCCGACATGGAGTTGCATGAAAAGAGGCACCAGAATCGAGAACCCATGAATTTGAATTTGTGTTGCCGGATGCAAGTACCAAAGCTCCATCAGTAGCAGTATTGACACCAGCATTAATAACATTATTTTGAGCCCTTTTGTAGTTCCAACATTGCTTCTTTGTGTGCCCAGATTTTCCACAAAACTAGCATGTGCCATTTCTTCCTCTCGATTTCGAGTGATGACTCGATCTGCCTCTTCCATTGTTATTGTTGTTATTTCTTCCTCTCTCATGACTTCTACCTCTATTGCTTGTGCTCACAGCTATTAGAGCATCACCGGAAGAGGATTCTTGTTGCTTCCTCCGCATGTCTTCACTAAGTAGAGTGGCTGCAACTTCATCAAATTTTAGCTTGCTCTTGGCTGGAACGGAAGTGCTCACAGCCATGACAACTCCTTCCCAGCTGTTCAGAAGTGAGCATAATAATAAGATTGCTTTTATTTCATCATCTAATGTGATACCAACCAAAATTAGCTGAGTAACTAAAATATTTAACTCATTGAGATGATTCGCGATCACTACCCCTTCTTTCATTTTCAGATTATATAATTTCTTGATGATGAATACTTTGTTCGATACTGAAGCTATCTCATATAATGAGGATAACTTATCCCATAGCTCTTTCGTTGTCTTCTTTGTTGAAACATTGAAGAGCACAGTACTTGATAAAGATAAGATGATCATTGCCTTTGCTTTCTGATCAACCTTCTCCCAATCTTCATCCAACATCAAACCCTTTCCTTTTGCTTTTCCATGCAACGCTAGTTGCAAATCCTTCTTGACAAGCAGAGATTCAATCTGTACTTTCCATAATCCAAAGTTCTGCCCTGAAAACTTCTCAATCTTCCATTTATCTGCTTCATCCATGGCACCTATAAAACCTCACCGATTTCTCAAAAATTGAACAAGCTTAACTAGCTCTAATACCAATTGTTGAAAGTAAATTGCAGACCCAAAACTAATTAAAGAACCAAAATAGAACAGAGAAATAAAAGATCAAAATACACAGACAAGAACACAAAGATTATAGTGGTTCGTTTAGTATGAACTACATCCACTCTTCAAGCCAGAGCATATCATTTTATTATCTTGATACAGTCTCAAATTACAGCAGCTCTGTATGATATATCTTTTACATATTTTGAATAATCTATATTCAGCATCACAGTCAAAGAAGAGAGAAGAAATGGTAAAAGAATCTTTAGAATGCAGACAAAGTGGAAGGATTGGGCCTTCACCAACTCTGACATTCTGCAGGATGCAGAGCCATTACACTGTATAGCCTTTGCTTACACAATTTCTGATGCACCCATCTATAGATTGTGGTTTGGAGATTTATTGGGAATGTACGTTTCATCGGAGGGCCAATCTGCCTTCATCAGGCTGGCTGCTTCTGAGTTGCGGCGCTCCACATCGGAGAGAAGGATCAAAGCCTCTGCACTTGCTATTTCACTTTCTACCATAACATCATTTTTTATCGTTGTAGGTCTCCTATTGGCCTCATTTATCTTGTGGAAACGTTGAAGACTGTTGAAGAAGAATGTCGAAGAGGAGGTGTCAATATCACTCAAAAAGTTCACTTACAGAGAGCTGCGAATTGTGACTGAGAATTTCAAGCATAAGTTGGGTAGCGGAGCATTTGGCTCTGTGTTCAAAGGAACTCTGCCAGACAACACGCTTGTTCCGGTTAAGAGATTAGAGGGTGCTATGCAGGTAGAGAAACAATTCAGTGCAGAAATAATCATTACTGGTAGAATACAGCATGTGAATTTGGTAAGGCTAAGGGGATTCTGCATAGAGCATTCAGAAAGATTACTGGTCTATGCCTATATGCCTAACGGCTCCCTAAACCCCTTCCTCTCCTCCCAGGCGGAAGAGAGGAACTCATGGGTACTTGGCTCCAGAGTGGATCTCTGGCTTTCCAATCACTCCCAAGGTGGATGTATACAGTTATGGCATGACGTTGTTGGAAATTATTTCCGACCGAAGAAATCTGGATTTAAAAGTTTAGGAAAGTAGATTCTACTTTCCTACGTGGGCTTCACGTCAAATTCAGATAGGTAACATAGTAGGATAGCAAGTGAAGCAAATATTGTAGAGGTGAGAAGAGTCATTGTCGTAGCTGTGTTGTGAGTGAGAGGCCGAGCATGGGGGAAGTGGTGAAGATGGAACAATGGAGGCTACCATGCCACAAATTTCAAGGTCTCTATAGGTGCTAGTAGATCAAGCAGATGATGATGGCAATGACAGCTACCATTAAGCTACTTCCATATCAAGTGGATCCATACTCACCAAATAGTAGCTTGTCTCAGGGGAAAGATATATGGTAAATATCTATAGGAGGAACTTAATTCAAAATTTTCTAATTAGGTATCTTTATGTAGGATTGCCCTATAAATGAAGGTTAGTAAATATATGTGTGCAAGGTTCGTATTTGAGTTTTGTATATGTCTTGTTCAACATCTTAGATCATCCTTAATGATCTACTTATATAAGGAAGTGGAGAATATACGAATATTATAAACTAGTTACCATATCTTAGAATGCAATGGGTAATTTTAAAGAGTTGGCATAGTCAATTGTTGAAGATTTTGGTATATTTTTATATATATTTATCTTGTACATAAGTTTAATTTGAGCAAAGAAATATAAAGGTAGAGAGAGGGAGAGATGCATGGGTTGAACTTGTTTGCATGGAAGATTCATGGTAAGTGTGGGAGTGTGTTCTTCAATTCACTTAATACTTTTAAATATATTATCATCCAAATTTAGTCTTTCTATTAAGGTACTGATCCATATATGAATTAGATGGTAAAGAACCATTGACAAAGGGCATGATCCCTACAAATTTAATAAATTTTCATCCATGTTGAACCTTTGAATTAGACAAACATCCATGACAAAATAGCATCATCCTTTTCCCTTTACAAGAAAATATAAACTGCTTGCAAGATGGAAGAATTTTATAATTCCCCAATTTTATAACTAAAGAGTGTAGAGAACATTAAAACATGTAAACAAAAGAACTAATAGGGATTATGTAATCAACAATCAAATTACAATAGAAAAATTAGATAGGAATTATGATTACTCAAAAGTACAAGAAAAATGCCAAAAACAATATTTCGAAATCCTCTATTGTAATACAAATTATTAGTAATTGAAGGATAATGAAGTAATCGAACTACATAGTTTTTGTATTAGGATGACTTAAAAATTCTCACCATCAATACTAATGCAAAACACTCTAAAAGAAAACCGAAAAAGTGCTTGTTTGATAGCAATGGTGAAAGTTCTTTCTTTCCTAATGTGATCTAAAAAGTGTATCAAATATGGAAAACTATTTAATGACATGAAGAGGGGTTCGATCTAGATTTCATTTTTAATTCATATTTTTTCATATATAAGATGAAAAAGGAGAGGTATATCCAAAGGAAGGGAGCTAAATATATAGAGGGGAAAGGGTGACATAGAAATATAAATATAGAGATAGGAGTCGTTGTTTGTGTGTGTGTGTAGAGAGAGATATATATATACATATACATATACATATATACATACAGACACACATACACATATACATACACATGAAGATACAAATGCAAATGTAAATGCATGTGCACATGCATATGCATATACATATACATATACATATATACTCAAAATAAAAAGTAAAATTAGAGAACTATAAGCTTAAAAATCCTAATAATGATAAGACATTGTCATTCTAAGAAGGTAAGCCATATTTAAGATAAGAGAAGATGACCAAATATGTAAAACAAATAAAAATTTACTTAAATTACTTTAAGCTAATCAAATGAAATGCACACACATTATCATGAATAAAAGTAGATTAATTAAAATTCTATATATGTAATACTAGAGATTAAAATACATTCTAGATAGATGTAGTTAGATCTAGACTCTACATAGATTTATCAACAAATGAATCCTATAGATCATATCCATATCCATGAATATATATTTTTAATGTGTGCATTTAATCCACACCTATACATACACCTTGGCTTCTTCATTGATTCATTTTGTTAATACTTTCTTTTCTCTAAGGGCTAGTAGTATTTTAAATATATAAAGAGGGCTTTTAGATTATTCTCTTAAGTTTAGCTTCAAATTTATTTGTTTTTAATGGCCATATAAATGAGTTTTAGGTAGCAACCAATCATGTAAATGTCCAAGATGAATATATCAAAAAAAGTGTTTTTCAATCAGTACATTACATTAAATTTTTTGTTATTATTTTATAAATTCACAAATGATATCTGATGAGAGAGGATATTCATGGATATAAGAGGATATTGAATAAATGCAATTAAATTCCTTTAAATATAGATACCCTAAAAATAGTTGATATATTTAAAATTTGAACTTACAAATTGATGAGTTAAATTTATTGCCTTGGAATCACTTCTATTAAAAGGATAGGAAATAAATGATATCCAAGTAGAAATACATGTCTAGTCGTGGGGAACACAATAAACATAGTATGCAAGACAAGGTATTAAAATTGGATCAAGTGTCAATAAATATATGTGCATGAATGGATATGGGAATAAATCAAACTTCACCCAAGATTGCTTCACTCGTTGTTATGTAATTATTTTATTCTATTCTCCTAAAATTAACACAAAAGAAAATGGAAACTAACATTTGTAAAATTGAACATTAAACTAGATTACTTAAATGTAAAGTTGAAAACCTAAATTTCTCAACCGTGGCTCATTATGAATTTTCTATTTTCTTATTTTCTATATACATAAAATTTCAAAATAAATAATCTTTTTAATACTCAATAAAAGCTAGTTTCTTTTACTTATTTATATATCAATCTGTTCTCATCTTTTCTCCTCTTTTAAAAAAAATGTGTCATTCAAATCAAATACAATTAGATTTGTTCATAATTTATAAATTTATATTACATATATACTTAATTTTTTGTTTTCATAGCATTTTGTTTCCTTATCCAATTTTCCTTCTTTTGTATTTTTTATTTCTATTAATTATAATGGAGTCACTATACATAAAAATTGACAAAAAAATTCTACTACATAAAGTTATCAAACTACATAATACATATGCATCTCAGAATCTAACTAATAAGCACCTAGCACATTATCGCTATAGATCTCCAAGACCTAGAAAATTGGCGACATATTACAAGAGTTTCGATGAAAAAATAAGTGAGAATATAAAAGAACTATTTTATCACTCCTCTAGTGCATCCTAGAACCATGCTACCTATCCCAATGGCCCCTCCATCCACTTTTGAACCTTATCCTAGTAGGCTAGTTGAACTACTTCCTTGTCTACAAGGACCTCAATCCTTTCTAATGGTAAAGATGTTAATGCGTCTACCATGGAACTACACTCTTTCCACTTTTTGAATCTCTCTCTCTCTCTCTCTCTAGTGGAGTTATTGATTCCTATTTTAAATGTAGTTTTTTCCTTAATTCACCTAGCCCATGTGTTCCCATGGGAGATCTTCCATGCAAAAATTTTGGTGATTCCATCCCATAATATTTTTTCAAACTTGCCCTCTTCTAGCCTCATTGTGACTATCACCTTCAAGAAGACATTATGGGCTATGAGTCACTTGAGAGGCTTAGAAAGATCTATAGATTTTTGTAAAAAATATTATCATTCCTAATTTTTTAGATTAACTATAGCATTTCAATGGAAAGGATGGAGCAAAAGATATTAGAAGCTTTCTTGAGGTTGGAGACATAGTCAACTACAATGTCCCACCTAGATATATTACCATCAATATTTATACAAACATACTCCATATCTCCTTAGAAAACATACAATCAATAAAAACATGTTTAATAATTTCTAACATTCTACAAAGAGACAACACATTAAATCTCCATTTGATTTAAACACATGAAGTTTAGAAGGATAAGGCTCCACAAGAATCATTTCTTTTTTCCACTAATCTTCTCCATAGCGTATTGATATTTTTATGCCAAGAGGATGAGTCCAGGTGTATATTCAAATAATTATTAAGATAAGAAACAATGCTTCTTCCCTGCCCCTAGTTCTATGTAATAGGACTAGCATGTTGATGATTTATAGTTTTAGATTAGCCCCATAAATATTCTTGGGAACCTTAGATTTTTTGGACGTCTCATTCTCAAACCACTCTTTTGACATTATGACTCTCCACCTTATTTCTTTTCACTAAAAACTAAAGAAGAATGGGCAAAATCTCAATTTGTGTACACCTCTCTCAGAGGTAGGCAAAATAAATTCTAGATAGTGACTCTATCTAGTGTGACTAGAACCTCTTCATTGGCTATTTTTTATTTGTTTAATTTTAGGGCCTAAATGAGAAATGCACTCCCTGATTAATTATGGAGATTGCACAATGATCAGGAGTCCAACTACTTCCATGAGCCCAATTTCTATCAATTTTTTAGTTATTGGATGTCTTGGTTCATGGAGGATACTTCTATAAAGCTCTCCCAAATCAAAATGAATTATTTTTGTGTCACCAATCTCCTTCCATTCTCTCTCAATTCCATTGAGGTGATCATAACTAGTGTACCTAAGGGCCATTCTATGAATTCAAAGGATACAATAGATTTATGTTCTTAGATAAAATGATACAAGAGTATTCACTTTTGTGTCTCTATAGCAATGCTTCATTTTAACTTCTCCTAAAAGGTATTGTGTAATAGAGGTAAATCAAGTCCAGATAGATCATGTAAAATGAATGGCTTTGAATACATTAAATGGTGGAAAAGACATTCTTTTAGATAAATCATTCTACGCATTTGATATTTTGATCTATGATGGGAAACTTATGTCAATAAGAATGTTCAAAATTATTGTATAGTGTGGAACTTTAGAATTAGCACTTCAACAATATTGATTTTGATTCTTCTTTTCCTTGTTAAGAAGGGCTTTGCATATCTTGTTTTGGGATTCAATGATATCTTCTTCCATGCTTTGGATTTGTAGGGAGTGAATAATTACTAATCATCATAAACTATATTTTCCCGATGAGTAACTTTGGCTTTGGAACCCACCTAATCTTTCTTCTTCTGAGAAATTTACATGACTTGCATTTGGGAATTCAAAAAATGCACTATCTAGATGCCATTATAAATCATTAGAGGTTTCCTTCTTCAACTGTTATCCAAGTCTTTCAGAAATCACACCTCTCTACTACTATTTTCAAACGTCTTTAGTAGTTAAGGTATGTTTTTCTTGAACTTCCACATTTAGCTTATTTTGCATGAAATTTAGACTTGGACTTAACATTCGTTGGGTTCCAACGTGACTTACTACCAATGCAGAAAAACTTGACGAGACATGATTATTCATTTTTCTAACAACCTGACTCAAGGATAAGGTTTGAATTACATTACAAGAACATGAGCCTTGGGGAGTAGGAGGACTCATAAGCCAATCTCACATATAAGACTAAAATATGGCAACAATATCATCATCATACCTTTGAAAATAGGAATAATGATTTGCCTCACATCTACTAAAATCTATATTCATCATGAAAGAATCAAAACTCTTATACCAACCCCTTAACGCCTATTTTAAACCATACATCATTTTTTTCAATCTGCAAACAAGACTCTCCTTTCCCTTTTTCCTTAAAACCTTCTAGTTGCTACATATAAATATCCTCAAAGGTATCACCATGCAGAAAGGTAATTTTAACATCTAACTATTCTAACTCTAAATCAAGACTTCCAACAAGAGCTAACAAATTTTGACAGTTTCAAACATACAACAAATAAAAAAAATCATCAAAATCTATACCACATTTCTGAGTATACCCCTTGGCCACCAGCCAATCCTTATATATCTCCAAATTACTATTTAAATACTTTTCACCTTGAAGACCCACTTGTTCCAAATAGATTTTCTTCCTTTGGGTAATGGAACAAGCTCCCTTGTTATATTCTTATGAAGAGATTATATCTCCACTTCTATAGAAGCTCCCCATTTGTCTACACATTTTGCTTCACAAGCATCCTAATATGAACTAGTTTCACCAAGATCAGTTAGCAATGGATAAGAATAATTACAAGTAGAAGAGTACCTTTCAAGTGCTTTGGTTGCTTTACTAGATCTTCTTACAAGGGGTGATATTTCACCATGTGGCTCATCTAGTTGTTGTTCATCTAGCCAATCTTCTTTTGGTTGATCTTTATCTAATACCTCTAGATGATCATCATGTTTTTCTACCTCTACTAGAATAACTTTAGTAGCTTGTTGTTCTTCATGTCTTTTCATTTCCTTTTCATTAAATAATACATCTCAGATAATTATAATCTTGTGGGAAATAGTATCCCACAACCCGTACCCCTAATTTGTACTATCTACATAACCAAGAAAAATACATTTTGTGGACTTCATGTCCAAATTATTTCTACTTTCTTTAGGAATATGTGCATAACCATCAGAACCAAAAACATAGATAAATGAGTAATCACATAGTTTACCTTTCCATATTGCTTCTAAAATTTTACTACATGTTCAACACATATCAAAATTACTATTTTTGGTAGGTCACCAAAAATGACTTACTATAAATATAGTAATTCAAATAATGACAACCTTATATTTATAGTAAGTCAACCCATAAAAATATTCTATTTATAGTAATTCCAAAATTAATTCTACTTTTGGTTGACAGACGGCTTCACCATGGTCAATTCCTAACTTAACCAAATAAGGTGGTTCTCCATGATGACTCAACCAAAGAAGGTGGTTCACTATGATGACTCAACCAAAGAATGTGGTTCTCCATGATGACTTCACATTCTAACACAAACAAGGTATAGCTAGTCAATGGCATAATGGTTAAATTAATTTTTTTCAAAATCCCACATGTGCATTACCAAATCATGATTGCAATAGAGATCAATTTCAAATGCATAAAGGAGTAGGTTTATGATTCCAGGTGTCTTTTTTTTTACATGATTAAAGAATTCCTAAGGATAGATATACATGCGAGAGGAATTTTTGACTATTTAATAGCTAGTTTGAAGTACTTTTGGGGACCATTAATGACCGAAACTAATTCCATCCCACTCAATAGTTCTTCAAATTTTTAAAAAATTTGAAAATAAAATGAACTATCTTGGTAGAGGAAGTGGGTAGTCATTTGAAAGATTAAAAGACAATTGTGCAAATACATCACACAATTGAATCACCAAATAAAATTCCCATGCAAAAAGTTAATGGCCCAAGGAAGCCAAAAGTGACCACTTACTTAGAAGCCCATAGAGAAGGTAGTATAATTAAATGAAATAAAACAAACACAATTATAGCCAAAAAAATAATTGCAAAATCCAAAATATTGTGAATACAACATTAAACAATGGAGGGGTAGTGGCCATTGTTGAACAGTAGACAAGAATGTGTAGTTTTCAGAGACTACACTAATCAGAATCAGATGCCAAAAAATGTTAATGGTATCTATCCTTTCCCAGTGCTTTAAAACTAAATTGAAACAACCAAAAAATACAAATAGGGTATGTAAAAAAGATGTATAAGCATTATAAGGCACATATTTATCACTCTTTCTATACACAAAAGGTGAATGAACTACAAAGAAACAAATCCCAAAATTAACTCTCTAGTAATGGGTATGTGCAAGATCATGAGGGGCCAAAAAGTGGTGATGTGAAAAATATTCACTTTTCACTCGTCCAAAAGTGCATGAAAATGCTTGTTGACTTTTTAGAAGGCCTAGGTGTCAATACACCTGGGCAAACCTGACACCAAAGCACAAACTTAATTGGGTACTTGAAAACATATCGAGTACCCAAAACCCGTGGCATAAATCAAAACCTGCGAGTCATTTTCCTCATTTCTCCTCACGTTTTGGGTTTGGAAAATGGCTGCAAATATCATATACGTGATATTTTTGGGTATCTGATTTTTGCAATAACAAATTCAACTCCACAGTATATATGGTAAGTAAATTCTTTGTATATTTTGATTATTTTATTTCATTTTGATGCTAAATGTAGTTTTTTTTGTTGAAATAGGGTTTTGAATTTATTTTTGTAATAATATATGAAATCAAATTGAAATTTAGATTTTTTTTTGATTTGATTAGGCATGGCTGACAACACTGAAGAAAATAACCCTCCCACACCAAATAACGATCCCCAAAACAATCCCCCATCTCAAAACCCTCGATCTTTAGAAGATTTGATACAAGATAATTTGAACACAATACAAGGTTTCCAAAACACATATCAGAATATACCTACATTAGGTCCCATGCTTGCCACACTAAATACTATTGTTGAAAATATTGACACACTCACGCAGCAACATAATGCTGCTCTTCATTGTCATGATGATATGCACGCCCAATTTGATGACGGGCTTGACCATGATGGGATTGTGGCCCTTAATATAACTAAGGAAGATATAGCCTCCCTTTTTGTGAATCCTAAAACTAGATTACAAGTTGAACCCAAAAAGTCTAAATTATCAATAAAATGGTGCACAAATGAAGCAATGTGAACACACTTTTGGGATCGTTGGTTGATGGTTTTTGATAAACCACCCTATAGAAATTTGGAGCTCCCTTTCTATTTCATAAAAAAATTGTATGCTAAGTTTTTGCTTGGTCACAATGTTAATTATTGGAGTATGAGGCCCAACATGGGCATAGGCGAAGGAGCTCCTCATATTAGGCCATTTGCCCAATGCAAGAAGGCCACTACCTTTGTCCCCCCCACTGATGTCGCACCCCCTCCTCAAGTGCAGCATCCTGATATCATTGTAGAGGCTACCTCACAGACTATTAGGGTCATTCACTTGCTGAGTGATCAGTTGATCACACAGACCAGGTTAGTGTTGCCTCCTGATGTGGATGATGCTGGCGCATCGACATCTCGTCGGAGTTCACATGTATGTGAGCCCCATATTTGCATTATACGCAAGAATATGTGCCTCAGACAGCTTACTGATGCTGATACATATCAATATGTTATTGATGAGGAGGATATAGGAGACGCAGCTACAAAGGCTGCAACACTTCATGGAGAATCTACATCTCATGAGAGTGCTCAAGAGGTGTACGCAAAGCCATGGACTCTTGTTGATACGGTAAGAGAAAAAATTATAAATAATTTTTTCACATGACTTATTTAATTTTAAAATAATTTACTTATTTAGATTAGTTTTAATGATTGAATGCACGTATGTATATATATTTTTTCCATTTATGTTCAGTCGATGACATAGGAGGAGTTGAGATAGGTGGATGAGTCCACACTTTCAGCCATTTAATTTGGCCTTGATGCCTATACAATATATTATATATTATGTACCCATTAGTTTTTTTTATATCATTTGGTGTACATGCTTAAATTTCTATCAATTAGAGCAATAAAATTCATACATTTACTAATATATTGTCATCTTATTGTACTCTTGTAAGCTACAACTGATGTCAGTGGGGGGCACGAGGGGGTTCCTTCATTAGGTGTCGACAAAGGAAAGGTAATTAATTATTTAAGATTAATTATGCATGCATATGTATGCCACTTGTATGTAGTAATAAATATTTTACTTGCACTTTATTGTATAAAGTGTGGCTATTGATGATGTCCCAACATGGGTTCGGGCACCTAGGCTGACAGGCATCTCAAATCGGAGTGATAGCCCAATTGTACACAGACTTTTACATATTGTTATTTCTATTTTGTAACTAGGGTTGTTATGATGAAGTACATTTATATATGATTAACAATATTTTTACTCTCATAGGTTACTCCTAGTGTGAGGGAGGGCCCATGAGAATCTTTTGTATCTTTGTTGACCTAGCCCACTATTCTAGAGGAGGGATCACCAGATGTAAGTTTTAATTTTAGTTCAATCAATTTGTAATTTTGTTATGCTATCATCCTATTTTGTAGATTTATTACTCTATGTTGAACCACTCTTGTAATCTCATTATTGCAAATATATATTTATAGGTCAGAGTTGGTATTGTTGGCATGGTATCTTCGCTACCAAGGACTTATGCTAGGACACCTGATCATGGTAGGTGATCAAGAGGCTAGGTACACACAGATATATATATATATATATATAACTTGGGTTTGAACCCATCTTTGATGTAGGATCAATTAGAGCCAAACACTTCTTCAAAGAGGCTACATTTTGATGATCCCCCTATGATATAGGATGTAGTTTTAGTTTTGTGGTCATTTAGAGATGCCCCATGGCACATTTTGAGATGGCATATATGCCACATTGTACACCTTGAAACATTGATTTTTTAGACATTTTAAAATGGCATGTGCTATATTTGTATATGGAGATACTTTTCATACATTTGATACTTTCTATATATAGAACATGTTCATTTTTATGTTATATTTGTGTCATCTTTTGTATACATATTTATTATTCATGTTTATGGAATTGAATAGTGAATTTATATCTTGACTATGATTATCATTATGATTTAAATTATAGCTTGTTGAAGTTACATTTGTTTTTCTTTACTCTGGAATACCCTATTCATTGAGCTTATTATGTTTGAGGTTTAACTTCTATAGATTTTCTATGTTCTTATGTTTCATACCATTATATATACTCACTTGATCCACTTAGTACTACATTGTTTCAATACTATGTATATACTCACTATGTATATAACTCACCATATTGGGGTTTACTAAATCCATAGAGAAATGTAGCACTTGTGTTGTTAGGTCACTTGGGTCAAGTGTGGTCGTGAGCATTCCAGTGACTCCGTGGGTAGAAACAGGGTTGTCAATGGCATTTACCTTGTCAACCAGAGTTGATGGAGTCGAATTGCCCAAAACTAAGAGAGGTTATTGTAGACCTTGGAAACATGATCTTGTAGCCCTTGACAGTTTGTCAATACCTCTCATGAGGTCTTAGATACGAGCCTCAGAAGATCATTTCCCAATCGTGCTTAGTGCACCTTGGGGTCACTTGGGTCGAGCGTGGTCACGAGCATTCTAGTGACTCCATGGGTGGAATGGCATTGTTAGTGGCATTTACTTGGTGAACTAGAGCTAATGGAGCATACGCTTTGATGCTAGGATTAACAGTTTGAAAGATACACTACTAAGCTACTTTCAACTAACCCTCACTACAAGTTTTGGCATCGACTGAGATCGCCTTGCCAAATGCAAATGAAGTTGAATCACTCAAAATTGAGAGAGGTTATTGTAGAAATTAGAAACATGATCCTATAGCCCTTAACAATTTGTCAATACCTCTCACAAGGTCTGAGATACAAGCCTCGTAAGATCATTGCCAATCGTGCTTAGTGCACCTTGGGGTCACTTGGGTTGAGCTTTGTCACGAGTGTTTTGTTGACTCCGTGGGCAAGAAAAGGTTGTCACTGGGATTTACCTAGCCAAATGGAGCTGATGGAGTAGATAGTTCGATGCCAAGATGGACAGTTTGAAAGATACACTATTGAGCTACTTTCAATTAACCCTCACTGCAAGTTTTGGCATTGATTGAGATCGCCTTTCCAAATGAAAAAGAAGTAGAATCACCCAAAAATAAGAGAGGTTATTGTAGACCTTAGAAACATGATCTTGTAGCCCCTAAAAATTTCTTGATACCTCTTAGGATGTCTGAGATATGAGCCTCAGAAGATCGCTGCCTAATCGTGCTTAGTGCACCTTGGGGTCACTTGGGTCGAGCGTGGTCGCGAGCATTCCAGTGACTTCGTGGGTGGAATAGAGTTGTTAGGGGCATTTACCCGGCCAACTGAAGCCAATGGAGTAAATGGTTTGATGCTAGGATGGATGGTTTGAAAGATACACTGCTAAGCTACTTTCAACTGACCCTCACTACAAGTTTTGGCATCAACTGAGATGGCCTTGCCAAATGGAAATGAAGTCGAATCACCCAAAATTGAGAGAGGTTATTGTAGACCTCAAAAACATGATCCCATAGCCCCTAACAATTTTTTGATACCTCTCACAAGGTCTGAGATACGAGCCTCAAAAGATCATTGCCCAATCATGCTTAGTGCACCTTGGGGTCACTTGGGTCGAGTGTGGTCGCGAGCATTCTAGTAACTCCATGGGTAGAATGGGGTTGTTAGTGGCATTTACCTAGCCAACCAGAGTTAATGGAGTAGATGGTTCAATGCTAGGATAGACGGTTTGAAAGATACACTACTTAACTACTTTCAACTGACCCTCACTACAAGTTTTGGCATCGATTGAGATTGCCTTGCCAAATGTAAATGAAGTCGAATCGCCCAAAACTGAGAGAGGTTATTCTAGACCTCAGAAACATGATCTCATATCCACTAACATTTTTTTGATACCTCTCATGAGGTTTGCAATAAAAGCCTCAGAAGATCACTGCCCAATCGTGCTTAGTGCACCTTGGGGTCACTTGGGTCGAGCGTGGTCGCGAGCGTTCTAGTGACTCTGTGGGTGGAAAAAGGTTGTTACTAGTGTTTACTCGACCAACCAGAGCTGATGGAGTAGATGGTTCGATGCTAGGATGGATCGTTTGAAAGATACAGTGCTGAGCTACTTTCAACTGAACCTCACTGCAAGTTTTGGCATCGACTGAGATCACCTTGCCAAATGCAAACAAAGTCAAATCGCCCAAAACTAAGAGAGGTTATTGTAGACCTTAGAGTCACAATCTCATAGCCCTTAACATTTTGTTGATACCTCTCATGAGGTCCAAGATACAAGCCTTGGAAGATCACTTCCCAATCATGCTTAGTGCACCTTGGGGTCACTTGGGTCAAGCATGGTCATGAGCAATCCAGTGACTCTGTGGGTAGAATGTGGTTTTTAGTGGCATTTAACCAGCCAACCAGAGCCAATGGAGTAGATGGTTCAATGCTAGGATGGACAGTTTGAAAGATACATTGCTGAGCTACTTTCAACTGACCCTCACTGCAAGTTTTGGCATTGATTGAGATCACCTTGCCAAATGCAAACAAAGTCAAATCACACAAAAATGAGAGAGGTTATTGTAGACCTCGAAATAATGATCCTATAGCCCCTGATGTTTTTTCAATACCTCTCATGAGGTCTAAGATATGAGCCTCGAAAGATCACTGCCCAATCATGCTTAATGCACCTTGGGGTCACTTGGGTCAAGCATGGTAATGTTCATGTGGTTCTTGTGCAACATTTTCATTCCCCAAGTCTACATTTTCAATCTCCATTTGTACATTTTCATCTTCAATCCATTCATTGTCATTCCCCAAATCTATGTTTTCATTCACAAAATTAATTTCCATATTATTTTCAAATTCAACATCCTCTTCACGTGCAACTACATTTACAGGGTCACCTTGATTAATGTTTAGCATACCTTCTCTCCTTCTTCGGTGATTTTTCCTATCTTTTTCCCTATATGCTTGAATTTCTTCATTCATCACCTTCCTCTCCCATTTAGCCTTTTGACGACTATTGCTTCCCATGGTGAGACCACAAGTTGACAAAAAACAAAAAATGGGCCCCAAATCACTTTTTTTTTTTCTTGCAACACCTGAAAAAGTCTGAAATCCTGTGCTTCTCTAGTCTGTGGGGACAGGGAATATTTTGGTCAAATATGACCAGTCCAAAATCGGGTACCTGATACCTGATATTTCTAGGCAGATGAAAAAAAGGGCAGGAGAAAATGAAAAAAATGAACTTTTACATATAAAATGGGGTGTATATATATATATATATATATATATATATATATATATATATATATATATATATATATATATATATATATATATATATATATATATATATATATATATATATATATATATATATATATATATATATATATATATATATATATATATATATATATATATATATATATATATATATATATATATATATATATATATATACTAATGTATATATATATTAATGTATTATATACTAATGTATATAATATCACTACTACATTTGGGGCCAAATTTTGATAGAAGTTTCTGACAGATAACATTTTATAACAAATTTGGTGTTTTTTTTTTGTAATAGGCCCCAATGGTGTCAGTATTCTGATGGGTGTTTAATTGACCATCGAAAGTCTGACAGATTTGGGGTATAGATAAAAAAAAAGTGAAATAGCCTCATCATTTTTATTTTGATTGGATAGAGAAGGAGCAGGAGAAAATGAGCGAAAGATGACACGGGAGAAGGTATGTGATTTCTTCATATTTCAAGCCTCTGGTATCATATTCGAATGCATTGCATTTTATTTGATCATGAATGCTGTCTGAAGTGACCGCATTCTACTGGTGCCATGTCCTAGCCAATGCTTTATCTCTATTATTTGATGTTATTGGTGCTTGTGCTCAAGGATATTGATTCACTGTATTCAAATGTTTGGATTCACATTTGTTGATATTACTGGCATATATGTTTAATGATGCCATTGTATATTGTTGTCATTGACATGACCGCATTCTACTAGTGCCATGCCCTAGCCCATGCTTTAACTCCATTATTTGATGTTATTGGTACTTGTGCTCAAGGATATCCATTTTTTTGAAACGTTGACTCTAGTTGTCAAATGGATAGCCCATGAGCTTCTAGCTAGGTGCCATTTGTATTGATAGCTTAGGGCATCAAATGTATTGTATCATTGATAGTTGAGACTTTGTTAAAAGGGAATAGGACAAAGAATGATTTTTATTTAGTTTCTCTATTTTGATCCCTAAGTGATGCAGAGCACATTGATGGAATTCCTAAATCTGCAAAGCCTTTATAATATTTATTTCCTTAGCATCAAAACATTCTCTATGATCATATGTTAGAGGCTCAATCTTTTTGTTATCCCAAAAATAATGGTAACAACTCAACATAATGACATCTACTAAATATAATATCCATGATTGATTTTTCAAACTGTTCTCACCAATAATTAAATGATCATGGCTATCGCTTCAAGATGGACACACAACACCTTTCAAGATACTTTGAATTCCAAATGGCTCGGCAACACATCAAAACTGAATTCATTAAGAAACAGAGAATTGAATATTTGAATACACGATAACTTGTTCATGCTTGGCTTTAACATGAAGATCTCACTTCCAATAGCAACTGTAGAAATACATCTCTCAACTTAACTTCATCACCACTTTGTTAACTATTCAAGATTCAAAATTAGTGCATTGATAGTGTAACTGTTCTTTTAAAAAAAACCATTTCAGTATATTAGAAAACTAGCATTCGATTTCTTGAATCGATCTCTGTAAAAAAAAACAACCCCTTTTCATAATCGGGACTATTGTAAACTAATTACAAAACACAGAATATTTAATACTGTTATTTTCTAACTCATGATCTGATATGGAAATCAAACTGATCTTTTAATATCGATTGTCAATAAGGAACAAAAACCAGTTTCAATCAACCATTAAACTTTGCTATCTCAATCCGATAACACAAAACATTTATCATAACCAATTCATCAGAAAACCATGAAACTAAACTGCATAAAGCATTCTGGTTCATAACCAAACTAAATTCTTTAATATCATCTACCAGTAATACATAGAAACCAGATTCGTGTTCACTGTCATATTCTTCATCAAAGTGAAAGCAATAAATCAATCTACTCGAATAATAATGGACTCTTAATTTTGAACACCAAGAGATATAAAACAAAAGACATAACAAAATCTAAAATGCCAAGGGTCGATTTGGGTAAAATACATTTCATTTTAATGTAAATATTACATCAGATGAATGGCTCTCTAGCTAGAGGCTAGAGAGCCCAATACTTTCCTAACTTTCACTCTATTCTATAACTACTTCAAATCAAAACTTCTCTCTATCACATTCGGGTCCATTTATAATTATCCTTGGTAGTTACAAAGATTATGCATATTCTTGATCGGTTACATTGTCTTTTCAAATACATTACAAAGGAAAAATAACCATTTCTTAATATGGTTTAAAGAAATTCAAAAGATGACTTAATAAATAAATCATTCCTTGACATGATTTAAAGAATATGAAAAATTGATGGTGGAGGTGCCCCTGCACCACTAAGTGGCTTGCAACCCTAGAGAAGTATATGTAGATTTATGGATGCAGCTGCAGGATACATAGCAGCCGATAATTCACAAGAAATCCATGCATCCAATTTGAATAGTAATTAATACAAAGAACTAGGGTCCTCCAATGGCCCAATCATCTAGACCTTGACTATCCCCTCAACCAGTGACCCTTCAAAACTGGGTTATCATGCAATCAGTGATTGATCCTTCATTCTATTGGTCTGCCCTGCATCCAAACATATTGGAAATACAAAATACAATGATAACAAGTCTTTCACAATCCCCCTTCCCCCAAGGAACACTATAAACCATCCCTTCCACATAGTATTTCACTATTTTATGAGTGGATTGTGTAGGAACAATTAACATTAAACAAGGAGCAAACTCCTCAACACATCTTGGAAACCATTGAATTCAATAATAAATGAAACCTAACACCAACACTATTCCTTCCATAGTTGCAGGATACATAGCAATCAATAATTCACAAGAAATCCATGCATCAAATTTTTATAAGGATATCCTACTAATCAATAGGAATTTTCTTGAGATGACCAATGATTATGCATTTTGATGGCAGTGTGCTAGTTCAAAAGGATAATATAAATCTGAAACAATTTTTTCTAATTTTCTCAAACTATAAATGTGGTTAAAGGGAAAATATTATGTGGAAAACCCACAAACCAAGCTAGCAAATGATTGTACATCAAATTATTCCTATATTCATTCAACTATTGCTATGCTTTAGCTACCTAACCTTTGAGCTTCATCTAGAGGAATGTGTAGCTTTAAGATAGAGTTACTTCTTGGGCCTTACAATAGGGTGGAATATGATCAAGATTTGTTTAGGCTGTATCTTTGTTAGTCCCATTGTTAGGTTGCTATGGTTCATGGTTTGAATCTATTATGGTTGTGTAAGGGATTTGTAGATGCTTTTTCTAACATAATTATTAGACACCATGATTGGAACAACTGGTTGTTGGCTATTATACACATGAATCATAATTGTCAATGGTTCTTTGTGTTCAAGAATTCGTTGATCAATCTTTGAGATTTATTGTCCCATCTTTAAAAGAGTGATAAAAGATATAGTGGGTGCTATCTTTTTCAAGTGTTTTGTGGGTGCCATTATATTCTAGGAGCAATTGTTGGAACCAAATTATGTTCTTTGCCTCTAGTAAATATTGCAGACACAATCATCTTCTTGGTGAAGGGTTGCTTCCATCCCCATGAGGCACTATTGCATGGTTTCCATTCCCTTGTAGTATAGTGAACCTAATTTAATACAAGTGTGTACTATTTTGGGATCCATAATTTATGGCCCCTTTACTGTGGTTGTTAGCCTAAGATAGGCCTACCTTTGCATATAATAAGAGGTCAACATGAAACAAACATCCAAAAGTTAGGGAGTTGTTCCCTGTCCATAATTTATTATTTAAGTGCTAAGTGATGATGGGTATATCATGTAATTCATACCTAGTGTGTCTCTTTCTTTCTTTCCACATTTCACATTAGGAGTATATGCTATAAAATACCAATGAAATCAACTATTGGTCAAATCTAATCAAAATTGCAATATAAAGATTAAAATAGATCTTGAAGAAATATGGGAACCATTTTTGATAGATATTGTACAAATGAAGAGAATACTCCCAAGAGGAAATGCTTCAATGTGGAACAATTGAAGGACAATATTTTACTTTTATATGCACATCCGCAATGTTTTTTTATATATTTCTGAGATAACAAAACCATAGAAAGAATAGCATATAGAAGAAAGTAAAGATTAATGATCATATTTTGAGATATTATGGAAACTTAAAGGAAAGAATGCTTGGTGGGGTTATCATGCAATCAATGAGTGATCCTTCATTCCCCCCTCTTCCAGTGACCCTTCAAAACTAGGTTATCATGCAATCAGTGAGTGATCCTTCATTCTCCTGGTCTGCCCTGCATCCAAACATATTGGAAATACACAATACAATGATAACAAGCCTTTCACAATCCCTCTTCCCTTAAAGAACACTATCAATATCCAAACCTTGACTGTCCCCTCAACCAGCGACCCTTCAAAACTGGGTTATCATGCAATCAATGAGTGATCCTTCATTCTCCTGGTCTGCCCTGCATCCAAACATATTGAAAATACATAATACAATGATAAAAAGTCTTTTATAATCCCCCTTCCCTCAATGAATTACTATCAACATCCAGACCTTGACTGTCCCCTCAACCAGTGACCCTTCAAAACTGGGTTATCATGCAATCAGTGAGTGATCCTTCATTCTCCTGGTCTACCCTGCATCCAAACATATTGGAAATACACAATACAATGATAAAAAGTCTTTCACAATCCCCCTTCCCTCAAGGAACACTATCAACAAGTGATCCTTCTTCTTATCAGCCATATCCAATGTTTCATTGAAGTCACAACCAAGAATGAAGGTCACCTTACCCATACCATTCATGGATTCTGAAATATTGTTCCAAACTCCTAAAAAATTTTCTATTGCTTCTTTAAATACTTCTTCTACCACAATGTCCTCTTGCCCCATCTTCTTGATCTTCTTGGCTAAAGTGGATGAATCCACACACAATAACCCAAAATGAAGGGTTTTGTATCCTTTAATGAATCTCATTCATGGTAACGCATGGACAGTCAAACTAGTAGTCTCCAAAGCATTCAATAAGTGAATATGAATGTTTGAAAACTTTCCTCTCAACTTCCCCAACCACTCCTAATCGGTTAGAGGGATATTTCTAGAATCTCCTCTATTCCTATCCTTACCAACAATTCTTAAACATACTTTATCTGATATGATAATAACATGTTAAACTGAATCAATGGCATGTTCTTCATGAGGTACAAGGAAGATTTGGCTATCAAATCTTCCTTCATGCAAGCTAAGCACGAGAGAAGGTATGTGATTTCTTCATCTTTGATTGGTATCTTTGACGGGCAATGTCTTTCGAGCCTCTAGCATCATATTCGACCGCAAATTTCAAATGCATTGCATTTTATTTGATCATGAATGCTCACTAAAATGACCACATTCTATTGGTGTTGTGCCCTAGCCTGTGCTTTATCTCCATTATTTGATGTTATTGATGCTTGTCCTCAAGGATATCGATTCACTATTTTCAAATGTTTAGATTCACGTTTGTTGATATTACAATTCATCATATTAGATAAAGTATGTTTAAGAAGTTTTAGTGTCTAAACACTCAACTAATCCCTCTAACCAATTAGGAGTGGTAGGGGAAGTTGAGAGGAAAGTTTTCAAACATTCATATTCACTTATTGAATGCTTTGGAGACTACTAGTTTGACTGTCCATGCGTTAATGTTTAGAAGAGATCAATAAAGTATTTAAAAACATTCTTACATGTTTGGAGAGGTTTAAGAGGAACTTATCATGATTGTACCCTCACAAATAGTGGCATAGATTGGTTTTACTAAGTTTCCTTTCTCTATCGTAGGGGTATAGTCAGAGGGTTCATTGACAAGATGATTCTTTGAATGGTTACTATAAATATGAATGATTTGATATAGCATATTTCTCATTTTACTTGAAGTTTGGAATAGCTTGTACTTGAAGTTTGGAATAGCTTGTGCTTGTGCTGGAATTCTTGGTAGAAGTAAATGGAAGGAATAGTGTTGGTGTTAGGTTTCATTTATTATTGAATTCATTGGTTTCCAAGATGTGTTGAGGAGTTTTCTCCTTGTTTAATGTTAACTGTTCCTGCACAATCCACTCATATAATAGTGAAATCCTATGTGATTGATAATTTCATACAACTAGTCCTTTGGCATGTATTAAATACAATCCAATCACTTATTGAATACTTTGGAGACTACTGGTTTGACTGTCCATGCATTACCAGTGACTAAGATTCATTAAAGGATACAAAACCCTTCATTTTGGGGTTATTGTGTGTGGATTCAAATGTAGGTTTGATTTAGTTGATGTTTAGAAGAGATCAATAAAGTATTTAAAGACAATGTTACATGTTTGGAGAGGTTTGAGAGGCACTTATCATTACTATACCCTCAAAAACAATGGCATAGACTGGTTTCACTAAGTTAATTCCTTTCTCTATTTTGAGGTTTCCTTTCTCTACCATAGGGGTACAGTCAGAGGGTTCATTGACAAAATGATCCTTTGAATGGTTACTATAAATATGAATGATTTGATATAGCATATTTCTCATTTTACTTAAAGTTTTGAATAGCTTGTACTTGAAGTTTGGAATAGCTTGTGCTTGTGTTGGAATTCTTGGTAGAAGTGAATGGAAGGAATAGTGTTGGTGTTAGGTTTCATTGATTATTGAATTCAATGGTTTCCAAGATGTGTTGAGGAGTTTTCTTCTTGTTTAATGTTAACTGTTCCTACACAATCTACTCATACAACAGTGAAATACTATGTCATTGACAATTTCATACAACTGGTCCTTTGGCGTGTATTAAACAAAATAGAATTTTTAGCATATTATTATCATTCTATTTCTTTGTTTTAAACATGCCATTGGTTCAGTTTTGTAAAACAATATTTGTGTACAATTTATTTTTTCCATTTGATAACCACAGTCAACATTTCAAAATAGTGAATAACATCAAATAATGGAGATAAAGTATGGGCTAGGGCACGACACTAGTAGATTAAAATTGAACCAATGAAATGTTTACAACAAAGAAATAGAATGATAATAATATGCTAAAAATTCTATTCTGTTTAATACACACCAAAGGACTAGTTGTATGAAATTGTCAATCACATAGCATTTCATTGTTGTATGAGTGGATTGTACAGGATCAGTTAACATTAAACATAGCCAGTGTTCTCTTTACTTTCTCAAATCTCTGCAAGTCAAAAACATTAGAGTTGTATAATACATTGTTAGTATCATGTTTCCATGGGTCCTAGGTCTTTGGGTCCATGGAAAGGAAATAGATTACAAAATACACTTCAAAACAAAGGAAAAACTTAGTAAATTCATTCTAACTCACTGTAGATGAAGGAACAGTCATGCTAATAGTTCCTTTATGTCTTCCAAAACATTTATTGAACTCCCCTAAAGTCCTATTGGATCCCCAAATTGCTTAATCCAATCAACTTACATCAGGATCATGAGAAACTTCAAAGGATTAAAAACATTACTTGGAACAGTCAAATCATTATGCTTTCAAATCAATTACCTATCGACATATCCCTTACGAGGGAGAGAAGCTAAACAAATAAAGAATGTGCACATAAACACGGAAGCTGAAAAATTTAAATGGAATACACTAAGAAGTACCAAATGATGAATGCTCAATTGTTGTAATGGCAAAGCATCAAAACCGTCCATTTCTAGAACTTGATTTTACAGTCTAAATGATTTTTCTATAGTCGTAATGATTTTTCTAGAACTTGATTTTCTAGTCTTAATGATTTTTCTATAGTCCTAATAATTTTTCTATAGTACTCTTAATGATTTTTCTAGAACTTGATTTTCTAGTCTTAATGATTTTTCTATAGTCCTAATGATTTTTCTATACTCTTAATGATTTTTCTTTCATCTTAATGTTTGTTGCTATTGATAAATTAGGCCTTGAATTTGAATTTTTTTTCACTTTTTTATTTCAGCTTGATATTTCATTCATTTTTCATATACAAAGAGACTACACATGCTGATAAAAAAATGAGCTATTTGATTAAGGTTAACTATTCATGATTGGAAATAGTCAATATTTCTGATGGTTCTCCTTGCTGTATTTCATTTTAAAATAATCATGTTTCTATGGCTATGATAAATGTCCCTTTGTGTTGAGAAAATTAGAGTTGAAAAAATGGTTGCAAACAAATCATCCTTCTTCCACCAACATTCTAGTCAATGTACAAGTAACGAGTCATTCCATTCAAGAAAGACCATGTCTGATAATATCAACGCAGAACAAAATAAGGAGTATGCAAAATTTAGTGATTGTATCTTCCATTAGAGCCACTTCATATGCACAGGTGATGAACATTCATATTTTCCTAAGCGCTATTGGGAGCTTACCCAGCAACACATGTACTATTGTGAAAATCACCACAAATCTATTTGCTGCTGGGTCTAGCTCCCAGTATTGCTTTGTCAAATATGTATGTTTTTCACTTGTGCATATACCTTCTATGATCAAATCTTATATGTATAGGTGATGAACATTTAGATTTGCCTAAGTAGTACTTTGAGTAGTCCTCCAACACATGTATTATTGTGAAAATCATCACAAGTCCATTTGTTGGAGGAAATCTCATAGTACACATGTTTGGAGGCTAGGTTTGAAGGAAACAAGAGAATTTGGAGTCACGAGTCTTAAGATTGTACTTAATATAGCCAAGCTTCATTCAATGGTACATTCAAACATGAAACAAACCATTCTTAAACCAGATTAAACTAGTAAACCAAAGGACATGCCTTTACTACTAAGTCTCTGTTTGTTGGGCATACTGATTATAAGTACTTGACATATATCACAAATGTTGCTAATTAAGGTTGGTAGGATGATTACGCCTATCCTAAAAAAAGACTGTCAAATCATTATGCATTCAAATCAATTACCTATCGACGTATCCCTTGTGAGGGACAGAAGCCAAACACATAAAGAACATGCACATAAACATGAAAATTGAAAAACTTAAATGGAATACACCAAGAAGTACCAAATGATGAATTCTCAATTGTTGTAATGGAAAAGCAATATCAGAACCATCCATTTCTAGAACTTGATTTTTCTATAGTCCTAATGATTTTTCTTATTTCTTGTATGTGCTTGGTGACATGATTTTGAACATTGTTGACATACTTAAATGGAATACACAATCCCAAATGATGAATGCTCAATTGTTGTAATGGCAAAGCATCAGAACCATCCATTTTTAAAATTTGATTTTGTATAGTCTTAATTATTTTTCTATAGTCCTAATGATTTTGAAAATTGTTGACAAAGAGTGATTCTTGTTTTTATTATAGTATAAATGATTTTTCTATAGTCGTAATGATTTTTCTTATTTCTTGTCTTTTGTCCCTTTTTGATTTCCTATGTTTGTGCTTCGTGATAGGATTTTGTCACCTTCTTTTGATGGTATATTTCATTCAGCCTATGTGGAATACTATTTTGTTCACTATTTTATTTCAACTTCATATTTCTTTCATTTTTCATATACATAGAGACTACACATGCTGATAAAAAAATGAGCTATTTGATTTAGGTTTACTTTTCATTATTGTAAATGGTTAATATTTCTGATGGTACTCCTTGGTGTATTTCATATAAAAATAATAAATGTAGTAACAATGGTGCAGTGCATTATTGATATATAGGCTTGATGACTCTTGTCAATGTGCTAAATTATCAATGTGGTGGTGGGTAGTGTGTGTTGAAGACTTCATGGACACCAAACAACCCTGGATGACAATTTTGGTGCTGCCCAAATAGAAAAAAGGTTACTAACGTGTATATATTTAATGTTTCTAATGTAAATACTATTCATTATAATATAAGAACTAATGTAGACTAGGCATCATAGGGAAATAATGGTTGCGGATACTTTAGTTGGGTTGATGATAACTCATCTGCTTCTATCCGCCCATTTCCACTTATCCGCAATGAAGGATTTGAGTGCAAAATGTGTCAGGCTAGGGAAAATTCTAAAATTATATTTTTACGATGCCTTCTCTATATTGTAATCGCATATCTTTGTTGCAACCATATGCAGAGATGAACTCAGGAATTGGTTAGTTTAGTATTTTCATATTGTAACTAATATTTTAATATGGATATGATGTAACTTCTCTTTTCCTCAAGTGTGCATATATATGGTTTACATCTCTTTTTAGAATAATTCTTCATGTTTATGGCTCAGGTGAGCCCCAATCTACTATCAATCACATGATTTAACATATAGTGTTTTCTTGGTTATTCCATTTGTTCCTTGACCTTGACTATGGATTGACTATCATTTTCAAGCTTGAGTGAGGCTTCGTACCACACACCATCCACAGATTTGTACATAACACTGATTTACGAATATAAATAATGCATTTAACGTAATCTATGGATGTTGCATAGTATGAAGTCTTGCTGAAGTTTGAGCATCCTCCCTTTATTCTAGTGAGGGATTGGAGTGAGTTCATTTTGGATGCAAAGGAGAAAGGTGACACTTAAAGAGGAATTACACCAGCAAATGAGAGAAGAAGGTATAAACATTTTAATAGATTTTTATTATTAAATAATGAAATTTGCATATACTAGTGTTCTAAGCCTCCTCATTACATGATTTAAGGTCTTAGTCCATGGACAAATTAAATTAGACTTACTATCCAAAACACATAAAAAACATGCACATAAACATGCACATAAACATGACAATTGAGAAACATAAATGTAGATTTCACAATAGCTGAGAAACATAATTATAGGCATCATAGTCACAATCTTTTGGAGAAAACATAATTGAGTTGTGTACCCAAGTGATGGAGAGAAACTTCTACACCCCCAATTCCAAGTTGAATACATCTGTTGGAGGACCTTGTATTCATGAGCAACAAATGTAGGCAACTTGGAATTGGAAGTGCAAGAGTTGCTCTCTATCATCTGGGTATACAACTCAATTAAGTTGTCTCCAAAAAATTGTGACCACGATGCATACAATTATGTTTCTTAATTGTTGTGTCCTAGGACCCCTTATGACCCTTTACAACCATTTACAATCCCTAAGAATACATTTTAGAGGTCTTAAAATGTCGTAAAGGGTCATAAGAGGCTCCTAGGAGGGGCCAAATGAGCTTCCACCTTCACGTGGTTGGCCCTATTAAGTAGAGAATGTTATAGTCTTCTTAAAACAAAGAGAAGCTCAATAATTTAAGGTCTCAGTCCACAGACAAATTAAATTAGACTTACTATCCAAATTGGTACATTGATGAGAATTAATGATGGGCCAAAGTTTTTAGATTCTGAGAAGATGTATATGCAGTGAAAATCCAAAGAGCAGATATAAAATACTAGAAGAGAAGAATTCCTCATCTAATGTGTGAAATGAAAAAGTCTCTACCTTCAACCTTTTTCAAAGCACAAGAACACTACCTCATACACCAAGTTGAGGAGATTGAAATGTGTGGACCCGTACACACTCGGTCAATGTGGATGGTTGAGAGGCACCTAAAATTTTTTATGGATCCATCATGGTAAGTAAGCTAAATAGATGATATTTCAAATTTAATTATTTACCAATTAGTTTATTTGATGTTAAGTTCCAACATAAAGTGAGTTAATTTGTTTTAAGTAAGAAAATAATGATAACATGAATATGTATGAAATTGAAATGCAACCTGCCGATTCTTGCCGTACACAACCTATGTGTGTTGATGACAATGAGGATGTGCATCATAGTAATACAAGTAAACATCTTAAATTGATTGGTGTAGTAATACAAATTTAAGTGCAATTGGTGTTTGGATTAATGTAACAATTTGTATTTCAACTATAGAGAGAATAGAGGTCATTGTTAATGAGCAGGTTGAGGTTGAGGCTGAGGCCAGACAAACTGACCCCAATGTTGATGATGTGACTAGATTAGGTAAAGAGCTATATGATTATGGCTTGTAAATTACTAAAATACTTTTAAATGTTTTTATTGTTTTTAATTATAATAAATTTGTTTTAATTTAACCCTTTTATATGTTATTGCAGATGACCCCCTTTTGCATCAACAGAGAACTAGGTATGCATTGAGATCCAATGAGAGGGTAGATGATCATCTTGATGATATCGATACTCCTCTTAATGATTACTTCTTAAAAACTAGAAATCAAAAGAAAAAAAAGAAATGATTGTCATCTATGCACCTTAATTGATAACAACTGATTTTTATATTCCAAATAATTTAATTATGTTGTATTGAATGTTCATAAATTTTATAATGTGTTAATGAATGTTATCATGTGATAATTAATGAATGTCATATTTTATTAACGTGCAAATGAATGTTAATGAATGTTATCATGTGATAATTAATGAATGTTACATTTTATTAATGGATGAAATAATGAATGAATGTTAGATGTTAACAGGGAATTTAGAGTGATGTTAGCGGGGGAGGGGGTGGGGCCAAATGAGCTTCCACCTTCATGTGGTTGGTCCTATTTAGTATAGAATATAAAACTATTCTTTAAACAAAGTGAAGCTCAATACGTTTGTTCCTTATATAGGGTCTCAAGTGTAGCCTTTATCCCACTCTCAACATTGCAAGGCTTCAAGTGATGTTCTGAGATTGGTTTATCCATCTCCCACTGACATCTTGTCTTTCTCCTAAGAACTCTCATCGAGCTCTGATACATGGATGAGTAGAAGATGTCCCTTACAGGCTACACATATATAATATGGTATATCTAGGGAACAAATATACTACAACATAGAATGAGTCAACTTGAATCTATAGTTTCTTCATTCACAATGAAAATTCAAATTACAAGCCATATTTTAGATTTAATATTCATATTCATCTTCATCATGATCATAGCTAGCATGATCAACATTTGGTTCAACTTCATTTGAACCACACTCCATGTCAGGTACCATTATAAGGCATGGAGTGTGGTCATACCCACGTTACCATAATAATGAGTTAGCCTATAAAATTATGAATAAAATACTGCAGGTGCACCCGGGATTGGCCTAGGCACCCAAGTTCCTACCAAAGGAACCCAAGTCGAACCCAGAGGAGAACAAAAGTAGAACTGGAACCCAACCTCAAACAAAGAACCAGATAACTTGGCTTTTTTCTAATTCAAGTTTATTTATGAATTCTTCTCTAATTCCAACTTGATTATTCCATTTTTTTTTTTTCCAATTTTCCTTCTTCCTCACTCCAAATTATGTTATGTTTTTATTTCCTTTTACTAATTGTGCTATTTCAAGGATCACCACCCATGACTTGGTTAAGATGATGAATGTTGTCAATGCCTTTATTATGGAGGAATCACCGCCTGCCATTAATGAATATTAATGATCATTGTTTCCTAAGGGTAATCATTGTTTGTGTATGCTGATCACCCAAGTCTTTGGCTATGATTTGCATGCTGTGAGGTTTATCAAAAGTGGGGGTATGACATGTTGGTTGGATTATAACATATTGACACTTACACCATGAAGAAGACAAATGATTAAGTAGAAAGAGAGGACCAAATGAACCATCTTGTGGTTAGTCTATATCACATTGAGAAACAACGTCAAGACTTGAGAATCAAAACAATAAAAAGTTTCTTCAAGACCATGAATGATCAACAACATTCCATCAGAAAACAAAACACTAATCTATGCTATCATTAAGCCATAAAATATGTCTTTACAGTTTAGAAGCATCACAAAAACTTTCAAGAAACATAGTACTATCCAAAATATGTCTTTAAAGTTTATTTCTAATGATTATGATGATTTTGATGTTGATGTCTATAATTTATTTCACTTACTGATGCTTGCCTAGATTAAATTTTGAATTTCCTGGCTGGAGTACACTTTCAAAGTTTAGGGTCTATTCTACATGATACTCTTAGTTAAAGCTCAAATGCAACTCAACATATTTTTGATGATAGGCAACCCACTGCAGAAACTCATGCGCAGGTGAAATTCAATGCTATGAATCTTGGCATTGTTAATGTTATTACTTTTCCCCACATTTCATATTTGTGAAAATGTTTCTTGGCACTATCTTCTTTTTCAATTCCTATATTTGAATCTTTTTAGATCATTAACTTAAGCATTACATGTCTTTGTTCAAAGTTTATTCTAACACTATATTATATCTTATTCTTATTACAATGTTCTTGTTGTGGGGCAGGAGGTCAATCTTCATTGTCTTCATTGTGGGGGACAGTGAAGATTTCTCTAACAAATAGCAGGTCTTCTTTAGTATCTTATAATAACATGCTAAACTGATAAAGGTGTTATGGGAATTTAATTTGCAATTACTAATAGATTAAGCATGTTATTACTATGCTTAATGTTCCATTTAAATGCATTTAACACAAAAAACAAATTTACAAAACTGAACCAATGGCATGTTTACAAAAAATATGTGTTGAGGAGTTTGCTCCTTGTTTAATTTTAACTGTTCCCGCACAATCCACTCATACAACAGTGAAATGTTATGTGGAAGGGATGGTTGATAGTGTCCCTTGAGGGAAGGGGGATTTTGAAATACTTGTTATGATTGTATTGTGTATTTACAATATGTTTGGATGCAGGGAAAATGAGGAGAATGAAGGATCACTCACTGATTGCATGATAACCTAGTTTTGAAGGGTCACTGGTTGAGGGGACAGTTAAGGTTCGGATGATTGGGCCATTGGAGGACCCTATTTCTTTGTATTAATTTCTATTCAAATTGGATGCATGGATTTCTTGTAAATTATCTTTTGCTATGTATCTTGCAACTGCATCTATAAATATGCATATACTTCTCTAGGGTTGTAAGCCGCTTAGAGATCAAAATAGAGAAACTAAATCAAAATCGTTATGTGTCCTATTTCATTTTAACAAAGTCTCAACTATCAATGATACAATACATTTGATTCCCTAAGATATCAATACAAATGATGCCTAGCTAGAAGCTCACAAGCTGTCCATTTGATAACCATAATCAACATTTCAAAAAAATGGATATCCTTGAGCACAAGCACCAATAACATCAAATAATGGAGTTAAAGCATGGGCTAGGGCACAACACCAATAGAATGCGGTCATTTCAGTGACAAAAATATACAATGGCATCATTAAATGGGCCAGTAATATCAACAAACATGAATCCAAACATTTGAAAACCAATGGCATGTTTACAACAAAGGTCTAATAGAACTCCCAACAATTCTTAAACATACTTTATCTAATATGATGAATTCTTAAACAATTAAGGTTGGATTATACATATTTATCACACATTTTTTTGTGTGGTACAAGGAAGATTTGGCGAGGTCAAATCTTCCTTCGTGCTAGCAGTCTACAAAATTAGACCTTTATTAACAATTTATCATATCAGATAACTAGTATGTTTAAGAATTGTTGGGACTGGTCCTTTGGTGTGTATTAAACATAATAGAATTTTCAACATATTATTATCATTCTATTTCTTTGTTGTAAACATGCCATTGGTTCAGTTTTGTAACTTCACTATTGTATGAGTGGATTGTGTAGGAACAGTTAACATTAAACAAGGAGAAAACTCCTCAACACATCTTGGAAACCATCAAATTCAATAATAAATGAAACCTAACACCAACACTAGTCCTTCCATTCACTTCTACCAAGAATAAATCATTTAATCCATTCAACATTACATATAATCATTAGACAGTTACATTTTCTGACTGTGTAGAGGAACAGTCACGACCAAAATGATCAAAACTACTTTCACCCTTGCACAAGCTATTCCAAACTTCAAGTAAAATGAGAAATATGCTATATCAAATCATTCATATTCATAGTAACCATTCAAAGGATTATTTTGTCAATGAAACCTCTAGCTGTACCCCTACGACAGAGAAAGGAAACCTCAAAATAGAGAAAGGAAACTTAGTTAAACTAGTTTATACCACTGTTTGTGAGGGTACAGTCATGATAAGTTCCTCACAAACCTCTCCAAACATGTAAGATGGTCTTTAAATACTTTATTGATCTCTTCTAAACATTAACCAAATCAAACCTACATTTGAATCCACACACAATAACCCCAAAATGAAAGGTTTTGTATCCTTTAATGAATCTCAGTCACTCGTAACCCGTGGAAAGTCAAACCAGTAGTCTCCAAAGCATTCAACAAGTGATTGTATTGTATTTAATACATGTCAAAGGACTAGTTATATGAAATTGTCAATCACATAGCATTTCACTGTTGTATGAATGGATTGTGCGGGAACAGTTAACATTAAACAAGGAGAAAACTCCTCAACACATCTTGGAAACCATTGAATTCAATAATAAATGAAACCTAACACCAACACTATTCCTTCCATTCACTTCTAGCAAGAATAAAGCATTTAATCCATTCAAAATTACATATAATCATTAGATAGTTACATTTCCTGACTGTGTATTAGAGGAATAGTCATGACCAAAATGATCCAAACATTTGAAAATAGTGAATCGATATCCTTGAGCACAAGCACCAATAACATCAAATAATGGATATAAAGCACGGGCTAGGGCACAACACCAGTAGAATGCGATCATTTTAGAGAGCATTCATGATCAAATAAAATGCAATGCATTTGAAATTTGTGGTCGAATATGATGCCAAATGCTCGAAAGATGAAGAAATCACATACCTTCTCTCACGCTCAGCTTTCGCTCCTTTTCTCCTGCTCCTTCTCTATCCAATCAAAATAAAAATGATGGGGCCATTTCACTTTTTTTTTCATAGCCAAATCTTCCTTGTACCACATGAAGAACATGCCATTGGTTCAGTTTTGTAAAAAAATTTTTTGTGTAATTAGTAATTGGAAAATTAAATGCAGATAACACCTTTATCAGTTTAATTAGCATGTTATTATCATATCAAATAAAGTATGTTTAAGAATTGTTGGGACTGGTCCTTTTGCATGTATTAAACATAATAGAATTTTTAGCATATTATTATCATTCTATTTCTTTGTTCTAAAAGTGCCATTGGTTCAGTTTTGTAGATTTTTTTTTTGTGTTAAATGCATTTTTCATGAGGAGGGGTCTTATTCTGAGGAGATTGATGAAGATTGTGCACCTCAAAAACCAATTCATAAGATGCCAATCATGTTTCCTATTCGATTATATTTTTGGATTGGTAAATCTCCTTATAAGTTTCATGTCCTTTCTTTTAATTACTATGGATGAGATATATATCGTACATTTAACATTCAACTTCTTTACATTTTAGAACATGTAGTGTGTTTTTGAAGGATTTTACCAAATCAACTTTTAACATAAACCAAAAACACCAAACTGATATTTTGCCCTTTCAACTTGACAAAATATTTGCATTTGACCAATAACTGCAAGCAACTGAATGATAAATCCACATACCTGTATCTTTGTAAAATACCTGGAACATCAAAAAGATGGCTAAGTGGTTACCGCCATAATTTTTATCTACTGAATATGGGGAAAAAAAGCACCAAAAAGAATTGAATAGAAAACATGATTGGTCATTTCAAAGAGAATTCATGATAAAATGCAATGCAATGCCTTCTCTTGTGCTCGATCAACTTTTACCCACTCATTTTCTCCCACTCCTTTTCTCTACAATTAAAATAAAAATGATTTGGTCATTTTAAAATAGTGAATTGATATCCTTGAGCACAAGCACCAATAACATCAACTATTTTGATCTGTGGGTATCCTAATGTTGGCAAGAGTTCTTTTATTAATAAGATTACTTTGCAAGCTTGAAGAAGCGGTATATTTTGGCAAATGAAGAGTGGAAAGACAATGATATTCTTGAGATCATGGATGGACACAATGTTGCAGATAGAATGGGTAGACATCTTTCTAGCTTGGCCGTGGATCCTTCAAAAATTAGGGTAGGATCCAGACGCATGCTAAAAAGATGTCTTCCTTTCTATTATGGAATATAGGCTCTACTGCTACAACAGTGATATACTACAATGTAGATATCACAATAGCTAAGAAACATAAATGTAAGCATCATGGTCACAATTTTTTGGAGACAACATAATTGAGTGCTATTCCTAGATGATGCAAAGAAACCACTACTTTGCATTGTCTGGGAAAACCAGTCAATTATGTTGTGTCTCCAAAAAATTGTGACCATGATGCCTACATTTATGTTTCTCAACTATTATGTCCCAAGACCCCTTATGACCCTTTACGACCCTTTATGATCCCTAAGAATACATCTTAGAGGTCTTAAAATGTCATAAAGGGTCATAAGAGGCTCCTAGGAGGGGCCAGGTGAGCTTCCACCTTCACATGGTTGGCCCTGTTAAGTAGAGAATGTTAAACTATTCTCAAAACAAAGAGAAGCTCAATAATTTAAGATCTCAGTCCACGAAGATGCTGAAAAAATGACAGGAATCAATGATGGAGAGTTTTTAGATTCTAAGAAGACGTATATGAAGTGGAGGCTAGATTGAGTACCAGTGTAGAGATGATGATTCAGTAACCTACATCTATAAAACATTCACAATTATCCCTTCTTTGGCCTACACTCATTCCTCTTCTCAAAAATGGTTATCTAGAAACTTTGGATATTGTTTCTCATCCATGCACGAAATGTGCTAGTGATCATATAAAATTACTTTAGGCCGCTAGTATTGATGAGATGTACAAGTGTAAAATGTTTTTTGTGAGACTGGGATCAATTTGTGCAGTGTACATAAATGTAAGGCAGTGATTATTCTCAACGATCGACAGGTATAAGTCTTCCTGGCCTTACCCAATAGCTAGGACTAAAGATAACAAAACTCAAGAGACCATCATAGATTGTCTCTTTCTTCAGTCTATATTATTGACAGAATATTTTACCTTTCATTAGCTCATCAAATATGGGGATTTGAAAGAATTTAATAGAATATTTTCATGACAACGTATATTATTAAAGTTAATGTTGCATGAATTTATCTACTTTGCCCACTTGTAGACTATGAGGATAGTGATAAAGAAGCATCTCCTCCCATGGCCATGCTTCTTTATCATCATCCTCATAGTCTACAAGTGCGCAAAGTAGATAAATTCATGCAATGTCAACTTAAATAATATATGTTGTCATGAAAATATTCTATTAAATTCTTTCAAATCCCCAGATTTGATGAGCTAATGAAAGGTAAAATATTATGTCAATAATATAGCCCAAAGAAAGAGACAACCTATGATGGTCTCTTGAGCTGTGTTATCTTTAATGTACATATCCGTCAATTTTTTGACACTTTATAATTCATTCTGACGATAGTGCTATACGTCTGATATCATTTCCCATTTGAATATAGGCCAACACGTCACCTATCTGATAGATAAAATGTTGGAGAAAAATACTTTACGACAATTATTGCGATAGTAATGCTATACGTCTGACAAGGCAACCTGTCGAAGATATACTACCCTACCGTCGCTCTTTTGGTAGTTGAAATGTCATAGATATGCAATTTTTGATAGACTATTCTGACAGTAATGCTATGTCACTGATGGGTTTATCTTTCAGAAGTTGCTTGCAAATTTGTTGCTATTCCAATAGTTCTAATGTCAGAAATGATTTCTTTTTGACAGTTAGTTCCGACAGTGATTGTATATTTCTGATAGGTCATTGTATCAAAATTATGATAGATAGACCGTAGGAAATGCCATAACAAAGCTGTTATCATGTGCAAGTTTTTGATGTAATGGGATGTCCGTAAATTGATGGATATCTCTTCCATCACAATTTCCAACATAAAAATGGTGATGGACACATGTGTCGAAATGCTGACAAATGAGTGCTTCAAATCTGACAAATGGCCATTGAAATTTGACCTCAAATGTACTAGTGTATATATAATGTATTATATATTAATGTATTTAATATATATACTAATGAATATATATATATATATATATATATATATATATATATATATATATATATATATATATATATATATATATATATATATATATATATATATATGTATGTATGTATGTATGTATGTATGTATGTATGTATGTATGTATGTATGTATGTATGTATGTATGTATGTATGTATGTATGTATGTATGTAATTGAATAGAGGTAATTTGGAATCACCTCTATATGTGTAAGTGTGTGGGAGAAATATGAGATTCACTCCTAAATCCAAATTCACAAAGGATAGATCCAATTTGATCAACCAAAAGGTTAATGCACAATCAAATCAATCTATGAAGAATGTGAAAGAGAGAGAGAGAAACCCTATACTTCCCTATAGTTGGATTATGCTTGAAATCTAAAATAATTGAAATGCAACTACTAACCTTAAATTAGGGAAGATCTGGAAAATATCATTTTCTGATGTCTATGTGTACTTTTGGGCAATTCTAAAACCTATTCTAGACTAGAAATGCCAAGACAAAGAAAACCCAAAAATCTTTCTCCAAGATGAGCTCAGGTTGACTTTGACCCTCATAAAAGTTTGAAGGCTAGATTCTTTATTTGAAGGTCGATTATGTCTCTGTTCACAGATCTTGAAAGTTCACCGAAAAGGGTATCCAAATTCACTCTTAGATCTGAAATCCCACACCTATACCTACAAGAAAATGGGGATTTTTTTTGTATGGGGGGTTTGCCTTGGTCAAACCCTAGTTTAGGAATTAACCTTGAAACTGAATTGAAATGTAATGTGCATAAACAAAGTAATTGAAACAAATCACCTTGCTTATGTTGAATTCCTTATAGAGGATTTGAATCCTCAAATCCACAAGTAGGAATGCTTCAATGGATGTAGAATGAATGTAGGATGTCTCCAATCAATGGCATTTGATCTTCAACACCAATCTTGACATGATCTTTGCATATGAGAAGGCTTGAATGAATGTAGAAGGATGGATCTTCAAGGGGGCTCCAAAGAGATTGAATCCTTCAATAGCTAACAATGGATCTCCTTGATGGATAAATGCTTGGACACTTGAATTCTTGAAGACTTTCTTGAATGCTTGAGAGCTTGCAATTGCTTGAGATGAGATGAGATATGAAAACTTGATGTGAAAATGAGAGAGGAAGGCCTCCTTTTATAGTGAACTAGGGCACAATCCTCTAGAGGGGCCACCTTGGAGAATTAAATCTCAATTAGGTCCTAACCTTTACAAAATATACCTAGATTAAATGCAATTAGAGGATTTACCATTCCCAAACCTGAAATGGCCGACCCAGAGGCAAGAAAACAAATATCCTGAAAGCTTGATAGTAAAAAATCAAGGATTCTAGAAATTTGAAGGAATGGGGAAAAATCAAGGTTGGGACTGACCTGGTAAGGTTCAAGCTCGATCTTGACCTAGTCAAGTTTGACCTCGAATCTGACCCTGGTCCTAGATCTAGTCAGAATCAGGACAGAAGGTCCCGGGGATGCCCAAAGACCTAGAAATGATACCAGAATAGGATAGAATGCCAGGGATAAGCATAAAATCCTATGATGATTGTGATGAAGGCTAGGAGGACCTATTTCTAAGTCCTACCTAGAAAATAGATCCATGAAAGAGGAAAATTTAGGAGAATCCTTGAGATCCTATCCCTAATTTCACCTAGAATGAAGAAATCAAGTGCAAAAAGAAGTGGAAAGCGGGGAGAAAGTGAAATACATGCAAAGACCTGATCAAGGTGCTTAACATGACCCCAAACCACTTACTCGAAGGGCTAAATTATCTTATCATGGAAGTGCTTCCATTTTAAGACAATACATTAAGCCCCCACTTTAGCAAGTGTATGGACTCGATGCAAACTCTTGGTAAAGGAGATCAGAATGAAAAGATAATCTTATCGTAATCCAAGGGACAAAGAGAAATCTTAAGACCCCAGGGACTCAAGTCTTCATTGACTCCTAGATTGCAATAAGAGAGACATCTCTAGAGAGAGAAAGAAAGAGTGTGATTATCTCACCCAATGAGAACCTATGCCCCATTGTGAACCACACAAGGACACGAAACAACTAGAAAGATGGAATTGAACCACCTAGTGAATGTGGCTACTCACTAGTCAACCCATCAAGGATTATCCTTAGGAATATTCTATTCCATAATAATAAAACCAAAAAAATAAAAGAGATCCAGTCTTAAGGATACCTTCAACCTTAAGGGATCAAAATATATATGCGTATTTGAAACTGGAGGGATCAAGAGATCCTAAAATATAAATCCATGCTTTAAGGATTAGTTACCAATCCAAAAAGGGAAAAAGTATCTTGAAAAATATGTGCATATTGAAAAGTGCATGTGTGCAATAGGTGAGCAGAGTGTATGCCCCCATGTTAAAGTCATTGCTGACACTTTAATAAGAGAAATGGCTTTAACGGAAACATAAACAACTCCACTAATTACGTTTCCACGTCGAGATGCCCCTAGATGAAGACAAATCAAGAGAAATATCATAGAAACATACAGAGAACACATAAGAGATCTACCTACTGTGGGGTCAGTATGATCATAAGATAATATATATATGATATTATTGCAAATGAATTAACATCATTCCCCAAAGAAAGTAGAATTATGATTATAAAGGAGAAAAGATCATATAAGATATACGAAGGAGAATATTTTCGGACCATGACATGGAGACAAAAAAGAATTAGTGCTACCATATCTCGAATCCAAGCAGATTACACAAGGAAACATTTATGAACAATAGCACAAGTACAATGTAACATTAACAACGCATAGAAGAATAGAGATACATATAGAAGAATTTGAACAATAGTTTTGATTCCTTCATCACCTTGTACCAACTGAGTAACAAGGATCATATAAAATAATCTAACAACATTTAGCAAACACATTACAGGAGAAGTACAGTACACTAGGAAAACACACAACAAAGCTACCATGAAGGACTAGCCAATCAAGCATGCCTCCTACTCTCCCCATCTTGTTGTATATCATTTATGGAAGGTGGGTAACTCACAACAGGGACTATATCCAACTCAGTAGGAATGATAGCCAGTTCCAAACAAGGATCCTCTTGAGAATCGCCATGTTCAACACTAGGTGTAAGAGTCAATTGTGATGAAAGCATATTAGGTAAATCAATGTCAATGTCAATAGTCTCATATTCATCATTAACATCATCAGTATCATCAAGAGTATCTTCTTCATCCAAATTAATAAAAATAGGATCTAAGATACAAATAGAATCATCATAATCATGCATGTGAACATAATTATTAGTAACAACCTCTTCTAACACATCATGCATAGGTTTATCCAAGGAAGGTAGAGATCTTTAAAGAATAGAATTATGAGCTTTAGCATGAGCATGCAACTTTTTATGACGTTCATTAGATCGATTACATTTTGATTTATTTGAAATAGGTTGAGAACTAGGAGGAAAAATCTTAGGATCCTTCATGGGTTCTTTTGGAAGATCCTTAGGATTAGAAACAATAGGAGAAACAATCACATGATCTTTGATAGGTTCGGTAGAAGGAACTTGATTAACAAAACTAGAAGCCATAGTTAAAGGAGGTATAGAAGGTGTAGGTAAAAGACCATGATTAAGATCCATAGGAGGTAGGCTTAATTCAAGAATCTTACAGTGTTTATAAGCTTGATATGATTAAAAAATATTATCAAGTCGAGGAGGACATGAATTAGGTAATGAAGGCCAAAAGAAATAAAGAGCAGCACAATCTCTAGGCCTGGAAGGTTGATATATACTATTATTAATTGTATTTATTTCATCATCATGAATGAACTTAAGATATTTATGGATAGGTGAAGCAACAACATGCATGGTAGTCAACCAAGGCAAACCTAGCTTAACTTGAAATTGATTAGAAGTAGGAACCACAACAAAGGTAGTGTTCACAATTTTTCCACAAAGTTCAACTGGTAAGGTAATAGAACCAAATGATGGATAAAGAAAACCATTACGAGTTTGAATCCACACATCCAATGTATCATAAGAATCACATTGTAAGATTTTCATAAAAATATTTTCTTCAGTAATGACATTGACTAAAGATGCGGGATCAACAAGAAAACCACAAGTAGGTTTCTGAGAAATCCTAGCAGAAATATGAAGGGGACCATCAGGAGCTCTAATAGTCTTAGAATCATCAAAGGTAATCAAAATTTATTGAGGTCTTTTATTCTTAGGTTGTTGTCGAGGTTTAGGTTGAATTTTCAATTTAGGTTTAGGTTTTAGTCGAGATTGAACTTGAGGTTGAATCTGAGGTTGAAGTTGAGGTTGAGGTTGAGGTTGAGGTTGAAGTTGAGGTGGAGATATAGATTGACCAACATGCATAGGTAAAGGATTCATATAGCTTTAAAGGTTCTGATTAGGAGGAGAGATAGATTTGTTCCCACTACTATCCAGATTGTCAATAGATAAAGCTTTAGAGTCAATTAAGTCTTGAATCTTATGTTTTAAAGAATAGCATTTCTTAGTATCATGACCATTCTGATGATGATATTAACAAAAAGTATTTTGATCAAAAAGATTTAGATGCAATCGAAACAGGTAAAAGAGGTCGAATAGGAGGTAAAGTAATCATATTAGTAGTTATCAACATATTCATAATAGCATGTAAAGATTCAAAAAGAGGAGTGAATGTACGATTTAATCAAAAAGTAGTGGATGCAGAAGTGGCATTGTGAGATGCAATAGCAACTGCATTCACTTGTTTATTTATCTTGACATAGTTGTTGAATTTTTTAAATTTGTTTGGATTAGGAGCAACATCACTCTTATCAATTGGAATAGGAGCCATTGGAGTGTTTCTCTCAAATTGACTCACTTGTAATTGATAATGATGAAGCACTACACAAAGTTGTTGAAAAGAGGTAAATTCAGTAAGCAGAATCTTATCTCTAATATCCTTTTGCAAATTTGAAATAAACATACATTGAATATCAATATCAGGAACGGGATAGGAAATCTGAGCATGCAAATGCTTAAATCTACCAATAAATTCAATCAATTTCTCTTTATCACTTTGTTTACAATGCATCAAATCAGTCAAAGACACTTGCGGGCCAATGTTGTTTTGAAATTATTGAATAAAGGCATTAGCAAGTTGTGGAAAGGAATCAATAGAATAAGGAGGCAAGGAACAATACCATTGTAAGGCCTTGTCACGGAAGGTTCTAGCAAACAGTTTGGCTAAAATCCTATGGTCACGAGCATAATCACTACAAAGGATTTGGAATGTTTTAACATGATGAACACAATCTCCTTTTCTGTTATAATTTTCAAGACAAGGCATCTCACCTTGCTGAGGAACAGGAGTATGAATAATGTTAAGGATGACACAGTTTGAGCCAAACTAATGATATTTGAATCATTAGAGGAAATAGGAGGAGTAGAAACATTAGACACACTAGGTAAAGTGTAAGAAGCTACAGGAATAGAAGACACCAGTGGAGGAACACCAGGAACTATAGTTGGAAGTAGATTAGAATAAGTAGAAGGAACATTATGATATGAAGGTTGTGATGTAGGAAGGGACACAGGAGGAACACACATAGGAATAGAGGGAACCTTAACAATCACCAAAGGAGGAGTATAGGTAGGAATATTAGGTAAAGGATTAGAAGGAGGTTCAATACTAGTGATAGGAGGAATCAACCCTAAATCTTGAGCTTCTTGAGCTAAAGGTTTAACATTTGAATGCACAAGGTGAGTAATACCACACAAGAGCTTAACACCTTGATCACTATCATAGAGAACTTTCTTAAGAGCCTCTATAGATTGAATGGAATATTGATTATGGTTCTCTTAAATAAGCCAATTACCCATTTTATCAAGTTCAGTTGAAAGTTTTTGAACTTGTTCAAGAGGAACTCTTAAAGCACCATCCTCATCATGAGATGAGTGAGAAGAGTTTTGCTCCATTGTAGGATTATAATCATGAAGATTCAAGTTATCATCCGGGATCCTAAGGAAAGGAGAGGAAGATTCAAGATCAAAGGCACCCATGAGTCTATGACTTCTTCTAATTAGAATGTTATAAGTAGGACTAGTCGTAGTAAAGCTCATAAACCAATGTAATGAAAATGAACTAAACTAAGAACATATAAAGCATGAATATGAAATATAATTAACATGCAAGATCTAACACAAAGGAAAAATCTAATACTAACAAGATAAAAGGATAGCACAATAAGGCATCCAATTTCACAATAAGAACAGAGAGGAATCTAACACCAAAAAAGAAAGAAAGTAAGCTAGTCGGGCTCACCAAAATGAATAGAGGTAATTTGGAATCACCTCTATATGTATAAGTGTGTGGGGGAAATATGAGATTCACTCCTAAATCCAAATTCCCAAAGGAGAGATTGAATTTGATCAACCAAAACATTAATTCACAATCGAATCAATCTATGAAGAATATGAAAGAGAGAGAGAAACCCTATACATCGCTATAGTTGGATCATGCTTGAAATCTGAAATAATTGAAATGAAAATACTAACCTTAAATTAGGGAAGATCTGGAAAATATCATTTTCTAATGTCTATGTGTACTTTCAAGAAATTCTACAACCTGTTCTAGACTGGAAATGCCAAGACAAAGAAAACCCATAAATCTTTCTCCAAGATGCGCTCAGGTCGACTTTGACCCTCATAAAATGTCAAAGGCTAGATTCTTTATTTGAAGATTGATTTTATCTCTATTAGTAGATCTTAGAAGTTCACCGAAAAGGGTATCCAAATTCACTCTCAGATCAAAAATCCTGCACCTGTACCTACAAGAAAATGGGGGTTTTTGTTGTATGGGGGATTTTCCTTCGTCAAACCCCAGTTTAGGAATTAACCTTGAAATTTAATTGAAATGTAATGTGCATAAACAAAGTAATTGAAACAAATCACCTTGCTTATATTGAAGTCCTTGTAGAGGATTCGAATCCTCAAATCCATAAGTAAGAATGCTTCAATGGATGTAGAATGAATGTAGGATGTCTCCAATCAATGGCATTTGATCTTCAACACCAATCTTGACATGATCTTTTCATATGAGAAGGCTTGAATGAATGTAGAAGGATGGATCTTCAAGGGGGTTCCAAAGAGATTGAATCCTTCAGTAGCTAACAATGTATCTCATTGATGGATGAATGCTTGGACACTTGAATGCTTAAAGACTTGCTTGAATGCTTGAGAGCTTACAATTTCTTGAGATGAGATGAGATATGAAAACTTGATGTGAAAATGAGAGAGGAAGGCCTCCTTTTATAGTGAACTAGGGCACAATCCTCTAGAGGGGCCACCTTGGAGAATTAAATCCCAATTAGGTCCTAACCTTTAGAAAATATACCTAGATTAAATAGAATTAAAGGATTTACAATTCCAAAACCCGAAATGGCTGACACAGAGGCAGAAAAACAAATATCCCGAAAGCCCGATACTTGGAAATCAAGGATTTTGGAAATTTGAAGGAAGGGGTAAAAATCAAGGTTGGGACTGACCTGATCAGGTTCAAGCTCGATCTTGACCTAGGTAGGTTTGAGCTCAATCCTAACCTAGAAAGGTTTGACCTCGAATTTGACCTTGGTCCCAAATCCAGTCAGAATCAGGACAGAAGGTCTTGGGGATGCCCAGAGACCTAAAAATGATACCAGAATAGGATAGAATGCCAGGGATAAGCATAAAATCCTATGATGACATTAATGAAGGCTAGGAGGACCTATTTCTAAGTCCTACCTAAAAAATAGAGCCACAAAAGAGGGAAATTCAGGAGAATTCTTGAGATCCTATCCCTAATTTCACCTAGAATGAAGAAATCAAGTGCAAAAAAGAAGTGGAAAGCAGGGAGAAAGCCAAATACATGCAAAGACCTGATCAAGGCGCATAACATGACCCCAAATAACTTACTCAGAGGGCTAAATTCCCTTATAATGGAAGTGCTTATATTTTAAGATGATACAATAATGTATTCAAAAAAATACCTGCACAGTTGATTTGATGACAAACAGTTTCAACCCAAGTCCTCTTGAAAGTATCCATCACAAGATTTTTATACAAACTCCTTGTAATGTTGGTAGTTTGACTATACTAAATAAGTAGATGTCATTGGACCCCTAGGAAGTTCCCATGACCCCTTTTGACACATTTGAATGCTCAAGTGGGTCTGAAGGGGTTGTAGGACCCCTTAAGACACACGTGAGCATTCCAATGTGTCCATAGGGGTCATGCAGACTTCATAGGTGTCCTAACATGTGATAAGACATACTAGGACCCCTAGGAAGTCACCATGACCCCTTTTGACACATTTGAATGCTCAAGTGTGTATGAAGGGGTCGTAGGACCCCTTAACACACACTTGAGCATTCCAATATGTCCACAGGGGTCATGTGAACTTCCTAGGGGATCTAACATGTGATAAGGTGTACTAGGACCCCTAAGAAGTCCCCATGACCCTTTTTGACACATTTGAAAGCTCATGTGTTAGAAGGGGTCGTAGGACCCCTTACGACACACTTGAAAATTTCATTGTGTCCATATGGGTCATGTGGACTTCATAGGGGTCCTAACACATGATAACGTGTACTAGTATCCCTAAGAAGTCCCAATGACCCCTTTTGACATATTTGAATGCTCAAGTGTGTCCAAAGGGGCTGTAGGATCCCTTAAGACACACTTGATCATTCCAATGTGTCCACAGGGGTCATGCGGACTTTATAGGGGTCCTAACACATGATAAGGCATACAAGGACCCCTAAGAAGTCCCCATGACCATTTTTGACACATTTGAAAACTCAAGTGTGTCTGAAGTGGTTGTAGGACCCCTTAGGACCCACTTGAGGGTTCCAATTTGTCCATAGGGGTCCTAACACATGATAAGGTGTACTACGACCCCTAGGAAGTCCCCATGACCCCTTTTGACACATTTGAATGCTCAAGTATGTCTAAAGGGGTTGTAGGACCCCTTAAGACACACTTGATGTGTCCAATGTGTCCAGAGGGGTCACATGAACTTCGTAGGGATCCTAACATGCGATAAGGCATACTAGGAGCCCTAGGATGTCCCCATGACCCCATTTGACACATTTGAATGCTCAAGTGTGTCTGAAGGGGTCGTAGGACCCCTTAAGACACACTTGAGCATTCCAATGTGTCCATAGAGGTCATGCAAACTTCATAGGGGTCTTAATGTGTGATAAAGCATAGTAGGACCCTTAGGAAGTCCCCAAGACCCCTTTTGACACATTTAAATGCACAAATGTGTTCAAAGGGGTCGTACGACCCCTTAAGATAAACTTGAGCATTCTAATGTGTCCATAGGGGTCATCCAGACTTTCTAGGTGTCCTAACATGTGATAAGTGATACTAGGACCACTACAAAGTCCCCATGACCCCTTTTGACACATTTGAATGCTCAAGTGTGTCCAAAGGGGTCGTAGGACCCCTTAAGGCACACTTGAGCATTCCAATGTGTCTATAGGGGTCATGGGGACTACCAAGGGGTCCTAACACGTGATAAGGTGTACTAGGACCCCTAGGAAGTCCTCATGACCCCTTTTGACACATTTGAATGCTCAAGTGTGTCTGAAGCGGTCATAGGACCCCTTAAGACACACTTGAGCATTCCAATGTGTCCATAGGGGTCATGTGGACTTCATAGGGTTCCTAACACATGATAAAGCATACTAGGACTCCTAAGAAGTCCCCATGACCCCTTTTGACACTTTTGAACACTCAAGTGTGTCTGAAGGAGTCGTAGAACCCCTTAGGACACACTTAAGGGTTCTAATGTGTCCATAGGGATCATGGAGAGTTCATAGGGGTCCTAACATGTGATAAAGTATAATAGGACCCCTAGGAAGTCCCCATGACCTCTTTTGACACACTTGAATGCTCAAGTGTGTCCAAAGGGGTCGTAAGACCACTTAGTATACACTTGACCATTCCAATGTGTCCATAGGGGTCATGGGGACTACATATGGGTCCTAACATGTGATAAGGCATACTCGGATCCCTAGGAAGTCCCCATGACCCTTTTTAAGACATTTGAATGCTCAAGTGTGTCCGAAGGGTCATAGGACCTGTTAAGACACACTTGAGCATTGCAATGTGTCCATAGGGGTCATGCAAACTTCCTAGGGTTCCTAATGTGTGATAAGACATACTAGGACCCCTAGGAAGTCCCCATGATCCCTTTTGACACATTTGAATGCTCAAGTGTGTCCAAAGGGGTCGTAGGACTCTTCAAGAAACACTTGAGCATTTTAGTGTGTCAATAGGGGTCATGTGAACTTCCTAGGGGTCCTAACATGTGATAAGGCATACTAGGACCCCTAGGAAGTCCCCATGACCCCTTTTGACACATTTGAATGCTTAAGTGTGTTCGAAGTGGTTGTAGGACCCCTTAAGACACACTTTATGTGTCCAATGTGTCCATACAGGTCATGCAGATTTCCTAAGGGTCCTCATGTGGGATAAGCCATAATAGGACACCTAGGAAATGCCCATGACCCCTTTTGACACATTTGAATTCTCAAGTGTGTTTGAAGGAGTCATAGGTCCCCTTAAGATACACTTGAGTATTCCAATGTCTCCATAGGGGTCATGTAGACTTCCTAGGAGTCCTTACATGTGATAAGGCATACTAGGACCCCTAGGAAGTCAAAATAACCCCTTTTAACAAATTTGAATGCTCAAGTGTGTCCGAAGGGGTCGTAGGACCCCTTAAGACACACTTGAGCATTCTAATGTGTCCATAGGGGTCATGGGGACTTCTTAGGTGTCCTAACAAGGGATAAGGCATACTATGACCCCTAGGAAGTCCCGATGACTCATTTTGACACATTTTAATGTTCAAGTGTGCCCAAAGAGGTTGTAGGACCCCTTAAGAAACACTTGAGCAGTCCAATGTGTCCATAGGGGTCATGTGGAATTCATATTGATCCTAACACATGATAAGGAGTAATCAGACCCCTAGGAAGTCCCCATGATGCCTTTTGACATATTTCAATGCTCAAGTGTGTCTGAAGGGATCGTAGGACCCCTTACGACACACTTGAGGGTTCTAATGTGTATATAGGGATCATGGGGATTTCATAGGGGTCTTAACGAGTGATAAGGCATAATAGGACCCCTAGGAAGTTTCCATGACATCTTTTGACACATTTGAATGCTCAAGTGTGTTCAAAGGGGTTGTAGGACCACTTAGGATACATTAGAGGTTTCCAATGTGTCCATAGGGGTCATGGGGACTACATAAAGGTCCTAACACATGATAAAGCATACTAGGATCCCTAGGAAGTGCCCATGACCCATTTTGACACATTTGAATGATCAAGTGTGTCCAAAGGGGTTGTAGAACCCCTTAAGACACACTTGAGCATTCTAATGTGTCCATTGGGCTCATGCAGACTTTCTAGGGGTCCTAACATTTGATAAGGCATGCTAAGACTCGTAGGAAGTCCCCATGACCCCTTTTGACATAATTGAATGATCAAGTGTGTCCAAAGGGGTCGTAGGACCCCTTAAGAAACACTTGATCATTCCAGTGTGTCCACAGAAGTCATGCACACTTCATAGGGGTCCTAACAAGTGACAAGGAGTACTAGGACCCCTAGGAAGTCCCCATGACCGCTTTTGACATTTGAGTGCTCAAGTGTTTTCAAAGGGGTCATAGGACCCCTTAAGACACCCTTGAGCATTCCAATGTGTCCATAGGGGTCATGCACACTTCCTAGGGGTTCTAATGCATGATAAGGCATACTATGACCCCTAGGAAGTCCCCATTACACCTTTTGAAATATTTGAATGCTCAAGTGTTTCCAAAGGAATCTTAGGACCCCTTAAGACACACTTGAGCATTCCAATGTGTGCATAAGGGTCAGGTGGACTTCATAGGGGTCCTAACATGTGATAAGATGTCCTATGACCCCCAAAAAGTCCCCATGACCTATTTTGACACATTTGAATGCTCAAGTGTGTCTGAAGGGGTCGTAGGACCCCTTAGGACACACTTGAGGGTTCCAATGTCTCCATAGGGGTCATGGGAAATTCATAGGGGTCCTAACGCGTGATAAGGCATACTAGGACCCCTAAGAAGTCCTCATAACCCCTTTTGACATATTTGAATGATCAAGTGTCTCTAAAGGGGTCGAAGGACCCCTTAGGATACACAAGAGGGTTCCAATGTGTCCATAGGGGTCATGGGGGCTTTATAGAGGTCCTAACACGTGATAAGGCATACTAATACCATTAGAAAGTCCCTATGACCCCTTTTGACACATTTGAACACTCAAGTAGGTCTGAAGGGGTCGTAGGACCCCTTAAGACACACTTGAGCATTTCAATGTGTCCATAGGGGTCATGTGGACTCCATAGGGGTCCTAAAATGTGATAAGGCTTACTAGGACCACTAGGAAGTCCCCATGAGCCCTTTTGACACATTTGAATTCTCAAGTGTGTCCAAAGGGGTTGTAGGACCCTTTACAACACACTTGATGCATCCAATATGTCCATAGGGGTCATGTGGACTTCCTAGGGGTCTTAACACATGATAAGGCATACTAGGACCCATAGGCAGTCCCCATGAGCCTTTTTTACACATTTGAATGCTCAAGTGTCTCTGAAGGGGTCGCAGGACCCCTTAAGACACATTTGAGAATTATAATGTTTCCATAGGGGTTATGCAGAGTTCATAGGGGTCTTAATGTGTGATAAGGCATACTAGGACCCCTATGAAGTCCCCATGACTCCTTTTGACATATTTAAATGCTCAAGTGTCTTCAAAGGGGTCAGAGCACCACTTAAGACACAATTGAGCATTCTAATATTTCAATAGGGGTCATAAAGACTTCCTAGGGGTTGTAATACATGATAAGGCATACTAGGAACCATAGGAAGTCCCCATGACCCATTTTTATACATTTTAATACTCAAGTGTGTCTGAAGGAGTTGTAGGACCCCTTAAGACACACTTGAGCATTCCAATATGTCCAAAGGGGTCATTTAGACTTCATAGGGGTCCTAGTGTGTGATAAGGCATACTAGGACCCCTAAGAAGTCCCCATTACCCCTTTTGAAACATTTGAATGCTAAGGTGTGTCTGAAGGGGTCATAGGACCCCTTGAGACACACTTGATGTGTCCAATGTGTCTATAGGGGTCATGCAGACTTCCTAGGGGTCTTAATGTGTGATAAGGCATACTAGGACCCCTATGAAGTACCCATGACTCCTTTTGACACTAATGAATACTCAAGTGTGTCCAAAGGTTTTTTGTAGGACCCCTTAAGACACACTTGAGCATTCCAATGTTTCCATAGCAGTCATGTAGACTTTCTAGGGGTCCTAAAGCATGATAAGGCATACTAGAACTCTTAGGAAGTCCACATTAACTCTTTTGATACATTTTAATTCTTAAGAGTGTCTAAAGGGGTCGTAGGACCCCTTAAAACACACTTGATGTGTCCAATGTGTCCATATGGGTCATGCGGAATTCTTACGGGTCCTAACGCATGATAAGGCATACTAGGACCCCTAGAAAGTCTCCATGAGCCCTTTTGACACATTAGAACACACAAATGATTCTGAAGTAGTCATAGGACCCCTTAAGACTCACTTAAGCATTCCAATGTGACCATAGGGAACATGTGGACTTCATAGGGGTTCTAAAGCATGATAAGGCATACTAGAACACCTAGGAAGTCCCTATGACCACTTTTGACACATGATAATGTGTCCAATGTGTTCATGTAGACTTCCTAGGGGTCCTAATGCATGATAAGGTGTACTAGGACACCTAGGAAGTCCCCATGACCCCTTTTGACACATTTGAATTCTCAAGTGTGTGCGAAGGGGTCGTAGGACCCCTTATGACACACTTGAGCATTCCAATATGTTTATAGGGGTTATGAAAACTTCTTAAGGGTCCTAACTTGTGATAAGGCATACTAGGAGCCCTAGGAAGTCCCCATGACCCCTTTCAACACATTTGAATGCTCAAGTGTGTTCGAAGGGGTCAGAAGAACCTTAAGACACACTTGAGCATTGTAATGTTTCCATAAGGGTCATGCGGACATCCTATGGATCCTAATGTGTGATAAGGCATACTAGGACCATTAGGAAGTCCCCATGATGCCTTTTGATACATTTGAATATTTAAGTGTGTCTGAAGGGGTTGTAGGACACCTTAAAACAAACTTCAGCATTCCAATGTGTCCATAGGGGTCATGCAGATTTCATAGGGGTCCTAACAAGTCATAAAACATACTAGGATGCCTAGGAAATCCCCATGACCTATTTTGACACATTTGAATGCTTAAGTGTGTTCGAAGGGGTTGTAGGAGCCCTTAAGACATACTTAATGTGTCAAAGCTATCCATAGAGGTCATGCAAACTTCTTAAGGGTCCTAATGCAAAATAAGGCATATTAGGACCCCTATGAAGTCTCCATGACCCCTTTTGACACATTTGAACACTCAAGTGATTCCGAAGGGGTTGTAGGACTCCTTAAGACACACTTGAGCATTCAGATGTGTCCAAAGGGAACATGTAGACTTCATAGGAGTCCTAACATGTGATAAGGCATACTAGGACCCCTAGAAAGTCCCCATGACCCCTTTTAACACATTTGAATGCTCAAGTGTGTCTAAAGGGGTCAGAGGAATCTTAAAACACACTTGAGCATCCCAATGTTTCCATAGGCATCATACAAACTTTCTAGGGGTCCTAACATGTGATAAGTCATATTAGGACCCCTACAAGGTTCCCATGACCCCTTTTGACACACTTGAATGCTCAAGTGTGTCCAAAGGGGTCGTAAGACACACTTGAGCATTCCAATGTGCGGATAGGGGTCATGCAGACTTTCTAGGAGTCCTAACGCATGATAAGGAATACTAGGACACTTAGGAAGTCTCCATGACCTGTTTTGACACATTTGAATGTTCAAGTGTGTCCAAAGGGGTCGTGGGACCCCTTAAGACACATTTGATGTATCCAATGTGTCCATAGGGGTCATGTGGACTTCACAGGGGTTGTAACATGTGATAAGGCATACTAGGACCCCTAGGAAGTCCTCATGACCCCTTTTGACATATTTGAATGCTCAAGTGTGTCCAAAAAGGTTGTAGGACCCCTTACGACACACTTAAGTGTTCCAATGTGTTCATAGGGGTCATTGAGACTTTATAAAGGTCCTAATGCATGATAAAGCATACTAAGATAGCTACGAAGTTCCCATGACCCATTTTGACACATTTGAATGCTCAAGTGTGTCTGAAGGGGTCGTAAGACCCTTTAAGACACACTTGAGCATTCCAATGTGTCCATAGGGGTCATGCAAACTCCATAGGGGTCCTAACGCATGATAAGGCATATTAGGACCCATGGGAGGTACCTATGACCCCTTGTGATATATTTTAATGCTCAAGTGTGTCTTAAGGTGTCGTAGGACACCTTAAGACACACTTGATGTGTCCAATGTGTCCATAAGGGTCATGTGGACTTCCTTGTGGTCGTAACACATGATAAGGCATACTAGGATCCCTAGGAAGTCTCCATGACCCCTTTTGACACATTTAAACACTCAAGTGTGTCCAAAGGGGTTGTAAGACCCCTTAAGACACATTTGAGCATTCCAATGTTTCCATAGGGGTAATGCGGACTTCATAGGGGTGCTATTGCATGTTAAGGTGTACTAGGATCCATAGGAAGTCCCAATGACCTCTTTTGACATATTTGAATGCTAAGTGTGTCCAAATGGGTCGTAGGACTCCTTAAGACAAACTTGAGCATTTCAATGTGTCCATAGGGGTCATGCGGACTTCATAGGGGTTGTAACGTGTGATAAGACATACTAGGACCCCTAGGAAGTCCCCATGAACACTTTTGACATATTTTATCACTCAAGTGTGTTCGCGGGGCTCGTAGGACCCCTTAAAACACTCTTGATGTGTCCAATGTGTCCATAAGAGTCATAGGGACTTCCTAGGGGTCCTAACTCATGATAAGGCATAATAGGACCTTGAGGATGTCCCCATGACCCCTTTCAACACATTTGAACACTAAAATGTGTTCAAAGGGGTTGTAGGATCCCTTAAGACACACTTGAGTATTCCAATGTGTCCATAGTAGCCATGCAAACTTTCTAGGGATCCTAACACACGATAAGGTGTACTAGGACCCCTAGGAAGTACCCATGTCCCCTTTTGACACATATGAACATTCAAGTGAGTCTGAATGGGTCTTAGGACCCCTTAAGACATAGTTGAGAATTCCAATGTGTCCATAGGGGTCATGCAAACTTCCTAGGTGTCCGAACACATGTTAAGGAATACTAGGACCCCTAGGAAGTCCCCATGACTCCTTTTGACACATTTGAATGATCAAGTGCATCCAAAGTGGTCTTAAGACCCCTTAAGACACACTTGAGGGTGCCAATGTGTCCATAGGGGTCATGGGGACTTCATAGGTGTTCTAACGCATGATAAGGCATACTAGGACCCCTAGGAAGCCCCCATGACCTATTTTGACACATTTGAATGCTCAAGTGTGTCCGAAGGTGTTTTAGGACCACTTGAGACACACTTGATCATTCCAATGTGTCCATAGGGGTCATGTGGACTTCCTAGGGGTCCTAACCCATGACGAGGCATACTAGGACCCCTAAGAAGTCTGCATGACCTATTTTGACATGTTTGAACACTCAAGTGTGTCTGAAGGCTTCCTAGGACCCCTTAAGACACACTTGAGCATTGCAATGTGTCCATAGATGTCATGCAGACTTTCTAGGGGTCCTAACACATGATAAGGCATATTAGGACCCCTAAGAAGTCTCCATGACCCCTTTTAACACATTTGAATGCTCAAGTGTGTCCGAAGTGGTTGTAGGACCCCTTAAGACACACTTGATGTGTCCAATGTTTCCATAGGGGTCATGCAAAATTCCTAGGGATCCTAACATGTGTTAAGTCATATTATGACCCCTAGGAAGTCCTCATGACCCCTTTTGACACATTTGAATGCTTAAGTGTGTCCCAAGGGGTTGTAGGACCCCTTAGGACACACTTGAGGGTTTCAATGTGTCCATAGGGGTCGTGGGGACTTCATAGGGGTCTCTCTCTCTCTCTATCTCTCTCTATCTTTGTCTTTGTCTCTCCCTTTTTCTCTCTCTCCACCTCTAGTGAACTATTCTTCAAAGCCTTCATTTCTATGTAGCTAGGGTTTACGACACCTATAAAAGGAACAACTATTCCCCTGTAGGGACTCATGCTCATGCTCATAATCATATTATTTTCATGCATTCCTTGACATTTAATACAAAGATTTAGCTATACACCTTTAAAGACCTAAAAGAAATGAAAAATAAAATTTAGGCCAAAAATACATGCCGCATTTCTGTATGTAGTACTATTAGCTTGAACAATCCAGATAGCTTCATCTGCTAAGGCATGAAGAACTTCATTAATGTTTTCTCTAGGAGGAAGATTATAATTTCCATATTTCTGCAAGCCCTAAAATATTTTCATCCTTATCGCTCTCTACCTTTGCTCGCTCAATTTAGTCCTCTCCCTCTCCACTACACTCATCTTAACCATCCTTATGTAATCTTTAATAGAGATTCTCCAAAATTTGTATACAAAGACATCCTAGAGGAAAAAATGTGTCCAATGTGTCCATAGCGGTAATGAAAACTTCATTTTGATACATTTGAATGCTCAAGTGTGTCCGAAGGGGTCGTAGGACCCCTTACGACACACTTGAGGGTTTCAATATGTCCATAAGGGTCATGGAGACTTCATAGGGCTCCTAACATGTGATAAGGCATACTAGAACCCCTAGGAAATCCCCATGACCTCTTTTGACAAATTTGAATTCTCTAGTGTGTTCATAGGGGTCGTAGGACCCCCTAAGAAATACTTGAGCATTTCAATGTATCCATAGGGGTCATACAAACTTCCTAAGGGTCCTAACACATGATAACACATACTAGGACCCCTAGAAAGTCCCCATGACACCTTTTGACACATTTGAACACTCATGTGTTTTTGAAGGGTTCGTAGGACCCATTAAGACACACTTGAGCATTCCAATGTGTCCATAGGGGTCATGGGGACTTCCTAGGGGTCCTAGCATGTGATAAGGTGTACTAGGATGCCTAGAAAGTCAACATGAAACCTTTTGACACATTTGAATGCTCAAGTGTGTCTGAAGGGGTCGGAGAACCCCTTAAGACAAACTTGAGCATTCCAATGTGTCCATAGGGGTCATGCGGACTTCAAAAGAGTCCTAACATGTGATAAGCATACCAGGACCCCTAGGAAGTCCCCATGACCCCTTTTGACACAATTAGACACTCAAGTATTTCTAAAGGGTTTGTAGGACCTCTTAGGACACAATTGAGTGTTCCAATGTGTCCATAGGGGTCATGGGGAATTCATAGGGATCCTAACATGTGATAAGGCATACTAGGAACCCTAGGAAGTCCTCATAACCCCTTTTGACACATTTGAATGCTAGAGTGTGTCCAGAGGGGTCGTAAGACCTCTTAGGACACACAAGAGGGTACCAATGTGTCCATAGGGGTCATGGGGACATTATAGGGGTCATAACATGTGATAAGGCATACTAGGATCTGTAGGAAGTCTCCATGACCCATTTTGACACATTTGAATGCTCAAGTGTGTCCAAAGGGGTCGCAGGACCCCTTAAGACACACTTGAGAATTCCAATGTGTCTATAGGGATCATGCAGACTCCATAGGGGTACTAATGCATGATAAGTCATACTAGGACCCCTAGGAAGTCCCCATGACCCCTTTTGACACATTTGAACACTCAAATGTGTCCAAAGGGGTCGTAGGACCCCTTAAGACACACTTAATGTGTCCCATGTGTCCATAAGGTTCATGTTGACTTCCTAGGGGTCCTAATGTGTGATAAGGCATACTAGGACCCCTAAGAAGTCCACATAACCCTTATTGACACAATTCAACACTCAAGTGTGTTTGCAAGGGTCGTAGGACATCTTAAGACACTTCAAAATTTTAATGTGTCCTTAAGGGTCATGCGGACTTTATAGGGGTCCTAATGCATTATAAGGCATATTAGGACCCCTAGGAAGTCCCCATGTCAACTTTTGACACATTTAAACACTCAAGTGTGTTCAAAGGGGTTGGAGGACCCCTTAAGGCACACTTTAGCATTCCAATGTTTCTATAGGAGCCATGCAAACTTCCTAGGGGTCCTAATGTGTGATAAGGTGTACTAGGACCCCTAGGAAGTCTGAATGATCCTTTTTGACACTTTTAAATGATCAAGTGTGTTTGAAGGGGTCGCAAGACCCCTTAAGACACATTTGAGCATTTCAATGTGTCCATAGGGGTCATGTAGACTTCATAGGCATCCTAACATGTGATAAGACGTACTAGGACCCCGAGGAAGTCCCCATTACCTCTTTTGACATATTTGAATTCTCAGGTGTGTCTGAAGGGGTCATAATATACTTTAAGACACACTTGAGCATTCAAATGTGTCCATAGGGGTCATCCAGACTTCCTAGGGGTTGTAACACATGATAAGGCATACTAGGATGCCTGGGAAGTCCCCATGACCCCTTTTGACACATTTGAATGCTCAAGTGTGTCCAGAGGGGTCGTAGGACCCCTTAAGACACACTTGATCTATCCAATTTGTCCATGGGGTTCATGTGAACTTAGCAGGGGTCATAATGCATGGTAAGACGTAATAGGACCCCTAAGAAGTCCCCATGACCCCTTTTAATAGATTTGAATACTCAAGTGTGTTCGAAGGGGTTGTAGGATCCATTAGGACACACTTGAGTGTTCCAATGTTTCCATAGGGGTCATGGGGACTTCATAGGGGTCCTAATGCATGATAAGGCATACTACGACCCCTAGGAAGTGCCCATGACCCCTTTTGACACATTTGAATGCTCAAATATGTTTGAAGAGGTTGTAGGACCTTTTAAGACACACTTAGGCATTCTAATGTGTCCATAAGGGTCCTAACATGTAATAAGTCATATTAGGACCCCTAGGAAGTCCCCATGACCCCTTTTGAAACATATGATTGCTCAAGTGTGTCCAAAAAGGTCATAGGACCCCTTAAAACATACTTTATGTGTCCAATGTGTCCATAGGGGTTATGTGGACTTCCTTGGGCTTGTAATGCATGATAAGGCATACTAATACCCCTAAGAAGACCCCATGACCTCTTTTGACACATTTGAATACTCAAGTGTGTCTGAAGAGGTCTTAATAACCCTTAAGACACACTTGAGCATTCCAATGTACCCATAGGGGTCATGCGGACTTCCTAGGGGTCCTAACATGTGTTAAGGCATACTAGGACCCCTAAGAAGTCCCCATGACCCTTTTTTGACATAGTTGAATGCTCAAGTGTTTCCAAAGGGGTTGTAGGACCCCTTAAGACATACTTGATAATTCCAATGTGTCCAACGGGGTCATGTAGACTTCGTAGGGGTCCTAATGTGTGATAAGGTGTACTAGGACCCCTAGGAAGTCCCCATGACACCTTTGGACATATTTGAATTTTCAAGTGTGTTTGAAGGGGTCGTAGGACCCCTTAAGACACTCTTGATGTGTCTATAGGGGTCATGCAGACTTCCTAGGGGTCATAACACGTAATAAGGTGTAATAGGACCCGTAGGAATTTCCCATGAACCCTTTTGACACATTTGAATGCTCAAGTGTGTTTGACAGGGTCGTAGGACCCATCAAGATACACTTGAGTATTCCAATTTGACCATAGGGGTCATGCGGACTTCCTAGGTGTCCTAACATTTGATAAGGCATATTAAGACTCCTAGGAAGTCCCCATGACTTCTTCTGATACATATGAATGCTTAAATGTGTTTGGATGGGTTTTAGCACCCCTTAAGACACACTTGAGCATTCCAATGTGTCCATAGGAGTCATGCAGACTTCCTAGGGGTCCGAATGCATGATAAGGTGTACTAGGACCCCTAGGAAGTCCCCATGACCCCTTTTGACACATTTGAATACTCAAGTGTGTTTGAAGGGGTTGTAGGACCCCTTAGGACACACTTGAAGGTTGCAATGTGTCCATAGGGGATATGGGGACTTCATATGGCTTCTAACATGTGATAATGATATTACGAACCCTAGGAAGTCCCTATGATACCTTTTCACACATTTGAATGCTCAAGTGTGTTCGAAGGGGTCGTACGAACCCTTAAGAGACACTTGAGCATTCCAATGTGTCCATAGGGGTCATGTAGAATTCATAAGAGTCCTAACGCATCATAAGGCATACTAGGACCCCTAGGAAGTCCCCATGACCCCTTTGGACACATTTGAATGCTCAAGTGTGTCCGAAGGGGTTGTAGGACTCCTTAAGATGCACTTGATGTATCCAATATATCCATAGGGGTCATGTGTACTTTTTAGGGGTCCTAATGCATGATAAGGAATACTAGGGCCCCTAGGAAGTCCCCATGACCCCTTTTGACACATTTGAACACTTAAGTGGCTCCAAAGGGGTTGTAGGACCCATTAAGACATACTTGAGCATTCCAATGTGTCCATAAGGAACATGCAAACATCATAGGGGTCCTAACATGTGATATGGTGTATTATGACCCATAGGAAGTCTACATGACCCCTTTTGACAAATTTGAATTCTCAAGTGTGTCTGAAGGGGTTTTAGGACCCCTTAAGACACACTTGAGCATTCCAATGTGTCCATAGGGGTTATGTAGACTTTATAAGGATCCTATCATATAATAAGGTGTACTATGACCCCTACGAAGTCCCCATGACCCCTTTCGACACACTTGAATGTTCAAGTGTGTTCGAAGGGGTCATAGGACCCCTTAAGACACACTTGAGCATTCTAATGTCCCCATAGTTGTCATGCAGAATTTTTAGAGGTCCAAAGGTGTTGTAGGACCCCTTAAGACACACTTGATGTGTCCAATGTGTCCATAGGGGTCATGTGGACTTCCTAGAGGTCCTAACATGTGATAAGGCATACTAGGACCCATAAGAAGTCCTCATAACCCCTTTTGACACATTTGAATGATGAAGTGTGTTTGAAGGGGTGATAGGATGCCTTAAGACACACTTGAGCATTCCAATGTGTCCATAGGGGTCATGCAAACTTCCTAGGTGTCCTAATGCATGATAAGACATACTAGGACCCCTAGAAATTCCCCATGACCCCTTTTGACACATTTCAATGCTCAAGTTTGTCTAAAGGGGTCATAGGACCCCTTAAGACACACTTGAGAATTCCAATGTGTCCATAGGGGTCATGCAGATTTTATAAGGGTCCTAAATTGTGATAAGGTGTACTAGGACCCCTAGGAAGTGACCATGACCCCTTTTAACACATTTGAACAATCAAGTTTGTTTGAAGGGGTTGTATGACCCATTAAGACACACTTGAGTATTCCAATGTGTCCATAGGGGTCATCCAGACTTCCTAAAGGTCATTACACTTGATAATGTGTACTAGGACCCCTAGGAAGTTCTCATGACCCTTTTTGAAACACTTGAATACTCAAGTGTGTTCGAATGGGTTGTAGGAAACCTTAAGACACACTTGAGAATTCTAATATGTCCATAGGGGTCATGCAGACTTCCTAAGGGTCCTAATGTGTGATAAGGCATACTAAGTCCCCTAGGAAGTTCCCATTACCCCTTTATACATGTTTGTATGCTCAAGTGTGTCCCAAGAGGTTGTAGGACCCCTTAAGATGCACTTGAGCATTTCAATGTGTGCATAGGGGTCATGTGGACTTCATAGGGGTCCTAACAGGTGATAAGGCTTACTAGGACCCCTAGGAAGTCCCCATGACCCCTTTTGACATATTTGAATGGTTAAGTGTGTTCGAAGGTGTCATAGGACCCCTTAAGATAGACTTGAGCATTCCAATGTGTCCATAGGGTTCATCCAGACTTCATAGGGATCCTAACACATGATAAGGCATACTACTACCACTAGGAAGTCCCCATGACCCCTTTTGACACATTTGAATGCTCGAGTGTGTCTGAAGGTGTTGTTCGACCCCTGAAGACACACTTGAGAATTCAAATTTATCCATAGCGGTCATAGGGACTTCCTAGGGGTCCTAACATGTGATAAGGCATATTAAGAACCCTAAGAATTCCCCATGACCTCTTTTGACACATTTGAATGCTCAAGTGGTTCCAAAGGGGTCGTAGGACACCTTAAGACACACTTGAGCATTCCAATGTGTCCATAGGGAACATGCAGACTTCATAGGGGTCCTAAGGGGTGATAAGGCGTACCAAAACCCCTATGAAGTCCCCATGATCCCTTTTGACACATTTAAATGCTCAAGTGTGTTTGAACAGGTCAGAGGACCCCTTAAGACATGCTTGAGAAATAGATTATTTCCATAGGGGTCATGTGGACTTCCTAGGGGTCCTAATGTGTGATAAGGTGTACTAAGACCCCTCAAAATTCCCCATGACCCCTTTTGACACATTTGAATGCTCAAGTGTGTTTGAAGGAGTTGTACGACTCCTTAAGAAACACTTGAGCATTCCAATATGTGCATAGGGGTCATGCAGACTTCCTAGAGGTCCTAATGTGTGATAATGCATACTAGGACCCCTAGGAAGTCCCCATGACCTATTTTGAGACATTTGAATGCTCATGTGTTTTCAAAGGGGTCATAGGACACCTTAAGACACACTTGAGCATTCCAATATGTCCATAGGGGTCATGTAGACTTCCTAGGGGTCTTAACATGTGATAAGGCATACTACGACACCTATGAAGTCCTCATGACCCCTTTAGACACATTTGAATGTGAAAGTGTGTCTAAAAGGGTTGTAGGACCCCTTAGGACACACTTGAGGGTTCCAATGTGTCCATAGGGGTGATGGGTACTTCATATGGCTCCTAACATGTGATAATGTGTACTAAGACTCGTAGGAATTCCCCATGACCCCTTTTGACACATTTGAGTGCTCAAGTGTGTCTGAATGGGTCGTAGGACTCCTTAAGACACACTTCAGTAATCCAATGTGTCCATAACGATCATACGGACTTCATAGGGGTCCTAACACATGATAAGGCATACTAGGACCCCTAGGAAGTCCCTATGACCCCTTTCAAAACATTTGAAAGCTCAAGTGTGTCTGAAGGGGTTGTAGGACCCCTTAAGACACACTTGATGTGTCCAATGTGTCCATAAGGGTCATGCATACTTCCTAGGGGTCCTAACATGTGATAAGGCATACTAGGACCCCTAGGAAGTCCCCATGACCCCTTTTGACACATTTGAACACTCAAGTGTGTCCGAAGGGGTCATAGGACCCTTTAAGACACACTTGAGCATTCCAATGTGTCCATAGGAGTCATGCAAACTTCATAGGAGTCCTAACATATGATAAGACTTACTAGGACCCCTAGGAAGTCCCCATGACCCCTTTTGACAAATTTGAATGCTCAAATGTGTCTAAAGGGGTTGTAGGACCCATTAAGACATGCTTGAGCATTATTATGTGTCCATACATGTCATGCGGACTTCATAGGGGTCCTAATGCATGATAAGGCATACTAGGACCCCTAGGAAGTCTGCATGACCCCTTTTGAAACATTTTAATGCTCAAGTGTGTTTGAAGGGCTCATTGGACCCCTTAAGACACACTTCAGCATTCCATTGTGTCCATAGGGGTCATGCGGACTTCATAGGGGTCCTAACGCGTGATAAGGCATACTAAGGCACCTAGGAAGTCCCCATGACCCCTTTTGACACATTTGAACACTCAAGTGTGTCTAAAGGGGTTGTAGGACCCCTTAAGACACACTTTAGTGTTCCAATGTGTCCATAGGGGTCATGTGGACTTCCTAGGTGTCCTAACGCATGACCAAGCATACTAGGACCCCTAATAAGTCCCCATGACCTATTTTGACACATTTGAATGCTCAAGTGTGTTTGAAGGGTTTGTAGGACCCCTTAAGGCACACTTGAGCATTTCAATGTGTCCATAGGGGTCATGCGGACTTCCTAGGGGTCCTAACGCATGATAGGACATAGTAGGACCCCTAGGAAATATTCATGACCCCTTTTGACACATTTGAACACTTGAGTGTGTCTGAAGGGGTCGTAGGACCCCTTAAGACACACTTGATCTATCTAATGTGTCCATAGGGGTCATGTGGACTGCCTAGGGGTCCTAACATGTGATAAGTCTTACTAGGACCCCTAGGAAGTCCCCATGACCCATTTTGACACATTTGAACACTCAAGTGTGTCCGAAGGGGTTGTAGGACCCCTTAGGACATAGTTGATGGTTTCAGTGTGTCCATAGGGGTCATGGGGACTTCATAGGGGTCCATAGGACTTCATAGAGGTCTCTCTCTCCCTCTCTCTCTCTCCCTATTTCTCTCTCTCCACCTCCAGTGAACTATTCTTCAACACCTCCATTTCTGCATAGCTAGTGTTTACGACACTTGTAAAAGGCACAACTATGCCCTTGTAGTGACTCATGCTCATTGTCATGCTCAAAATCATATTATTTTCTTGCATTCCCTGACATTTAATACAAAGATTTAGTTGGACACCTTTAAAGACCTAAAAGAAATGAAAAATAAAATTTTGGTCAAAAATACATACTCCATTTCTATATGTAGTACCATTAGCTTCAACAATCTAGATAGCTTCCTCTGCTAAGGCATGAAGAACTTCATTAATGTCTTCTCTGGGAGGAAGATTATAATTTCCATATTTCCACAAGCCTTGAAATATTTTTGTCCTTATCGCTCTCCACCCCCGCTCTCTCAATTTAGTCCTCCCCCTCTCTGCTGCACTCAGCTTAGCCATCCTTACCTACTCTTTAAGAGAGATTCTCCAAAATTTATATACAAGGGCATCCTTGATGCAATCAAGGTTGGTGAATCCAATTGAGGATAGATCGACCTTGTAGCCAAATCAATATGCAGCAGAAATACAAAATAAGAAATGCAGATCTAAATGAAACCTAAGTCTTTATTCATCAAATCAATGATTACATGAAATGTGTTGGGTTGTAAGGCCTTCCCGATTATGGCCAGATATAAAGAAAGTAACAATCTACAAGATCTCGCAGGATCTAAATCTTTTCCACAACATTAGCAATCAGCTAGCCTAGGTCTGTAACACACAGAACACTTGTAGGCACCCAGGAAAGATCTAAACATGTACTCAAACTTCCAAGAAATCTTCCTGTTCCTAAGCTCGTAGGCTACTAAACTTTTCAACCCACCCCTGATGCCTCAAAAAAACTACCCAAGCATCCTATAAATACTCATTCCTAGCCACAAGTTGGTTGACGAAACAATTAACCCAAACAAATAAATATTAAATGCTAAAACATCAGTCAGCTCTCACATAGCCTTACAAAATAAGTAAACTCTTCAAGATGGCCCCAACGGTCATCAGATCCACAAAGAAGAATGTAACATGCTAGATCTATGTCCCCATGCATCCAACGGTCAATCCATAACATGAGGAGTGTGACCCGAATTAAATGCACCAGTCAGCCAAGCTGATCTATCCAAACAATCCATTCGGTAAGCAAGAACACTGAGCAACAAAAGAAATAACTGAGCACTAGTTGACCAACCATGCCAAGCATGACCAAGCAACATATTTAATGCTGAACAATAGGAAACTGATGCCTTTAGCTACCAAGCGTTCTCTAGAGACCGAGCACCCTAGAAACCATAGAAACTAAGCAACTAGTTTCCTAAACTGAGCAAGAACTCCACTTAACCAAGGTCAAAACCAACAATCTACCTTCAAAGACAAACATATTTTTGGTTGATACAAGATTTCCAAGAATCCTAGGATGCTCCTACATCAAACACCCCAGGTCAAAAAGATTTTCTCATAAGGAAATTAGGAACGCCTCAAGGGAATCAGAATAGGTATGCCTAATCTGTTGTTCACCAAAATCTCTCCTTGCCCTTCATCCCAAGCAGTCTTTGCTTCATTCACTGTCTCATGTAGAAAGTCCTTCTGCTTTTCAATGTGCTTATCCCTTCAATTGGAAACTAATAGCAACCGATTCTGACCACTAGCGACCACAACAGTGCCTCAGTAAGGTTCATCCTCTTCAGACATCTCAATCAACTTAGTATCATATGCATCTCTCTGTGTCACAAATGTCACCATCTACTGAACCATCATTTCCATCAAAAACATTTTTTTATTAATCTCAATAAACTCTTTAGATATCTGTTTCTCCTCTTCAATCAAAATAGGCTTAACAAGAATAGGTTCATCAATCCTCTACTCTTGAGGTTTGTCACAAGGACAACACCTAATAACTCCACATCCTTTAACCCCTGTCTCTTGTAAAGGTATTAGATTATGTCGATCTCCTTCATGCCTAACCACATAAGTGTTAGCACGACCATTAGACAACACATTTCTATCAAACTGCCAAGGTCTACTGAGCAAAAAATGACAGACATACATAGGCAACACATCACACAATATCTCATCATGGTAAGATCCAATCTAGAAATTAACAAGGCATTGCTCTTCAAATATAGCCTTAGAAACATCTTGTATCCAACTAATCTCATAACAATTAGGATGCTTCCTCCTCTCTAAATTCAATTTACTAACCATTTATTCTAAAACAAAGTTCTCAGAACTACCACCATCAACTAGAACATTACATACCTTATCTTTGCACTTGCATCTGGTCCTAAAAAAATTTCACCTTTGCACCGGTTCAAAGACACATGCAACCAATCTTCTAGTGACAAGACATTCACCTTTCTCTGGAACATTCTCAATGTCTTCTTCAGCCACTAATGCAACTCTTTTCTTAGAACACTGCCAACTTCTATGACTATCTTCACCACAATTATAACACATACCAGTGAACTCATTCTTCCCCCTACCTCTTTGTCTAGCATTCTTAGTAACTTGACCACTACTAGACCCAACATCAGGTTTAGGATTCTCTGTCACATTACTTTCAGCAATTGTCTCACCAGTCTTACCACCTTAGTTCCTACTGTTCTCTCTATCTTTAAACTGCTTATTCAGATTCTCTTTAATCTTCAATGTGATCTGATAAGCATCTCCTATTGTTTTCATCTGAATAGTAAGCAATTCTTCTTGAATACTAGGTCTCAAACCATAGACATACCTAGGAACCTTCTTTTTATCAGCTTCAGAATGACCGGTCCTGATCAAAATTTTGTAAAACTCCTCGGTATACTCCTGTACTGATTTATTAGTCTTCTTCAAAGCTTGCATCTTCTTAAACATTTCCAATTCATAATCCACCAAAATGAATTACTTCTTTAACTTGTCAACCATTCGGTTCCACTTAGTGATCTTTTCTTTTCCTCTTCTACCTCTTTCCAACTAAACTTCTCTCCACCAAATATTTGCATGACCTTTCAACTTAGTCTTTGTAAATCTAACTCTATCATTATCTTCTACTTCTTCATACTAAAATTATTCATCAATCTCATTGATCCAATCAATCAATTCTTCAGGGTTAAGGATTCCAGCAAATGTAGAAACTTCAATCTTAGGTCTCTTCCCAATCTTAGACATAGCTTTCAGGATTCTATTCTCCTCTAGATCTCTAGCTTCTTCTACAACTTCTTCAAAATGATCTTCTTCTTCAAATTCATCATCACTATCCCCCTTCAGGGTAGTCTTCTTCTTTCTCAATGCTTCTTGTAGGTTTTGTATTTGTTTTTGCAAAGCCCTAAAATCATCAAGACTAAATTCTCCAATAGCCTCTTCATCTGAAGTCTCACAATTTCTCCTTGGAGGCATCTTCAAATCAAGATCTAGACACACAAGATCCACTCAGCTCCAATAGGAACAAACTTCATTCAAACATAAATACACTTCACTCCACCAAATCAACTTGCTCCAATAGGGACAAACCTTGCTCTGATACCACTTGATGCAGTCAAGGTTGGTGAATCCAATCAAGGAAAGACCGACCTTGTACCCAAATCAATATGCAACAGAAATACAAAACAAGAAACACAGATATGAATGAAACATAAGTCTTTATTCATCAAATCAATGATTACATGCAATGTGCTGGGCTATAAGGCCTTCCTAGTTATAGCTAGATACAAAGCAAGTAACAATCTACAAAATCTCATAGGATCCAAATCTTTTCCACAACATCAGCAATTAGCTAGCCCAGGTCTATAACACACAGAACACTAGTAGGCACCTAGGAAAGATCTAAACATGTACTCAAACTTCCAAGCAATCTTCTTGTTCCTAAGCTCGCAGGATACTAACCTTTTCAACCCATCCCTTGATGCCCCAAAAAAACTACCCAAGCATCCTATAAATACTGATTCCCAGCCACAAGTCAGCTGATGAAACAATTAACCCAAACAAACAAATATTAAATGTAAAACATCAGTCAACTCTCACATAGCCTTACAAAATAAATAAACTCTTCAAGATGGCCCCAATGGTCATCAGATCCACAAAGAAGAATGTAACATACCGGATCTATGTCCCCATGCATCCAACGGTCAATCCATAACATGAGGAGCATGACCCAAATTAAATTCATCAGTCGGCCAAGCTGATCTATCCAAACAATCCAGTCGGTAAGCAAGAACACCGAGGAACAAAAAAAATAACTGAGCACCAGTCAACCAACCATGCCAAGCATGACTGGGCAACATAGTTAATGCTAAACAACAAGAAATTGATGCCTTTAGCTATTGGGCATTCTCCATAGACCAATTACCCCGAAAACCATAGAAATCAAGCAACTAGTTTCCCAAACTGAGCAAGAACTCCACTAAACCAAGATCAAAACAAACAATCTACCTTCAAAGACAAACATAATTTTGGTTGATACAGGATTGCCAAGAATCCTAGGATGCTCCTACATCAATCCTGTAGGAAAAAATAAAAATTTTCCCAGAGAATATCCATAATTCATATACAAAAGCATCATACAGGAAAAATGACAAAAAATTAATAGCTTTAAAAGGTAAAATTTATCATTAACACCGGCAGTACCAAGGTCATACCCGTTGTCAAATCCTGGCCTATGATGTGCAAAATGAGAAAAGCAAGTGAAATGAAAAGGAAGTATGGATCAAATAGCGAAGGTGCATCAAATCTGATCAATATCATAATATATGTAGAAAATACTATTATGAACAAAAATATTTTCATATTAATGGGAAAGAGTGGGAAGAGCTTCTTGGACCCATGATAGAAGTTACAGATAATGAGGAAGAGCTAGGAAGGGGAAAGTGGCAAAGGAAAGAAGTAAGATATGCATGTGAGCCTATGTCACATGATGATGATGAGTACTCACCATTTTCTAGTAGCTCAAGTAGTGACAGAAGCTCTTTAGTGCACATGTAAACTAACCCAAAAAATTTAGATAGAGAAGTAACAAGTGTTGTGGAATTATCCATAGAGCAATGTGAAATGAAGCCTCAAATTGGTTCATTAGTACGCAAAGAATTTGGTCATGCACTTCATTCTAGGACCACAAATATTTCTATTATAAATTCCTATTCATCAATGGCCTTGCATTTATGGGACTTGGGAAACTAGGTTACTCATGTTGGGCATTATCCCTCAAATGTAAGTTCATTGCCACCTTTGGCAAGGTAGTCTCACTCCTCATTATACCAAAAAGGGCAGCCATCTATGGTCCAAGGTTTTAATTCAGTTGACAAGTGGAGAGCTTCTCAAGGTACTAATCTCTTTTGTAGAGAAGTTGCTGATTCATCTGAAGGTTCTTGTTTAGGTGACCAACACCTTGGAGGTCCACAAATAGATCCATTGATTTCCCAAATTGGTAAAAGGGTAGATGTAATTTTGAAAAGAGTATCCCAATTGAAGAGAAATGGAAATTCTAGTGAGCATAAAGTTATTGCAAATCCAATGGGTGTATCTCCTCCACTAACAAATATAACTGCTTCCAGAGAGTTGAGTTTAAATGGAGACTATTTGTTCCCAAACATGCCCTAGTCGAGAAAATGAACCAGATGTTGCTTGAGTAAAGAAGATAGTGGTTTATTAAACCATCTGCATTATCCCACTTGCTATCAGTTACTACTTTTTGAGCGGCTTGACAGTTGCTTCTGTGTGTGATTTCTATAATATATAATGTCCTCATGCAAGTACATGCTAGTTTTTGTAAACATTTTTCTATCGTAAAGGGTTAGTGAGCAATATCAAATAAAAGGTTCTTGCATGTATTATTTAGACACATATCAATTAGGAAACCATTTTTCTCTCATTACATGGTAGAAATGCTTAGATTCACTTTGTCAATATCAATAGGCAGCAAGATGAGGGAAGAAATATTTGTAAAGAGGAAGTAAAAATGTTACTCTCTCTCTCTCTCTCTCTCTCTCTCTCTCTCTCTCTCTCTCTTTATTAGAAAGTAAAGTCCACCAAGATAATTGAGAGGGGGGGGTAAATCAGTTATCTAATAATTATAGCTTTAATCAACTTCAATATATTTTAACCATGTAAGAAATATAACCAACAACCATAGAAAGATATTCATACACAATAACACAATGACACAAGATATGTTGACTAGGGAGCCTCTTGATCAAAAAGTAAACCCCAGTGGGAATGATGCCCAAAAAAGATACACTAATATGAATATTCCTTGTGAAAGGATGAACACTATTAGGAGTCTTATGAAATACATTTATTACATATGAATCCCGGTTAGGAGAATTTGAATCCCTATTAAAAGATTCTAACTCTGTTAGGAGTTATAGAAGACAAAAGGACCCACTGCCCAAACAACTTCAAGATCACTGAACTCACTGTCCAACTGATCTTTGTATTACTCAAAAAAATAATATTGAAAGATTACTGACCTCAACAATCCAATACTCCTTCTTTGACTATGCCAAACTGCACTCATAGCTACACCAAATCTCAATTTTAGATCTCTGTACCTCGCATATCCTCTTTCCACAAATTTTCTTTCACAATATCTTCATATAATTTCTCATTATATATTACATACATTACAACAAAGAAAACATTCCTTCATTTATACCACACTCAAGTAATTACAAATGAGTCGGCATACAAATTACAAAATAATAGTTTCCACATGTTACATCAAAATTACACAAAACTGTCAGCTTCCAATCACTATAACTCTTCACTCGTGTGACCTTGGATCTTGCACTGTCATCCACATCACTCTCAACATGTCTTCAACTGATCTCTAACTGTTCATAACTAGATTCCATCCTGATTAGGAGATATCATCCGATTTCCACAAATCGCTACTCAGGAACACTGCCTGAATACTACTTCCACTAAAATGCTCATAACTTCCATGAATAAAAGAATTTATGTTTACAATCTTAACCATGATCTTGAAACACATCAAAAATTAATTCCTCAACTTTTCATAGCTTTATCTTCAATAATCCAAGTGTGCTAACTCAAACACTGTCTGCTTCACTACTAACCTTCAGTAGATCACTGTGTTGACATCAATGACAATCACAGTCATGAATGCAACAACAACTGCTATAGAATGGCTTCCAATACTCCCATAGGATATATTCAACATTCATTCCAAACAATCTCCCCCATTGGCATTGATGGCAACATAGATGAAAAAACATCTAATGTTCCATAAATCCAACATTGCTACTCTAAAAAATACTTTCAAGTCCTCTTCGTCAATCAAATCTTTCTTCATTTTCCTATTCAGTTCTCTCCAATAGATGGTACAAATGGTTTTTTCATGTACACTTCTCCCCCATTGACATCAATGACATAAATTTCATCATTATGTTAACAACTTCAATGTCAAAAAAAACTATTCAGAAAATACATTCACTAGAGTCCTCATGACTCAGCTCAGATACACATACTCCCCCATAGAGGAAGCACCACCATCCAGTCTAGAAGAAAGATAGGAAAAATATACCATTGGATGGATGCAAAAATCTCCATCATTTCTCAAAAGTAGGTTGGGGCATAACCCCAAGCATACCTCTCAGATACTCAAATGTATCCTTCGGCAAAGGTTTTGTAAATATGTCTGCTATCTGCTCCTTTGTACTTATGTACTCAAGTTTGACTTCTTTCTCAACAACTTTCTCTCTCACTACATGATACTTTATCTCTATATGCTTTGTCTTAGAATGTAATATGGGGTTCTTAGACATACTGACTATGTTGGTGTTATCACAATGTATAATAACAGGTTCAACAAATTTTACTCCAATATCCTTCAACATTTGCTTCATCCAAATTATCTGGTTACAATTTTTTGCTACTACTACATACTCTACTTCTTTTGTGCTCTGTGAAATACAATTATGCTTCTTGCTTAGCCAAGAAACCAATCTTCCTCCAAGGAAAAATGCTCCTCCATTGGTGCTCTTTTTATCATCAACACTACCTCCCCAATTAGCATCTGTGTATGCACATAGGGTAAAATCATCAAATTTTTCATACCACAATCCATACTCAATTGTGCCTCTTAAGTACCTCAATATCCTCTTTACTACTGCATAATGCAATTCTTTAGGTTCAGCTTGAAATCTTGCTACAATTCCAACTGAATGTCCTATATCAGGTCTTGTATGTGTCAAATACTACAATCCTCTAATCATAGATCTGTACTTCTTCTATTCCACTACAGGAGTCTCATCTGTGCTAGATAACTTATGTCTAGTTACCATAGGTGTTCCAACTAGTTTACACTTCTCCATTCCAAATCTTTTCAATAAATCATTCAAGTAATTTGTCTAACGTACAAAGACACCATCACTATTCTATGTTATCTGCAATCCCAAAAATTATTTCATCTCACCAATCATACTCATTTCAAATTTAGTCTTCATTTCATCTCCAAATTTATCACTGGCTTCATCTTCTCCTCCAAAAATAATGTCATCAACAAAAATAACTACAACTAACAAACTATTTTGAATTTCTTTTGTGTACAGGTTGCTATCAGCTGTGACTTTTGTAAATCCTAATTTCAACAAATACTTATCCAATCTTGCATACCAAGTTCTAGGTGCTTGCTTTAGTCCATATAAAGCTCTCTTCAGTTTACATACCATGTCTCCTTCTTGAGTTAAATGAAAACCTTCAGGCTGCTCAATGTAGACTTCTTCTTTCAACTCTTCATTCAGAAATGCTGACTTCACATCCATTTGATATACTTTGAATTTCTTAAAAGATGCATAGGCCAAAAACATTCTTACTTCTTCAATTCTTGCTACTGGTGCAAAAGTTTCTTCATAGTTAATTCCTTCTTTCTATGAGTATCATTTACATACCAATCTTTCTTTGTTCCTTACTACTTCTCCTTGTTCATTCATCTTGTTTTTGAATACCCATTTTGTTCCAATAACATTCTTATCTTTAGGTCTAGGGACCAATTCCCATGTCTTGTTCTTTTCAATCTGATCTAGTTCTTCTTTCATAGCTTTAATCTAATGTTCATCTTCACAAGCTTCACTAGTAGATTTAGTTTCAATTTGAGAAATCAAGCATAACCATTCTTGTACCTTATTTTGAGTCTAAACTCCTTTGTCTATGCTTCCAATAATCTACTCAACAGGTTGATTCCTTGATAAATTTTTGTTAGGTGTCATTGTCTCAGATCTCACTTCAGGTGTCGATTCTTCAATGATCTCACTGTGGCTTTCATTCAACAAATCACTGTCAATTTCATAGAATAATTCAGTAGTCTCAATGTTAGATGATCTAGGATGAGTTCCTTCATCTGATTCAAAATCAAGCATTCTTTCCTAAATTTTGAACTTTTCATCAACTTTTACATTTGTGCTTTCAACAATAGTCTTAGTTCTCTTATTATAACATCTATAAGCTTTGCTCTTCAAAGAATATCCAAGAAATATACCTTCATCACTCCTAGGATCAAACTTTCCAATGTCATCATCTCTCTTTATATAAAATTTTCTTCCAAAAACTCTAAAATACTTAACTGAGGGTGCATGTCCAAATCATAGTTCATAGGGTGTCTTGTCCGTGTCTGCTCTGATTTGTACTATGTTCATTGTATACACTATTGTGTTCACTACTTCTCTCTAGAATACCTTTTCTAAGTCATTCTCAAATAACATAGCTCTTGCTTCTTCAGTCACAAATTTGTTCCTCCTTTCTGCAATACCATTTTGTTCAAGTGTTCTAGGGGTTGAAAACTATCTCTTAATACCATTCACTTCACAAAAGGTGTTAAATTCTCTAGAAGTAAATTCTCCACCTCTATCTGATCTCAAACATTTAATCTTCATTCCAAATTCATTCTCAACTTTATTCTTTATGATCTTAAACTTATCAAATGCTTCATATTTTTTTTTAAGAAATGAAATCCACATCATTCTTGTAAAATCATCACAAGAATCATAAAATACCTTTCTCCATAGAATCCTCTAGCTCTTGCAGGACCGCTCAAGTCTATATGAATAATCTCCAACTTCTATGCTAATGGGAACTTCTTACTGGGAAATGAGCTTCTCTTTTATTTAGCCATCACACATTCCTTGCAAATCATGTTAGTAGGCTTCATAATTTTAGGCAAATGTCTTACTGTAAGTCTAGTACTCACTTTCACAATGTTATCAAAATTTATATGACAAAATCTTCTATGCCATAACCAACTGTCATCAATCTCAGTAATCAAACATTTCATATAAGTAGGATTCAACTAAAATACATTACCTCTAGCTCTAGATTTAGTACCAATCAAATTTCCATCTTTATCTTTTACCACATAAGTTTTCTCAGTAAACCAAACTTGATATCCCTTATCAACTAACTGTCTGATGCTCAAAATATTATGTTTCAAACCATTCACAAAGTAAACATCATCAGTATTAGTCTTTCCATCAAGAGTAATAGATCCTATACCTTTAATCAAACAAGGTGCATTGTTTCCAACTCTAACAACTCCTCCATCATAATTATTAAACTTTATGAAATTTTTCATGTCTCGAGTCATATGATGTGAACAACCACTATCTATAATCCAATCAACTTTCTTTTCTACTTGAGAAACTAGAGCCTTTTCTTCCTTAATTTCAGTTTTAGGATTTTTTTCCTTAATTGCTACAAATCCTATATCATCATTATTCTTAGTATCACTTTCACTCAAAGATTTTTCCAAACTAGCTTCAAGTTCTTCATCATTTTCATAGTAACATTCTTTAGATCTTCTAGGATTAAAGTTCTTCCTATACTTCTTAACTCTCTTAGGACACTTAGATGCAAAATGACCAAATTCTTGACAAGTCCAACATTTAAAAATTTTCTTACAGTCTGCTTCTCTCTTCACAAGCAAGGAGATACCTTCTTCAATCTTCCTATTTTCTTCATTTCTAGATCTGTTGCTGCCAGCATAATCTCCACTCACACTAATGCTTCTTGACAAAGTAGGGCGAACACTAAGAGCACTGAATGCTATCTCCATTCTAGGTAAGTCTCCTAATAACCTCAAGTTCATCTCTGCTGCTTCCAATCTTCCAAGAAGAGTCTCTCTTGTAAAGTTTGAAGTACAAGGTATAACTTGTTCAATCATCTATGTTGTCTGCTTAAATGTAGGAGTCAATATCCTCATAATTTTACATATCACTTCATTCTATGTCTTTGTTCCTACACAAGATTTTATACCTACAACAATCTCTGACATTCTACCAATATAGCTTCTAACAGATTCATCTTCCATCATTCTTATATCTTCAAATGCACATATCCAACTATGTAATATGACTTTCTTTGCATGTTCATCACCTTCAAAAGTAGAGTGTAAAGCTAACCAAATGTCATGAGATGTTTTCAAATATTTTACCTAACTGTACTCATTCTCTAGAAGGGCTAACAAAAGTGCTTCTCTAGCAAGTGTGTTATGCATGAATAGATCTCTTTCTTCATCAGTACATGTTTCAATGTTATCCTCATCAATAATAGTCTTCTCATTCTTTGTAATCAACCAATAACCTGGTCCTAAACACAATAGATGTGTCTTCATCTTTTCTTTCCAGCTGTCAAAATTTACTTCATCAAACTTAGGGCTTTCTTTCCTGAAATTTGCCATGGATCTCCTTAAGCTGTTAAAATTTTCTTTCAATGACCTGCTGCTCTGATACCAATTGTTAGAAAGTAAAGTCCACCAAGATAACTAAGAGGGGGGGAGGGGGTGAATTAGTTATCTGATAATTATAACTTTTATCAACTTCAATAGATTTTAACCATGTAAGCAATATAACCAACAACCATAGAAAGATATTCATACACAATAACACAATGACACAAGATATGTTGACTCGGGAACCTCTTGATCAAAAAGTAAACCCCGGTGGGAATGATGCCCACAAAAGATGCACTAATATGAATATTCTTTGTGAAAGGATGGACTCTATTAGGATTCTTATGAAATACATTCAGTACATATGAATCTCGATTAGGATACTTTGAATCCTTGTTAAAAGATTCTAACTCTATTAGGAGTTATAGAAGACAGAAGGACCCACTGCCCAAACAGCTTCAAGGTAAGATCACTGAACTCACTGTCCAACTGATCTTTGTATTACTCAATATAATAATACCAAAAGATTACTGACCTCAAAAATCCAATACTCCTTTGATTGTGTGAAATTGTACTCATTGCTACACTAGATCTCAATTTTAGATCTCTATACCTCGCATATCCTCTTTCCACAAATTTGCTTTCATAATATCTTCATATAATTTATCATTACATATTACATACATTACAACAAGGAAAAAATGTCTTCTTTTATACCACACTCAAGTAATTACAAATGAGTCAACATACAAATTACAGAATAAAATTTTCCACACGTTACATCAAAATTACACAAAACTGTCAGCTTCCAATCACTATAACTCTTCACTCGTGTGACCTCAGATCTTGTGCTATTATCCACATCACTATCAACATGTCTTCAACTATTCTCTAATTGTGCATAACCAGATTCCATCATGATTAGGAGATATCATCCGATTTACACAAACCGCTACTCAGGAACACTACTGGAATACTGCTTCCACTAAAATGCTCATAACTTCCATGAATAAAAGAATTTCTATCTACACTCTTAACCATGATCTTGTAACACATCAAAAAGTAATTCCTCAACTTCGCATAGCTTTATCTTCAATAATCCAAGTGCGCTAACTCAAACACTGTCTGCTTCACTGATAACCTTCAGTAGATCACTGTGTTGACATCAATGACAATCATAGTCATGAATGCAACAACAATTTCTATAGAATGGATTCCAATACTCCCATCAGATATATTCAGCATTCATTCATCTCTCTCTCTCTCTCTCTCTCTCTCTCTCTCTCCTTCTTCTTCTCACCTTCTCACTCTCTCTCTTCCTCAATGGCCACCCATGAAATTTTTAAATGGTTGATTCATTTCCTTTGCTTCTTTCAATGACCATCCTTGATTTTTCTGCAATCTTCCAACCTTTCATACATAGTTGTAAAATACATATTAATATATTATATATATAAAATAATATATAATGTAACATTTAATATTAATATATATTATATAATATTTAATGTAAAATGTATATTATATAATATTTAATATTTAATATGTATAATATATAATATATAGTTTTTGATATATAATATATCATATGAAGGATGGAGAAATGGGAGGGAGAAAGGGGAGGGAAAAGTGAAAAATCAAAATTATGTCGACATTTTTGGGTACCCAAAAATATTAGGTACCCGATTAGGCTCGATATTGCTTTGTGCACTAAACCTACATGGTCAACTATTGAAATGTCTCAAAAATGTGTTTTCCCCCTATTTCTTTGAGTTCCAGACTTTGACCATGTAGTTGATGACTTTATTTTCACCTGAATTTGATGAAATGAAAAGGGTATCTTAAGGAGATTATCAACTTTCTATCGATATAATTGTTGTAAAATTTTGAATTTGGTAAGTAATTATTAGCTATTTTCTAATTGAGTTACCTCTAAAGTGTTGATTTATATAATGATTGAAAAATGACTATAACTTTCAGATGGTATAACATTTTTAAAATCCAAACAGTGCGTCACATTCTATGCTTCGCCTACTATAAGGAAATTTTTTTTTTTTTTGAATTTTCTAAAGTTTTGAATGAGTTAAGGTGGTCAGACACGGGAGTTTTTTTATTATGAAAATGTTGTAGTAGAAAATTCATAATTAATTATTTTTTTGGAATAAAATTACAAAAAAATATGCATCACATCTAGGCACGAGTCTACTACTTATATATAAAATCTTATAATAAAATATTATCATTTGATTATGATTAAGGTGGTCAGACATACACCTCCTTATTTTTTTCAAGAAATTTTTGTACTGCTGCATTGAAATCTATACTTTTCACCAATCATAATAAATTTTTTTTAAAGGCCTAGTAGTTTAGAAACTAAATTCAATTATCTACAGATTTTATTCTTACAACTTTTTGATATTAGGTTGATAGCTAGTTGAATTTTTCATGTCAAGTTGACTAACCCTGATTTGCTGATTTTTCATTGCCACTTAAGGGCATAGTTTGGCCCCTCATGATCTTCCACATACCCTAATATAATGATAAAAAGGTAGATTATAAATACCTATTTGTGCATGAGTTATAAGTTACACAAGACCACTCTCTTAAGTATCTCTCAATTTGATAATCACACAAACATGTAAAATTATTAGTGGATGAAAAATTTAAAAAAACATGCAAATTCACTTCCCTCTATTGTGCATCTTCTCATCTATTGGAAAAATATGAAAATTCATTTCCTACTATTCCACCCTTTACCATCTATTAGAATATAGGCAATCATTTTATGTTAATTTTTAATTTAAGACAATTAAAATAATTTTAATTTTAATATAATATAGTTAAAAATTTAATGATTCAATAGTTTGAGATATATTAATTTTGTCTTAAAAAATCATCTTAAATTGCATTCTTTTGTGGTAGTGTATAATTTTCAAACAAAAAATTCTACAAGAGAAACAACTTGCAACTTCAATTTAGTATAAGTGGAAATAAATGAGAAGTTTTTATAAAATACTTTATTTACAATGAAGATTTTCAATTCATTATTTTAGTGATATCTCATTTTCTAAGAAATTTGTGTGGGATTTTAAGAACTACATATTTTAGGCACATTTGAAACTCAAACATGGCTCTTGATCACACTATGTCATCACCAAACTAGAAAATATTGATCACTTTTTATGTGATCACCAAAGTAGCAAGTGCAAAATATTTGAAGCCTGGTAGGAAAAGGGTTCTCTTGGATATGTGATGGGTGGCATGTGCCCATGCCATGCATTGATCTAAGATTTTATACTAAGTAAGGTAACAACACTTATTACAAGTTTAAAGATTTTACACCACTTGAGAATAGTGCAAAAGTTGGATTCTAGAAAATCTATAGGAGTAGGGAGCACAATTCCATAGTCCCTATGGCATACCTATGTCCTTCTAGTTTTCTTGTTCTTACTATAAGGGCCCAACTCTTTTAGTTGAGTGTACAAGGTTTTTGGAGTCTCAAAATCTCAGTTTCACCATGATGAAGATTCCATTTAGATATTTGAGTGTGTGATAACCATTAAAACTAAATATTGTTAGTTTATAGTGAATTCAAGTGGTGTTTATCACATTCATGTGTGAGTTGATGCTTGTTGGAGCCTATCTGTGACACCTAAGGCCAAGAAGAAGGATTAGTTTTCTAAGCTGGATTCTAAAAGTTTGAGGAGGGTCTTAAGTGAATTTAATAACCTTTTGAATGATGTCTAATTTAATTTATGACCTTTCTTCTACCTCTTTATCATTTCATTCTTTTAAATCTTCTTCTTGTGCAATGTCACATGTTGACAAGTTGATCTTATCTTGAGGTTTGAACTTCATAACTTTTTATGTTGCATATGAATAACTTAAATATTTCTAAAAGAAACCATTTCATTATATTTTATATCTATTTAGCTCATATGCTCATGGTTTCCTTGGCAAGGGATTGCATAAGATTCTTTTTCTTAATAATATTAGAATTGAGGTCCATTTAAAATATACTTGACATGTCCTAAAGTTTGAGAGGGGTAACACACCTATTTTTTACTTGGTTATCCAACTATTAATTTTGATAAGAACTCAAGTGTGCCAATTGGATATTCTAGGGTTTGAATTAAACAATGCAGTGTTTTAAAATCAAACATTTGATGTTCTTTATTGAAGATTTTAAGGTTTAAAAATATCTTTTTATGCTTTCATTTAAAGATTGTATGGTTTCAATATAGCTATAATTTAGGGTTTCAGTTAAAGATTTTAGGGTTTGAATCGAAGATTTTAGTGTTTGAAACTAAATGTTTGATGGCTTCAATTGAATATTTTAGGCATTCAAAATAGCTATTTAATATTTTATACTACTTGCTTATGATTTAAAACTATATAGGGTTTTAATTACAAATGTTAGGGTTTAAAATTAGTTCAATTAGAGTTTAAATTAGATATTGTATGGTAAATTTTTTAAGTGAGTAGAATGCTAGAATATTAATTTAAAATAATAATGATATAGTATTGAAAAATACTTGTTAAATTAAAAGAAAAATATAAGAAAATGGATGTATAAAACCTCTATTTGAAGTCACGTGGTTGATTTGCATTAGAAATGAGTTCCAAAACACCCATAAAGTCTACGTTAAAGTTGATGGGGTTTGAAAGAAATGTAAGTGCCATTATATGTGACATTCCAATCTATAGTAAAAAAGGAAATGACTACAAGTCTTTTCCTTTCAATTATATTTTTCCAGTAAATCAAGATCTTTATTTGAAGGTAGGCTTCAATATATTTAATTGTTTCTAAATGATAATTTATTTTTTCTATGAATGAAGATAACCCTTTGTTCAAAGGTTTTTACTGCACCATCTTTGTACAAAGACACCTTAGTTTGAAGAAATAACATTTTTCGAAGGTGCTTGAGTAGTTTGAGTGTCCCACAACATAGAACAAGTGATGTCTCAGGTATGGTACTCAATATTGTGGGACAACTCTTCTCTAAAATTTTGATAGAAGCAATGGATATGTACCTAGAAATATTTTCCTTGTACTATGTAATGTAGATAAGCCAACTAACCTTGAATGAGATTTACTAACTAATTTGCTACCAACAGTTTATTATGAGCGCTTTATATTAATTATTATTACATGAAGTGCCTTTCATTATTCTGAAATGTACACAAATAGATAAACATTATACAACGTACACTATTATAGTTCTTGAACGACATAAAGATTATAATAAGGGGTGAAACTTCCGAGCGAATCAAACTGCTAATTATTTATTTTTAAATATTTCTTATTAAAAATTTACTTGATGCATCTACAAAAGATAAATATATATTTTAGATAAAAAAATAGCTTATTATTTATTTTCAAATATAATTGGTAATAATCACTTATGAAAACATCTTGAATGAAATACTATGTGTCAAAATGAATCTTAAAAATATTTGAAAATTTATTACAAATATCAAATTCCTATTTATATATCATAATGAAAGTAATAACAAAAATATCAACTTACTTTTCTTTGTTTTCTAATTTCTTTTTAATGATAGTAGAAAGTGAAATTATTTTTGCTTAAACAAGATATAATATTTCAAAATAATGATACATTTTTGTAATGTTTTTGTATATTTACGCGGTAGGCATTTCCCTATGAAAGGGTTTGAGATGATTTTTGCAATCTTGTAGACAAACTGACTGTCATTGATCTGATCGCCATCATTTATTGTTTGAAAGCTATGTGATTGGCTTTTTTTTAAACATTTTGACTCATTAATCCAAATGGGGCATTTAGGTGGACGTGGCCTCGTGCATCGTTGAGGACGCATTTGACAGTTTGAGCGGTACTCGCCAAGCTGAATAGGCATGGCTTCCACCCAAATTTTTTCTCTGTGTTCATAGATACACAATTCAAAATTTCCCCTGATATTGAGTTTCTGAACAATTGAGATACGTCAATGGAGAACGAAGAAATAATTGTGGGAACGGAAAAATATATTGTAAAATCTCTTGGTACCCCCCGAAAATGAGACCAAAGATATGCTCCGAATTCTGTCCAATTTTGACAGTCGCTTATCTTTCATGAGCCCAACAGAGCAAGGAACGAAGAATTTGTTTTCAGTCACTTTATCGACAGCAGAGGATCTGATTTCCCGACGGGACATCAACGCCACAAATTAAATACTGTTCTAGAGCGACGCAGAAGAAGCGCGAGTGTACATAAAAATAGTCGAAAATCTATAGCGCTTAATGCAGCATTTGATGGCAACACCTCCACAGATCTCATTCGCGCTCAGCGACTGATGAAGATTTCAATGGCTAGTCTGGAGAAGGAGCTTTACAAGATTATGTTAACTAACAGCGACGTGATTGATCCAGAGCAGTGGTCGTCGAACTGTCTATCGCGCTGTTCTTTGAGCATAGAGGACAGCTTCTCCAGTTCTATCTGCTCCTCGGACAATGAAGATGACAGCGACCGTTTCACCGATAACAGTTCATTAACAGACAGTATATTGGTCACGCAAATATCAAGATCCAAACTCAATTCATCCCTCATTAGCTTCCAGATTATAGAGACAATGGGAAGGGGGTCGGAGGATTCTATGATCAGACCGATTATAAAGTCATCTTCATAACGTGCATATCGAATAACGGGATAGGTGGTGTTTTCTCCCCATTCCAAGATGATCTTATCAAATGGGTTGAGAAATATATTCATCAGGCTGCTTCTCTAGCTACTTATACTCTCAATGAACTATGTTGTTGTGTCTTCTATTGGGTAAGCTACAGGCACACCCTCTCTTCTCTATGTTGGCGGGTGTTGCTTAAACAAGTGCTATTATTGGTGCTTCAATGGATGGACCTGGCCCCTTAAAATAGTAACAGCTTACAAGAACCCAACTTACAGAATAAATGGAACACTTACCACTCATTGCAATGCCAGAGGTCACCCATCTCAGAACTAAGTACCACTACTACACTTCAAAAAAAAAAGCTAAGTTTTAAAATTAGATACAACAAAATTTACTTTAGAAAAATATCAATTAAATTCAATAAAATTTGTACCTTACAAAAATATCAATTAAATTTAATATATAGATTTTTTTATTTTAATTTTTTGGTAAAAGGCCGAGGCCAATAATTTTATTATATTAATCATAGAACCAATGATACATGATACCCCACTCGGTGCAGGTGCTGGTAGGAAAGAGCGGGGCTGAGAAAACTTCCAGCCTTACATGGGACCTTGGTCTGGACTCTGATACATAAAAGTTTAGGAGGGCATACCTTCTGATACCAAACTTCTCGTATAAAATATTACAGATTAAGAAAAAGTTGTTCTATCTCGTCTTAAGAGATTCTTGAATAGTTTTAGTTTTATGCATGTCCATTCCGCAAAGTTGGAAGACTTTCCTTCTAGATTTTGCACTTTAATGTTTTGGTCTGATTCTTTTCTTGTGTTTCATTCTTGATTCTTTTCCTATGATGATGTTCTTGATTCCAGACATCATTCCGCCCAAATGTGAGTTCCTCAAAATGCCTCAAAATGCCTTATGAGCTTTAAATACCTGAAAATCCTTAATTTTGGCTAAGATCATTGTTAGTATACTCACAATATAATTTATTACTAATCCAAATTCTACATACTATTGTTAAGACGATGCTTGTTAAATGAAGCCCTTGTTATAATTATTTGCTTAAATGGAAATACCTATGCCTGTACCACCTGGCTATGGGCATATTGTGGGCTTAGCTGATTTAATCATGAATTATAACTTATAAGACTAACAATACTCTCCTATGAATGGAACATTGGTTGGATACCAGACATACCTGCTTATGATAATCTCATATCCTATTCTTTATAAGAAAACTTAGATAGGATACGATGTTATTCTCCTATTAAGATGTAAATTATCCTCTTTAGCTAAGTTAACTAAATTGACTGAATCCAATAGCTTGAGAGAATGCATCAGAATTAAATGAAAAACCATTAGAAGATTAGTATAGAAATGGTTTCCATCTCCCTACTTTCATGGCCTTGTTATGGAGCACACAAAGAAGCATCAGTAACATATATATTAAACTTAATATATATTTCTCCCTTTAAAATAGTTGTATCTTTATATAAAAAGGGTATACCAACATATTCGTCAAAGCAAACGAGCACCATAATACCAGAGAACTAAACAAGAAAGTACCATGATAATCTTTTTCCTGAAGCCAATGTGCATATGAATATATTGACTTCAAGATAACAGATTACCATGGTATTTTTCTTCTACAATAGGCTATATCCTCAACCTAAAACATATTGCTTCAGAAGAAAGTCGTGAAGTTATAGTAAGAGTTATAAAATTACCAGCTATCCTTATCTTATTCCAATGGAATATCTATGACTAAAGAAAAGAACCACTTATTTGAATCTACAATTTACTTAATTAATCCATCTTAATTTAGTAGTGCATAGAGCCCTGGTGCCACCTATTCATGTAGTCTAATAACACATTCTAACTGTGAATGCACACATGAATTCATTTAAATTTGATAACACATTTTGACCACATATATACTAAAGCCATTCTTAATTAAGCCTATCTATGTTAAGACATTTGTCTTGAACTAGAGGAAAGCTCATCAAAGTTCTTAGCATCTTATTCAATAACAATCGAATAACAAGAAAAAAATTGACTAAATAATCATACCCAGGACATCTGGTGAGTATTTGAAGTATTTATGAAAGAATTTGATAAACAAGAGTAATATTGATCACTAAAACCTTGCTTAAGAATCGAATCATCCTATACATAAAAGGAATGCCTCAGCAACTCTTGAAAGGGAATATATATATGTGTGTGTGTGTGTGTGTGTGTGTGTGTGTGTGTGTGTGTGTCTGTTCATGTATATATTTGTGTATGCAAATGACAAATATCGAAATCCTCTGATTTATGCTCTTTATCTTAAAGCTTTGATGATCTAAAAAGAATTAAAACTGTAAATCATAACTGGAGTAATCTGAATCATAATTAGTATTTCAGCCCAAAATACATAGATTTTTATATTAAACCTTCTTTTTACAATTCATTGAGAATGTCATTTCTTAAGGCTTTAGTTATTGAGTTGGCTTTTCAAGGTGTCTTTGAAGAGCTTGAGGATGCTGAAGAATCTCTATCCTCCTTAACCAGCTTGAGTCTAATGCCATCATCTAAAAATAACTCATTCATCCAATTCCCATTAGGTGGAGATCTGACATGGGTGAAGAATAAAAGGAAATCTAGGTTCCTTCTTATGGAAGGGGTCTCTGCTATGAACCTATCCTAGTCCTCCACTTCAAGAATAGGGTAAGTTGATACATTATTGTGGTTGATAATTCTTCTATCATAATCTTTAGGCTTAGGGATGGATAGATTGGTACAGATGCTATTTAGAGCTTTGTCTAGGTCCAATAAATATTTCTTTTTGAAGATCCTTCTGCAAAGGTTCCCTATGGCCTTGATGTCTGGATCCACTTGTAATGTTGATGCGATGAACATAGCTAGGATATCAGAATTCACTTGATGTTTGTTGATGTTTTCCTTGAATTCATTGCCTATGATGACAGCTACTGCCCTTAAAATGATGTTAAATTTTATCAACAATATCTTTTTTATTCTTTTGGAAGAAATCTTACCCTCGAAGGCAACCTATTTGTCAGGGCATCTTAATTTTATAGGGGTTGCCATTTCTTGAGTATATATCGCTAAACAAGTGAATACTATTCTATGAAATGTGGCAGTGTCTATATAGCTCTCAGTAGGTGGTAGGTAATCATTTCATATTCTTCTGTGTCCCATCCTATAGCCTCTCGGTTCATATTCCTACATTCAAAATGGTTCTTGGATAATAAAATTTTTGATAGTGACTATGTCCTTGCCTTATTAATCCTTTTAGATATAAAGATATGATCGGCTAAGACTTCTCAAAAATTTTGAGCATACTATGGCACAAAAGGGCCAACTATCTAGAGGCCAATAAGCTAAATAATCTGAAGGCCTAACAAACCTAAAAGGAAAAAGGAGTATATGTGTGCTACTTATGTTAAAGAATAAGATCATGTATTAGTGCTATGGGACTTCAAGCTAGGAACCATAACTAATTAAGATATTGATCTCTAAAAAAGAGCTAGAAAGAAACCTTACTGGTAGAAAGCTGACTGCATAAGGAAGTAAATGTCTAGAAACTTTTCTTAAGAATAAATTTGTTAATCTATGAGCACCAAGGCAATAAATCCATACTTATCTTGTAATTTGTGTCTATACCATATAGAGTATGTTATTAAGAGGTTCTGCCTATGCTCACTAAGGCTAGATCTTCAACACGAGGAAGAAGGGTTATTCCTCTTGTTGCTAATGGTGCTATGTGATTGCACTATAGACTAACGAAAAGTAAGTCTTTTCAAAATCCTCTTATACTTTGTTCATCACCAAAACTAGGGACATTCAGAGGACAAGGAGACCAGTCCTCCCCAAGGGTAATCTTTAGAGAATAAACCTGACTGATGTTGAGGATATGTACTTAATGAGATTATAAGGTGAAATCCTTAATACTTAAGTGTCCCAAAAATCTATCAGCGGGACATTGGTAATTCCTTTGAACTTCAATCTTTAAGAGGTCCCAGTTGTCCTTAATATCCTAGGGATGGTATTCATAAAATTAAGATACTGGAATCCCTATTGCCAAGGATGGTTGAATTTTTAAAACAGTCTGGGTTGTAGAGGTTAATACAGAAGATGGATGTAGTATAAATGTGTTAATCATTTCAAATAGTTCCCTATTTATCTATTCTCATGAGATAATCATTTGAATACCCCATAGATGATAATATGATACTAGTTCTAGGGTAGAAACCAAATGATAAAATTTATATCCATTATCTAGGAACAGTCCATATGCATCTGATGCCCTTCCTGTACTAGGGCTTGAGTCTCGGACATATCTAAATGTTCCAGTTGAATAAAAATCATTAATTAATATTTGGTTTGACCAATGATAAGTATTACTTAATTTTCTTAGAGACTATCATATTTATTGAAAGGCTCCTAACCTTAATCACTTATTATTTTAAGAAATAGTAGAGTCTTCTATCAAAACCTAGAGAAGTCATGTGCTTTTTTGGTTAAATCTTCCTATCTTCTTCTATTTACATGCTTAACTAACTTGTGGTATGAATCTTCAATATATATACATATATATATAACTACACACACACACATGTGTGTGTGTGTGTGTGTGTGTTTATCTATGATACATGGACATATATCTAAGAATATGTATACATACTCTTATATATATGCAAATATGTATATGTATATGTGTATATGCATAGGTGTTCCCTTATTTATTCATATATACATATATATAACCGGAAAGGAAAATCCTAGAAAAAATCCCCTCCTAAATTGATCAAGAAGCTTAGTACTAATTCCAGTGAGCCAGAACTAATTAACATGTTTATCATTTCAGGGATTAAGTTATGAGAAACTTAAAAAATCTATTGAAGTTCCTAGGCATGTTCTAGTATTAGTTGGAACCAGTGTGCTAATTGAAGAGAGGCCTCTGATTACCAGGTATAGGGTTTACCTTTTGCCTACTTTTGTGATCAATGTATCTTAATAGGAAAGAAGCACTTTGATAGATTATAGGGGTGCTTCCTTATGGGAGGTTAAAACTTCGACTGCAAAGGACTAGGTAACCTGATACAGCTCCTAAAATGAAGAATTTAAGACTAGATCCATGGGATAAAAAAGAGACCTAAGGACTGACATGCAAGAATAAAATAAATCTTATGCTAGAGTTAGATTAAACACTAAAAAATATAAAAGTTTATTTGTCCATCATTGATATTGTCTTACTTACTTTTAAACCACTATTGTGCCAAAATTACATAATTACATACTTAAAAGGACCTATTTTTGGAAGTTCAAAAAGATATACTAGTGTCTATATTCTTAAATCTTACTTTCCTTCTAGTCTTTACATATAATATTGCAGCACTAGGAGGCATCCTTCTTCTGCAAGATGATGATTTCCTCTGGTTTTTCCTTATAATCCCTTGAGGATCTCTTAACCATAGGTTCTATAATCTTTATGTTGCTGGAGGAGTCCTCATCCATTTCATCTGGGACTTCAAAGCCTTCTCCCCACCAATTGTCAAGGACTTCATCAAGATCCACTTCCTCCTTGAGCACTGTAGCAATGAGGAAGTCCATATTTTTCCTCATTGAAGGCCAAACCTTGTCAAACTTAACTTCATCCTTGAAGAATAGAATTGGTAGCCTCTAGAAGCTAGGTATGGAAGGTAGGGCCTCCATTTCCATCTTCATGTATAATTCTGGAAAAAGGGATGGTAAGGTCTTTGTCGATGCCATAAACCACTTTCTCCAGACCTTGCAAGAATTCATCCTTAAAGATTTCTTTGGCCGCTCTAATGACTCTCTCTTTTAAAATTCCATTAAAGGTCGCTAATGCTATGAAGAGTCCAATCACATGCCTGTTCACCTGGACTATGAAATTTTTATCAAAATGTTCCTCTCTAAGTCCTTTAATTAGAGCTCTGTGGACCGTGTCTAAGAGAGGCTTAAGGATTATGTTCCATCTTTTTGGCCTCACGATCCCTCTAAATGCCATTTGTCGATTCTCCTTTGTGTGGAAGGTGATTATTCTAGTTTCCATTGTTTCTCAAAGACCCAATGTGGAGCTATCCCTATTTAAGCTTGTTGTTAAGCTAAAGTGACTCCAGCATAATATCAACAATTCTATTTCCTCTTTTAGCAGTAAAGAGCCGATAAATGCTCTTGGTTAGTTTGACTTTATTATGAAGTGATGGCAGGGTTCATGTGAGGTTATTATTCATTAAAAGTCATTATTAATGTGTACTTTGTAGCCTTGATATAGTTGTTGCACATGTTTATCTAAGTTAGGAAATAGTGCTTGGTTCTTTGAGCTAAGAAAAGGTGACAAGAGCATGATTTTGTATAATTATTACAAGAGAACCTTTTCCTGAGATGGCAGTTTCCTGTGATGACGAAACCTAGTTGGGTGCATTTGGATGTAGGTAAAACCCCCTTTAGTGCTTCTAGCTTATGTAATGAGATCATTCTTCATAGTGCTCAAACTATACTAAGGCATGCAATAATTTAACACTAAAGGGATAATTGTGAGTTATCAGGAAGAAGCTTATGCTAGGATGTAATAGGTTTATAAAGGTTTTGTCCTTGTTTATGATGTTGATCTAAAATGAAGCTTAAATTTGAGAAGTAGTTTATTAGTACTGATGAGTTAATGAGGGTTTATATAGAACTAATGAGTTAATTTGAGAAGCATTTTCCTAGGTAACCACCATTAGGATTGTAACACCATACCAGGGAACCCAAGAGAGATTAACCTATAACATGCTACTAAGTTTGGTGAACATTTTTTTTAAAGTTAACATACAAGTTAAAAAATAGTGTGGAAGTAATTACCATTTACTCACATTGAAACAACATCCAACACAAATTACAAATCTCGAGGGTTCGTTGACGTAGAATTACTTAAGAAAAAATTACAACTAAAGAAAGATAACAAAAGATTATGTATCATAAATAATACAATTACAACTTACATCAATGAATACAATCCTCATGGACATCCATGATAACTAATAAAATGACATCCACTGCACATGTCACATGGTATGTAATAATAAATCTAACATAGAAGTACACTGACCAAATTAGGTATCACATGGGATACACTAATACAGGTTAACAATAAAGAAGAAATGATAAGAAACCAACAATGAAGAATCCTGAAGGCATCCAACTGTAGAAGAATCAATAGCATTGGCACTAGGACGTCAAATCTCAAATGGTAAAGAATCACTACCACCCATCTGTGTAGAACCACAAAGGTCTACCCCACTGTGCTGAGGAGATAAAAACAAACCCTAATCAGATGACCAAAACCAAACAAGGATAACCACTGAGCAAGGAATCCTGAAATCTCTCTACTCAAGGTTTACAAAAATAAAGTGACAGGTCCAACACACTAATCTAGAGGCATAAACAGAACTCGGGAGGTGACTTAGGCTACATGCTATGGGATTGTCATCGTATGTCTAATTACTTGAGATACCCTGGAACTGGTCATAGTGGACCTGGGACACTCAAGCATTGAGTTACCCTAGAACTGGCCACTTTGGGCCTCGGACCCTCAATACGATCCATGTGGGATTAGAATAATCTCTCTCATATATGAGAAATTCTAATCATAACCATATTCTGACTTATCTTTTTAAATGAACTCTACAAGTTTTAATTACTAAGTTATCACTTAATTTGCATAACCTACAATAGGTTACCCAGGTACTAACCACTTTGGGTCCCAGCCCCTATTGTAAGCCACTCCCCTAAGATGCACCTACTCAACCTCCCCTAGGCTCATAATCTCACAAACATCAAAGTAGGTATACCACCAAGTAATCCTAGAAGTAGTTTCACACATAAGAAACTGACATGATTAGAAAGATACCATAACCAGATAATAACCAACAAGAGCCCATAAGATCGAAACAAAGTATAATTAGAATAAATACACATAATAAACATGATACTGAAAAATAATCCAACTGATACATAACCCTACCTCTATTTTCCCCTTAGGCCATCCTAATGCTCGATATCACACAATGCACAAGAAGACATAACTAGCACGAACAATACAACATTCACATCACAAATAATTGATATCAATCCATAAGCATTAAAATTTCATTTCGAGCATATTGATTTTGAGTATGTAAACAAAAAATCCCACTAGGATAATCACAATATAATCAATACAATAATATCACAATTAGAAAATATTCCTTAATATTGCCCTATGACTTTGACAGAATAAAATACCCAATTTTCGTAGATGCACTTCAATTTCAATGAATGGTCAAACAACAAATAAACACTCTATAAGAGAGGCATACCCTAAAGTAAGCATATATGTCCTAATACTTTAATAAATAATGCTTAAAAGTTAACTATGCAATGAAGACATGTTATCTAATCGCACTAATCAATTATATGAATACTATATAAAACAATATCTTTTTAATATCACATTACAACATACAGATAATATTCATTTAAAACTAACTATGCTAAAAATAAAATTAAATAAAATACATACACATAAACTAATTAACAAATAGAAAATTTTATAAAGTTTTATTAATAATAAAAATTAAATTAAACTAAATTATTTATTATCATGAATAAATATTTAACTGATATTAAACATTTAGTAATAACAAAATAAAACTAACATAAATTACAATTCACAACTTTCATTATTAACAATGCAAGTATTAAACAAAATTTAGTATAAATAAAATAACAAAGAAAAATAAACTTTAACAAAGCAACCTGCGCGCATACCAATAAAGGTATGTGGGGGGTGGGAAGGCAGGCCTCCCCACACCTCTCCTCTATGCAATTTTTTGTGCGCTGCCAAGCAGGGTCTCCATGCGGTCCCCTTGGGAGACCATCGACAGAGTCTGATACCATGTAAGAAATTGTAGGAAAGAGCAAGAGATCTAGTTTAATCTAATGAGCAAAGTGTGAGGAAAATCATAACATGAGATAACCAAAACTAGAAGCATTCACCAACAATGAGACAATATTTTGAAGGGGGAAAAGTGGGTAGGGGGGGGCGGTTAAAAGGAGATTAAATATTTATATTATAAAAAAGTATAATAATATATATATTTTTTATTGTTTTTCAATGAAATTTTTATTATTATTTAAAAATATACAAATATATATAAAATAAAAAAATAAATTTATATTAGTTTTTTATTACAAATAAATATATATGAACAAAGGAGGATTATTTAAACAACTAAAAAAAACAAAAGAAGATTTTTTTTACTAATCAACTAGAATAGAACAATAAGGAGAGGGGAAAATTTTTTTCTCAAATTCTTGAAGGACAACCTGCAACACAAAGTGTTAGAAACCAATGATACTCTCTCAATAGTCTCCAAATGGAGTGCTTCAAAAATGGTAGTTCCTCCACCTGTACACTCAAACAAAGATTAAACACCCGCTCTGATACCATGTAAGAAATTGTAGGTAAGAGCAAGAGATCTAGTTTAATCTAATGAGCAAAGTGTGAGGAAAATCATACCATGAGATAACCAAAACTAGAAGCATTCACCAACAATGAGACAATATTTTGAAGGGGAAAAAGCATAAAAAAACCCCCGTGATATTATTATGAATGGGCTAAAAAGCCTAAGAGAGAGAGAGCAAGAAAATGAGAGCAAAATGCTCATACAATGCTTCAAGAGAGAATGAGAAAACTATGTGATGCTAGAGAATGCCTTGAGAAAAGAGAAGAGAAGCATCTCTTAAGAAGAGATGAGAGGAAAGGAGTAGAATGTAACTCCCATGTGCATGTGAACCACATTCATAATGTGTGTGCCACTTGTGCTATTTCCTCTTAAGGAGGAATCTAAGAAAAAGAAAATACAAAAAAGAAATATGTCCTCACACATGGAAGAAGAGGACAAAATAACTTGTAGGGATTCTATAGGAATCTCCTACTTACATAAGAAAATAAAATACCTTGGTTTATAAAAAAAAGACCAACGAAAGATTAATTCTAACAGGATCCCTTGGGCAAACGACCGGCAGACCTCCAACCAATAGGGTGCGGGGGTGGTGTCCCGTGCCCCATTCATTTTTTATAAATTTTTTTTTATAATTTTTCTTTAGTGATTTTATTCAATAATAAATTTTTTTTTAATACAAAGTATATATATATTTTTGTTTTTAAGAGGAAAAGATCAAAAGGAATATAAACATGTAAGACATTACATATATTTTATTCTTGTTTTTTTAAAAAATCTAATTGTACTTTTCCAGTCTATCACATATACATATTCTAAACCAATTCTGTCTTTTCCACTTTCCAATTTTGACTTGAGGATTTATCCTTTAACTAGGTAAATTTTAATTTCCAATGCAAAAAGAAACAGAGAATGATTATTCAAATTCTAGGATGAATATTTACACGCAGATTGGGTTTTTTAAGCAATTTGATTTTCTTTCTCAAGGGGATCAATTTTTCCTCCAACACTATAGTTTAACTATATAATAGGATTAATTTATCATTTTCTACGAAAACCATGAACAACCTATTGACAGAATTTTGCCAGCATAACAATACAATGCCAAATTGTAATAAAATATAAAAATAAACTATACTAGGGTTTCTAAATAACCAGATCCAAGATAAACACCGATCCACCAAATAGAAAGCATAGAAATCTATACAAACACAGAAAGAAAAATAGATGTGATAACAAAAATAACAGGCAAAATTTGATGCCTACCTCAGATCCAATGCTAGAAGTTGAAAATGAAAACACTTGTAGATCTGAAAATAGAATTTCTTCCAGAATTCAATCCATCCCGCAGTTATGAAAACTATGTAGCCAATAGGTACCCGATCCAGATGCACAAAGAAGCCCAAATCAACAAGCAACCACAACAATCCAAAATCCCCAAAATTCAAAGAACACAAGCTCTCTCCAAAAATCTTCTCCAAAATTTGTCTAATCTCCCAATGAATGCAATTCCCCCTATTAGGGATTCAATTCTCCATTTCATGCAAATTCCAGAGATGACTCAACAGTTAACTCCTAATCAAACTCCAATTCTAAAATTGATAGTAAATCTAATTAATTAATTAAAATATCTTTATTTTGCACAACTCAACTTTTACTTTTAAAAACTAGATGTTCATTTTTTGAAAACAAATCCCTTTTCAATTATGTGTTGATGTTTTGTAGCTTTAGTTAGATAAACATTATGATTCAATATTAGTGAAGATACACACACACACACACACACACACACACACACACACACACACATTATTATTATTGTTATGTAAATATTAGAGAGATTAATACAATACTCAAGATGTGTGTGTGTGTGTGTGTGTGTGTGTGTGTGTGTGTGTGTGTGTGTGTGTGTGTGTATTCATAATTTTCATTATATTAATTACATATTAATGAATAGACATGTCTCTTCTTGGCTCATTCTCAATATAAATGCAAGAGATTGTTGCATTTGGAAAACACATACAATGAGATAGTGCTATTACATTTGCAATGATCCTAAAACCTTAACATGGTATCAGAGCCAAGTTGCAAATGTAAGAGAGTAGTTTATTAATGGTGAATGTGTGACTGTCTCAAAAAATATAGTCTTGGTATGAGGACTATAACTCACAAATGCACTGTTGGATTTTGCTAAATTTCAGATATGTTTGTGAAAAACCAATTTATAAGAGACTCACCAAAGTGATTGGAAAGCAACAGTCTGGTTCAAAAGTTACAATCAAATGTGTACGGATCTATGAAAAAAAAAATTGTAAAAGAGAGAGGTTCCTTCTCTTAAAGCCTAACTGCTTGAAGGGAGATCTATTAAGATTGAAGGTTGTGATAGTGTATAGAACCTTTGGATATTGAAGATAGGTCATGTGAATAATTATGGTAACATTTGAGAATGATGATGTCATTATGTGAATTAGCATGATATTTTCTATATGGGCTCACCTTACAGAATGAAATACTTGAAAATTACAAACGATAGTTTAGTGAGCTATTTGTAATCTCTCTCTGACATACCTTGAGGATAGAAGCACAAGATAATTGCATTCAAGGGAGAAAGAACTTGATTCTTGAAAATGAATTGATGATTGAGACTAGATGCAAAGGGAGTCTCACATTTCAAAAGAGTTCAAGAAGTTGATAAACTTGAGCTTTAGAGGGAGCATATGGTTCATTCAACATGTGACAATCTTGATTGAGAGGGAGTTCACTATTGAAGGTGAAACACTTCTAAGGTAAACTTGATATAATTGATTATTATACTAATGAATCATGAATTTTTTTAATGGGCCTAACCCCTGTGTAAATCATGAGGAAGTGATGACTTCCAAATAATTATCACTTTTTTTTGCAAAATTTATTGGAAGGTGACGATCTTACAATAACTCGATCTTCTATTGTGATTGTTGAAATAGATCATAATAGATGATGTGAATGTTCCTATGGTAAGTGCACATTACCTATGGACATCTGTTGAGTACTTGGTGGACATCATGTGACTTGATGTCGGTAGGCCATTACTCTGAGCACTTGGTGAATATCATGTGACTTGATATTCTGTAGGCCAATGCTCCTGATATCATGAGATGATATCTTTAAAATTTTGTTGAGTACTTGGTGGACACCATGTGACTTGATGTTGGTAGGCCATTACTCTGAGCACTTGGTGAATATCATGCGACTTGATATTCTACAAGCCAATGCTCTTGATATCATGAGATGATATCTTTATAATTTTGTTGAGTACTTAGTGGACATCATGTGACTTGATGTTGGTAGGCCATTACTCTGAGCACTTGGTGAATATCATGCGACTTGATATTCTGTAGGCCAATGCTCCCGATATCATGAGATGATATCTTTGTAAACTTTTGATTACTTGGTGGACATCATGTGACTTGATGTTGGTAAGCCATTACTCTTAGTATTTGGAGAATATCTTGCAACTTGATATTCTATGACATATACTCCCAATATCATGAGATGATATTTATAAACCTATGAGTTATGGTGAATATCATGAGACTTGATATTCCTAATCAGTACATATCTTTGACATCACAGCAATGTGATATCAAAATAAAATTTCACATTTAACATTGTGTTGCTCTTTTAGATTGATGGATTTTATCTTCCCTAGCTAACAGGGAGTGTTGATGTTTTGTAGATTTAGTCAGATAAACATTATGATTCAATATTAGTGAAGATATATATATATATATATATATATATATATGAGATACACACACACACATATAAATTATTATTATTATTATTATTATTATTTAAATATTAGAGAAATTAATACAATACTCAAGATATGTGTGTGTGTGTGTGTGTGTGTGTTCATAAATTTCATTATATTAATTACATATTAATGAATAGACATGTCTCTTCTTGGCTCATTCTCAATATAAATGCAAGAGATTGTTGCATTTGGAAAACACATACAATGAGATAGTGCTATTACATTTGTAATGATCCTAAAACCTTAACATTATGCACATGTTATAATTTAAATTCATTTATTAAATAGATTAAATACTTAATGCATCCTAAAATCATGCAATTCAATTATTTGATCATTTAATAAAATATGTAAGCATAATTCAAATCATTTCCAATTAAGCACATGTTAATAATTAAAAACCCATATTAAATAAATTAAATATTTAAAGCATCCTAGAAGATGAAATTAAATATTCAATTATTTAATAATACACTCAAATATAATTAATCCTAATTTCAATTCAATAATCAATTAATTCCAATTAATCAAATAATTGACTTTAGATAATTTTGCAAATTAAACATAGGAACATAATTAAATCCAACTATAATCTTAACATTAATAATCATATAAAATCACCTATATAATCTTAAATCAACTGAAACATGCACGATAAGATCAAGCACATTAAAATCAAGCAAATTGAAATCATGCACACACTCAAGAATGGGATCCATGAATTCATACCAACCAAATGAATTCAAGTAGGGTAGTTAGACTGACACTTGTCCAATACTAGGACAATTAGGCTTAGGTTAGGGTTTTGGGTCTCTGTATTATATCCCCTCTTTACCATTGAGACAAATGTTTATGGGCACACTCACTCCTGCCAATTCAGGGAAGATGATGTCCTATACCTGCAAACCTATCATCACAAGATGAAGCGTGTACATACAATAATATATCAAACAATGATAGGGTATGATCAGACGTGTGGATCTCGACTATGCAAGTAACTACGCCTCCATCCTCTACCACACAAACATGTCAAACAAATACAAACACATGATAACCATACACATGCAAGTATCAGGTAAGTACATCATAATCAATATAAAACATGTAATCTAACATCATGAAACATCATTATCTAATCTATGCATACATGTGATAAACATATGATAATCAATAATCCATAATCATCATTTAATGAAACAATAACTGATCACATGGAGAGTGACCTAAAATAATTTGGTCATACAACTAAAACATAAAAAAAACTAAAAACAACCTATGAGTGGGTACTAGATTCACCTCGCCTAAGACTAGGCTTACTCCTCAAAGCCTGAAACAAGTAGGGATGTAAGTCCCATAAAACCCGCTACACTAAAAAGATAGCATAAACACAAAGCAATGGTCTAAAAACAAAATTTTATATGTCTATGTTTAGTTTCAAGTTTAAACTTACACAAAACCTAATAGACATACATACCCAGAGTTCCTAGTGTAGAAACTAGGCTCTGATACCAGATGTAACGCCCTGCCAGGGAACCCAAGAGAGATTAACCTATAACATGCTACTAAGTTTGGTGAACATTTTTTTTTAAGTTAACATACAAGATAAACAAAAGTGTGGAAGAAATTACCATTTACTCACATTGAAACAACATCCAACACAGATTACAAATCTGGAGGGTTCCTTGACGTAGAATTACTTAAGAACAAATTACAACTAAAGAAAGATAAAAAAAGATTTTGTATCATAAATAATACAATTACAACTTACATCAATGAATACAATCATCATGGACATCCATGATAACTAATAAATTGACATCCACTGCACATGTCACAAGGTATGTAATAATAAATATAACATAGAAGTACACTAACCAGATTAGGTATCACATGCGATACACTAATACAGGTTAACAATAAAGAAGAAATGATAAGAAACCAACAACTAAGAAACAATGAAGAATCATGAAGGCATCCAACTATAGAAGAATCAACAACACTAGCACGAGGACATCGAATCTCAAATGGTAAAGAATCACTACCACCCGTCCGTGTAGAACCACAAAGGTCTACCCCACCATGTTGAGGAGATAACAACAAACCCCAATCAGATGACCAAAACCAAACAAGGATAACCACTGAGCAAGGAATCCTAAAAGCTCTCTACTCAAGGTTTACAAAAATAAAGTGAAAGGTCCAACACACTAATCCAGAGGCATAAATAAAACTCAGGAGGTGACTTAGGCTACATGCTATGGGAGTGTCATCACATGTCTAATTCCTTAAGATACCCTAGAACTGGTCACAGTGGACCCCAAACACTCAAGCATTGAGTTACCCTGGAACTGGCCACTCTGGGCCTCGGACACTCAATACGATCCTTGTGGGATTAGAATATTCTCTCTCATATATGAGGAATTCTAATCATAACCATATACTAACTTATCTTTTAAAATGAACTCTACAAGTTTTAATTACTAAGTTATCACTTAATTACATAACCTACAATAGGTTACCCAGGTATTGACCACTTTGGGTACCGGCCCCTATTGTAAGCCACTCCCCTAAGATGCACCTACTCAACCTCCACTAGGCTCATAATCTCATAAACATCAAAGTAGGTATACCACCAAGTAATCCTAGAAGTAGTTTCACACATAAGAAATTGACATGATTACAAAGATACCATAACCATATAATAACCAACAAGAGCCCATAAGATCGAAACAAAGTATAATCAGAATAAATACACATAATAAACATTATACTGAAAAACAATCCAACTGATACATAACCCTACCTCTATTTTCCCCCTAGGCCATCCTAATGCTCGATATCACACAATGCACAAGAAGACATAACTGGCATGAACAATACAACATTCACATCACAAATAACTGATATCAATCCATAAGCATTAAAATTTCATTTCGATCATATTTTATTTTAAGTATGTAAACAAAGAATCCCACTAGGATAATTGGGATGTAATCAATACAGTAATATCACAATTCGAGAATATTCCTTAATATTGCCCTATGACTTTGACAGGATAAAAGACCCAATTTTCATAGAAGCAATTCAATTTCAATGAATGGTCAAACAACAAATAAACACTCTATAAGAGAGGCATACCCTAAAGTAAGCATATATGTTGGAAAAATGTCCAGCACTCCCCTCGGGATTCGTGACATGGTTTAACAGCCTCTTGTGTCTTCTATAAGTCTAGTGGTTGTATTAGGCTTTAACAGGTTGATCTTTTGGTCCAACAGCAACCACTACTTGTAACAAGTGGTATCAGAGCTTGGTCACAGGTTTGAATCCCCTTGGGTAATGCTGAGGGGGAGATTGTTGGAAAAATCTCCAGCGCTCCCCTCAAAATTTGAGACATGGTTTAACAGCCTCATGTGTCTTCAATAAGTCTAGTGGTTGTATCAGGCATTAACAGGTTGATCTTTTGGTGCAATGACAACCACTACTTGTAATAATATATGTCTTAATACTTTAATAAATAATGCTTAAAAGTTAACTAAGCAATGAAGACAGGTTATCTAATCGCACTAATCAATTATATGAATTCTATATAAAACAATATCTTTTTAATATCACATTACAACATACAGATAATATTCATTTAAAACTAACTATGCTAAAAATAAAATTAAATAAAATACATACACATAAACTAATTAACAAATAGAAAATTTTATAAAGTTTTATTAATAATAAAAATTAAATTAAACTAAATTATTTATTATCATGAATAAATATTTAACTGATATTAAACATTTAGTAATAACAAAATAAAACTAACCTAAATTACAATTCACAACTTTCGTTATTAACAATGCAAGTATTAAACAAAATTTAGTATAAATAAAATAAGAAAGAAAAATAAACTTTAACAAAGCAACCTGCGTGCATACCAATAAAGGTATGTGGGGGGTGGGAAGGTGGGCCTCCCCCATGCCTCCTCTGCTCTCTGCAAGTTTCCATGTGCTGCCAGGCATGGTCTCTGTGCAGTCCCCTTGGGAGACTGTCGCCAAAGTCTGTCGTGCAGATCCCTTGGGTAGACCGCCGGAAGACCTCCGGCCAATGGAGTGCGGGGGTGGTGTTCCATGCCCCATTCAATTTTTATAAAAATTTCTTTATAATTTTTCCTTAGTGATTTTATTCAATAATAATTTTTTTTTAATACAAAGTATATATATTTTTTTGTTTTTATTAGGAAAAGATCAAAAGGAATATAAACATGTAAGACATCACATATATTTTATACTTGTTTTTTTTAAAAATCTAACTGTACTTTTCTAGGCCATCACATATACATATTCTAAACTAATTCGGTCTTTTCCACTTTCCAATTTTGACTTGAGGATTTATCCTTTGACTATGTAAATTTTAATTTTCCAATGCAAAAAGAAACAGAGAATGATTATTCAAATTCTAGGATGAATATTTACACGTAGATTGGGTTTTTTAAGCAATTTGATTTTCTTTCTCAAGGGGATAAATTTTTCCTCCAACACTATAGTTTAACTATATAACAGGATTAATTTATCATGTTCTAGGAAAACCATGAACAACCTATTGATAGAATTTTGCTAGCATAATAGTACAATGCCAAATTGTAATAAAATATAAAAATCAACTATACTAGGGTTTCTAAATACCCAGATCCAAGCTAAACATTGATCCACCAAACATAAAGCATAGAAATCTATACAAACATAGAAAGACAAATAGATGTGAAAACAGAGATAACAGGCAAAATTTGATGCCTGCCTCAGATCCAATGCCAGAAGCTCAAAATGAAAACCCTTGTAGATTTGAAAATAGAATTTCCTCCAGAATTCAATCCAACCTGCAGATCTGAAAACTATGTAGCCAACAGGTACCTGATCCAGATGCACAAAGAAGCCCAAATCAACAAGCAACCACAACAATCCAAAATCCCCAAAATTCAAAGCACACAAGCTCTCTCCAAAAATCTTCTCCAAAACCTGTCTAATGTCCCAATGAATGCAATTCCCCCTATTAGGGATTCAATTCCCCATTTCATGAAAATTCTAGAGATGACTCGATAGTTAACTTCTAATTAAACTCCAATTCCAAAATTGAAAGTAAATCCAATTAATTAATTAAAATATCTTTATTTTGCACAACTCAACTTTGACTTTTGAAAACTAGATGTTCATTTTTTGAAAAGAAATCCATTTTCACTTATGCACATGTTATAATTTAAATTCATTTATTAATTAGATTAAATACTTAATGCATCCTAAAATCATTCAATTCAATTATTTGATCATTTAATAAAATATGCAAGCATAATTCAAATAATTTCCAATTAAGCACGTGTTAATAATTTAAAACCCATATTAAATAAATTAAATATTTAAAGCATCCTAGAACATGAAATTAAATATTCAATTATTTAATAATACACTCAAATATAATTAATCCTAATTTCAATTCAATAATCGATTTATTGCAATTAATCAAATAATTGACTTTAGATAATTTTGCAAATTAAACATAGGAACATAATTAAATCATTAAATCCAACTATAATCTTAACATTCATAATAATATAAAATCACCTATATAATCATAAATCAAGTGAAACATGCACAATAAGATCAAGCACAATAAAATCAAGCAAACTGAAATCATGCGCACACTCAAGAACGAGATCCATGAATTCATACCAACCAGACAAATTCGGGTAGGGTAGTCAGACTAACACATGTCCAATCCTAGGACAATTAGGCTTAGGTTAGGATTTTGGGTCTGTGTATTATCTCCCCTCTTTACCTTTGAGATGAATGTTTATGGGCACACTCACTCCTGCCAATTTAGGGAAGAGGATGCCCTGTACCTGCAATCCTATCATCACAAGATGAAGCATGTACATACAATAATATATTAGACAATGATAGGGTATGGTCAAACATGTGGATCTCGACTATGCAAGTAATTACGCCTCTGTCCTCTACCACACAAACACATCAAATAGATACAAACACATGATAACCATACACATGCAAGTATGGGGTAAGTACATCATAATCAATATAAAACATGTAATCTAACATCATGAAACATCATTATCTAATCTATGCATACACGTGATAAACATATGATAATCAATCATTCATAATTTTCATTTAATGAAACAATAACTGATCACATGGAAAGTGACCTAAAAGAATTCGGTCATACAACTGAAACATAAAGAAAACTAAAAGCAACCTATGGGTGGGTACTACAAGGATTCTAGTGAAAGGTTCTAAGAAGTGATTTTTAGGTAGTTTTATTTAGAGGGTAAGGCCTTATCTGGCCCTAAGTTAGCCAATTCATCTACTCTCTTGTTCCCTTCTCTATAAATGTGATTGATGGAGATTTCATTAAAAATTTTACATAGGGTTAATGCTTGTGATAGAAGTGAATTTAGTCTCCAATTGGGAATTGTTCTTTTCCTAAGCGCATTGATTATTATTTCTGAGTCCCCTTCTATCTCGAGGTATGGTAGTCCCATGGAAGCACATTTGTTTATACCTTGAACCAATGCAAAGAGTTCTACCCAAGTATTGGTTTCTATCCCTATGGGTTCTTCTATAGTAGCAATTTCCTTCCCATCCTCATTATGTATGCTGCATCCAATACCCACAATCCTTGGGCTACCTCTCAAGGTGCCGTCAAAGATAAGTTTGAACCAACCCTCTTTTGGGGGTCTCCATTTGCACTCAACTCTTTTGGATGTCCTAATTTTATTACCCGAGCCTATAAAAGTGGGGAGTAATAGACCTATCCATTTTCCTCACATTTTTCCATCCCAGTGGCTCATATGCATATTTGTATCTTGAATTTTAGAAATTTTTCTTTTCATATTCTCTATGATGTTAGCCTCAATCTTGTTACATAGTTGTTTCCATTCTAGTTTCTCATCTCTAAATATCCTTCTATTGCATTCTTTCGATATTTCCCAGATCAAGATTGAGGGGGAGAAAATCCAAAGGTTCGCATAAATACTATCTTTCTTGAGGGCTGGCCATGCTTGTAGCATTGTGAGGAGAGAATGAGGAAAGGCAGATGACCAACCTAAGCTACTTGCGAGCCACTTCCAACATTTATTTGAAAAGGGGCAATTAAGAAATAGATAATCTACATCCTGTTCACTTTCCTCATGAAGGACACATCTACTCGGTCCAGAGAAGCCCAACATTTTAAATCTATCTGTTTTTAAGAGTCTATAATTGAGGGTTAACCAAGTACAAAATCCTACTTTAGGAAGATAATTTTTGTTCCAACAGAGGTTGATAGGTATTGTTGTTTTAGGATGATTATAATTTTGAGAGATAAGATTGTACACATCTTTAGTGTTATATTCACATGTTTTAGAACCATCCCAGACTAGTGAATCTTTAGATATTTTTAATACAAGCTTTCATTTGTTTAGAATTTTTGCAATCCTCAATTCTTCTATTGATGAAATGCCTGAGCTTTTTAGGGATTTCCAAACCCAGTCTGTTCCATTAAAAATAATATAGTCTTTGAGACGTGTACCTATCTTTTCCTTTAGGAATTGTATGAGGATGGGGTTATTCAAAGAGATGGATAGGGCTTCATAACCACCCCAAGAATCATCCCAAAAGAGAACTTTCTCCCCTGAGCCAGGATTCTAGGTTAGTTTTTCCTTTATAATGTGCCTACAATCCATCATGAAACTCCAAATTTTGGATCCCTTAGGGGGGAAGATTCTCTGAATATGTTGATGGGATCCTTGTCTTCTAGATATTTATAAATGATAATTTTGGCCCATTTGGCCTCCGATTTTCTATATAACCTCTGAATCAAATTAGCCCCCAAGGCCTTTCCTTCATCCTCTAGATTCTTGAGACTTACTCCTCCCTCTTCTTTAGGTTTGCATATATTTTCCCATGAAATTAGGGGGATTTTCTTTTTTTCATCACCCCCTTGCTAGAGGAAAGTTCTGAAGTGTTTGATAATTTCTTTTCTTTTGTTAGAAGGGAGGTAAATACAAGATAACTGATAAGTTGGCATATCTATCATAGTTTCTCTTCCAATAGAAGAGAGCCATCTTCCTTTCCATGAATTCATCTTATCCTTGATTTTGCCTGTAATAGGGTCCCAAATGTCTATATCTCTCTGATCTTTTACTAGGGGAAGACCTAGGCATTTACTTGAAAGCTTACCTTCTTTAAAATTAAGAATCTTACATATGTCCTTTTCTATTTCTTTATCTGTATTAAAGAAAAAGATTTCTGACTTGTTCAAGTTAATTTCTTGTCCAGATGCCTATGTATATGTTTCCATAATATTTTTAAAGGTTGTTGCCTCTTTCCTACTACTAGCCCCATATAGCAAAGTATCATCTACAAAATGTTGGTGTGTAGTAGGATCCAGTTGACTGGTTATGGTTAATCCGTCAATGTTGCTCCTCTCTTGTTCTGTAGTAATAGCTCTACCTAATGCCTCAGCCAGAATGATGAATAAAAATGGAGATATAGGATCACCTTGTCTTAATCCTTTGGAGATGTTGAAGAATCCTTCTGGGGTCCAATTCATTAGCACAAAGATCATGCGGGTGGAGATGCATTCAAAGATAAGATTAATCTAGCTTTTAGAAAATCCAAAGGCTTCTAGGCATTTACATAGAAATCTCTAGTCAACCTTATCGTATGCTTTCTTAATATCTAGTTTGATGATCAATAATGACCCCATCGAATATTGATCTTCCTGGCACAAAACCTGTTTGTTCCTCGCTAATGATTAAAGGAAGGAGTTTCTATAATCTTAGTGAGAGTGTTTTTGTGAGGAGTTTGTATAATGTATTACATAGTGCTATTGGTCTATAGTCGTTAAGGTTCATTGGTTTATCCTTTTTGGGGATAAGGGAAATAAAAGTGTTGTTTACTTCATTGAGTATTTTTCCCGAGTTCCTCACTCCTTCTACTACTTCTGTTACTTCCTTACCTACAAAGTGCCAGCATTTCTAGAAGAAGATAACTGAGAAGCCATCTGGCCCTGGTGATTTATCTAGATTCATTAGCATTAGGGAATTTTTTACTTCTTCTAATGTAAATTTGTATGTTAATGCCTTATTATGTTGTTTGTTAATGACTTTGGGTATGTTCTTTAGCATTTCCATTTGACTAACTAAGTTTGAACTCTCCAAATTATTCAAAATTTGATTGAAGAAGTTTACTGCTTCAGTTGCTATTTCTTTTGGATCACTTATAGTATCTCCTACCTTGTTGGATATACTTGATATTCTATTCATATTTCTTCTTTGTTTCATGCTGTTGTGAAAGAATTTGGTGTTTCTATCCCCTGCTTCCAGCCAGGTCTCCCTTGATTTTAGTTTCCAAAATAATTCTTCTCTTGCCAATATTTCTTCATATTCCTTAGGAAGGTTCTTCTCTTTAAGGTAGACTTCATCATTCATTCCTGCTTGAATAACTTGAGAGTTGACCTCATTCATTTCTTTTTCTAAGTTTAGTTTTGTCTCAAATATGTTGCCAAATTTAGTCGAGTTCCATTCCAACAATTTCCTTTTAATCCATTTTAGTTTGTTTACTACTATAAACATCTTAGACCCTGAAAATTTAGGCTTTGACCACCAAATCTCCATAAGATTCAGAGTTCAAATTTAAAGGAACTCTTCTTAGGTTTTGTTTATGTTAGAATGTTGAGAAGTATTGGATAATGGTCTGATCCTGAAACTATTAAGATCTTAGCCTTAAGGGAGAAATCATATTTAAAAATCCTTTTCTGAGATATTGAAAAATCCTTTTCTCCTGTTGTTCCATGTGAAGGAATTGTCTTCTCTTAGAATTTCAAGGAAAGAGTTTCTTTCCCTCCAAAGGTTAAAGTCCCTGGTAGCCAAAGGTAGAGACTTTGCACCCCCTCTTTTTTGGAGAGCTTTGAGATAACGTTGAAGTCTCCTCCTAAAAATCATAGTTCATCATTCCTTTGGTTGATAAAGGACTCAATTTCCTACCATACTAAAATTTTCTCCCTATTTTGTGTAGGGCCATATACATTTATTAAATTAAAAGTTAGATTGTTCCTAAGGTCCTTAACCAGTCCACTCATCCAATATCACCTTTTTTCTAAAATTTCAATTGTGATGTGCCTAGGGTTCCAAATGATGGCTAGGCCTCTTGAGGCTCCTAGAGCATTTGATGCCTCAATTACGCTAAATCCTACCTTTTTTTTGAATTTTTCTATTTATATATTATCTAGTTTGGTTTCCTATATTAGCATTATATCTAGGTTATGAATTTTAATGCAATGTTTAATTATACACTTCTTGTTAGGGGCATTCATGCCCCTAACATTCCATGAAAGAAGGTTCATGGATCCTTGGGAGGCTCTTCCCCTTCCCTGCATTCAAAATTGATGTAATTTTAACCTGACCCTTTGCCTCTCTTGTTAAATCTCTTAATTCTACATTGGGTTTCCTACCTCTTTTTTTAAAAACTTTCACACAATCTGGGGTGTTCCCGCCTTCTTTTAGGAAAGCAATGCCTAGAGTATCCTGATCCTTTATCTCCCTATCTTTAAGTTCAATCAATAGTTCTTCTATAGAACCTCCTGTGGTTTCAATATTTGAATTTATACCCCTGATAAGTAGTTTTAAAAAAAATTCTAATTCCTCTTTATCAAATATTTCATCCATAAATTGGTCCATAAGTTCTTCAGTCAAGGTTTCTCCTATAAAATTTGCTATTGTATTTACTTCCTCCTGGACTTTGGTATTTTCTGATGATATATTTTCCTAGAGGGATGGTTCCTCTACCTGACTTTGTTCCATGAAGTCTTTAGTTGTCACTAGCAAAGGGCTAGATTCTTCTTCCTTTGTCTGAGAATCTTCCTCAGTTGTTGAAGTATGCCTAGCATCCAAGTTAGTGAGCTTAGGGTGTACCTCAAATTCTTGGATGAGGGATGTAGATTGAGGCACATTTATGGAAGTCACTAGAGAAGTTGCTTCTAAAGCTTGGTTCATTTTCGATTGATGTATTGGGTCTAAGGTTTTAAGAGATTTGATTGCTTGGTTGGGGACAGTTTGGCAAGTTGGGGTTACATAGTTCCTAGGAGAATTGGGATTCCTAATCAAAATTTCTAATGCCTTTTCTAGCTGAGGAGAATTCTTATCCAGATAAAAGCCCCCCGAGTCCTTATTAAAGTAAATATGAGGAGTGGGATCCTGAAAGGATGGTAAGGTGGGTTGAGTGCCTAATTTATCCTTCTCCCTAGATGAGGCTATTGTTTTAGGGGAGGATAGGCTATTGTGAAGTTCCTTTATTTCACCTTCTTCTAAAGATGAGGATAGCTCCCCAAAAAGGGGTGTGTTCTTGTTATCTAGTGTTCTATTCCTGTGAATTGGATCTAAGACTTGCAGGGAAGATTTGCTAAGGGTTTGGTTCATAGTGTTCATGGGTAGCTCATTTGTTTTAGAGAATTCCTAATCTCCATCCTCCTCTACAAAGTCCCCATCAATAATCTTAGGAAAAATGTGTGCAACCCCTACTTCGTAGCTTATTTCTAGGGAGAAATTTAGACAATCATTGAGGTCCACTTTAGCAATGATAATATTTTCTACATAATTCTTATCTAGATCTATAAACCCTACAAATTTTCCTAAGCTATTCCCTATAGCTCTTAGCAAATCTACATCTAGAAATTCAATAGGGAGGTTATTAAGTTTAATAGCCTTTTGTACCAATTTTTTTAAAAATTTACGGGGATCAAAGAAGGGAGACCATTCCAGCATATGAAAGCCTATGTTCCTGAGTTTTGGGAGACCATCTGCAAGAAGTTTTTCTTTCAGAGTTGTGCTAGTGCAGTCCACATAAAGAAATTTGTTTGAAAGGATTGTAATACATACCTTATTATTCAACCTTTTTTTGACCCAGTTTGCAATTATTTCTGACGATGCCCCAATGCTCGACCATCTATAAAAAAAAACCATACTTCACACACAACCTCTAAATATTATTAATCGAGTTACTATTGATAACCAGCATTTTCTAATTTGGAATACTTACCATAGACTCTACTTTATTAAAATTAGTGATTATTCTATGAGGGGGAGAGTATACCTTCACTGATGGAGGATGGAGCTAAGAAATACCTTTAGATTTTGGCCAGGTAGATTTTTCTTCTAGTTTTGATACTTGGCGATTATCTTACTGCAAGTCTTGGTTCATCAAGTTTGAGAATTGTCGATGCAAGGGGAGTAGATACCCAGCTTCTGAAAAGTGGATTTATGTTGTGGTTGCGTCGATGATTTTTTCTCTTGCTTCCCTCGAGAATGTGCTCTAGAGAAAACCCTAGGGGAGGAAGCTTCTAAGAGATCGAATTTGTTATGGATCAAAAGAGCTTTTGTTCACAAATTTTTAGGGTTTTGTGCTTTTCTTCCACTCTTAACTAGTTTCCAATCCGAATTCCATTGATCTTCGGTTTGACATTTCCTTGTCCAAGTATGGAGATCTAGTTTAATAAATCTTGCATATTTGGTTTTGGAAAAAACATGAATCTATCTATCCAAGTAATCAACAGTCCAGAAGCATGACTGGGAGAATTTCTAAATTGGCCGAGCTTTTCGCATTTACAAAGCATTCTGTAATGGTTGTTCTTCGCTAATTGCATTGGCGATTTTTTTGAATGGCTGAAAATTTTGCATTTTCTCAAAAGTATAAATTTTGAATGATTATTATTAATACATACTTAATTTAATATATAAATTTTATTTAGTGTATATTTTTAAAAAAAATGTTTAAGCATATTTTTTATTTTATTATACAAAATTTATTTACTAATCTTTTTAAATTAGGTGTAATAAAACTTGTACTTTGAAAAATATTAATCAAATTCAATTTATGGATTTTATCTTTTGAAATTTTTTAGTTTTAGTTTTCTTTGAAATCTTTTTAGGTTTTTGTATAGAAAAATATTGTGTTAAACACAGAGTAGCATATAAATTCAAATATCTAGATGTTTGATGCTTTCACAAATATACACACATTGAATGAGCTTCATGTGGGTATCCAAATGTTTGATGCATGCAAAACACTTAAAAACCTATTCACCAACTATCCAAATAACTTACTACCTCTATTTGCAATTTGTATTTCATGCAAACTAGGTGTCTGCTTTGTAACGTTCAAGAGTGGCTTGCATGTATTCTTTTGCCTCCTAATATCTGCAAAGCCTCTGACAGTTTGTAGACCCATCTACACCTCCAATCATTAAGTGCCAAAAAAAATAGTCACCCAACATTTTTTGTAAAAAGTGTGCAACTTCATTAAGGCAAATAAGGAACACAAACCAATTTTCAAAAAAGTTGACATCTTATTGGTTTTTCAAGTATAGATTAATAATTTAGAGAGATTATTAATATATTGATAAAAATCATTTAACTTTGTAAACTCTTGTTCTTGTTATTGTGACATTTTAGTTATAATTTAATTTATTATATTTATATAATTGTTTGATTACTTAAAAGATACTAGTAATAAATAATAATAAAAAATATTATTTAATAAGATGAAAAAAGCTCAATTATATATTGATGATTAGAAAAGTAATTTTAGCATTTACACATATCATAAAGAAACTTTGTATCAAAGGAAGTATTTATAATAACATAAATGTGTAGTGCAAGGGAACAACGAATGAATGTAATTAACTCTGAATGTCATCACGTAAAGTTAGAAATGTATCCTTTCCTATAAAATTTGTAAGAATTATATTTAGAAACCCCAATAAGATTGAAGGCGAGATTAATCATTCCAATTGCCTAGACTAGATGGTACAAATAGAATACCAATTTTAATTTTTTATTTTTTGGACTAATCTCATAGTAAACAAAGTGGCTGGCTATCTTGAGATATCATCACTAAAACTTACAATAGTATATTTGAAAGCATGTGTAAGGTGGATATCTTGAAATGTCACTATTGAAACTTTAGTAGTATATCCTAAACCATTTGTAAGTTTAAGAGATGATGTCACAAGTGACACAATGACAAGTTAATCCAAATGCCAAGGAATACATCAAGAGGCCTAAACAAAACAAGTGAGACAAATAACTCAGACAAAAAGGCTATATCTTACAAGTATGATTTATTATTTTGTTCTTGTAAGTTATCACATCTAGGGAAAGTTGACAATGGATGAAATAGCTTGCTCCAAATCAAAGGATAAAAAATCAAACACAATGTTGACCATTTTCGGTGTAAGCTTTAACTATTTAATCTCTTGCAAGCTAACATGTTAGATTTCAATAGACAATTGAAACGCAAACAATTATGTTTGTAAACTTCTTCCAGGTGTTGTGACACATGAATGAAACCATGAACTTATTGATTACTATGACAATTACAATCATTATATGAAGATTGAAAAGAAGAGGGATATGAAGAGGAGAGAGAGGGGGGAGAGAGCAGATGGAAGTTTTAAATATATAAATAATCTAGAGAATGAGAGAGGGAGAGATATAAAGATAAAATAGAGGTAGAAAGTGATAGAGAGAGAGAGAGAGAGAGAGAGAGAGAGAGAGAGAGAGAAGTAGAAAGAGGGAGATATATAGGGACAGAGAGTGATAGAGAGATGACAAGATAGAGATAGATATAGAGAGAGAGAGAGAGATGACAAAAGAAATATGCAAATGTAGAGATCAAGAGTTAAAGATAGAAAGACTGTAAGAAGAAATAAATGAAAGAAAACAAGATCAAAATCAATCCAAGAAGTGAAGTGCAAGAAGAGTTTTACCATAAATCAAATGAGAGAGAAATGCAAGATCAACCACCAAAACCAAGATAAGACTCCAAGAATCCAACAAGAGCCAAGAGATTTTTGTAAGGGGAGAAGCAAAGAAAAACCCCTTTGTGTATTATGAATGAGGCATGAAAAGCCTAAAGAGAGAGAGAAAGAATATGAGCAAGAAGCTCAATACAATATGATAGAACTACTATGCAAGAGGAGAGAAATTGTGTGAGAGAATAATTGTGAGAAAATTAGTGTTGAGTGTGTAGAGAAATATCTCTTTAAATAGAGACGAGTGAAGGAGTTTGCATGTAACTCCTTATGTGCATGAGTGCCACATTCATACTTAGTGTGTGCCAAGTGTGAGCATCCTCATAAGGAGGAATAATCTATTTTCCTTATTAAAGGAATTACAAAATATGAGTTGTCCTCCCACTTGGACTAGAGGACAAAATTACATGTAGAGATTCTTTTAGGAATATCCTAAAAATAAATAAAGGAGGATACCTTGGTTTATCCTCAAATTAAATAAAACAACCAAGGAAAGATTACTAATTCTAACACCCCCCTTTAATCTTTACTTGGGGTGATTACATCAATGGGTATCAAACTCAAATTTTTGCAATGAAACTCAAAATTTTCTCTAGAAAGAGGCTTTGTCAAAATATCTGCAACTTGATCTTCACCTTTGCAATAGATGAGGGAAACTTTCTTTTCTGCAATGTTCTCTCTAATGAAGTGGTGGTGGAGTGAAATGTGATTTGACTTTGCATGGTAAACTGGATTCTTTGCCAAGGCTATTGCACTTTGATTGTCATAATATAATGGTGTAGGTTCTTGTTGAGGTAGACCCAAATCTTCAAGTATTCTTCTAAGCCATATAGCTTCTTTAGAGGCATGAGTACAACTTTTATATTCAGCTTCGGTAGAACATAGAGACACAGATTGTTCTTTTTTACTTTTCCAAGATATAGCACCTGAACCCAGAGAAAAATAATACCCAAAAGTAGATTTCCCATCATTGGGGTCTCCACCTAAATCTGAATCAGTAAAACCTTTTAAAGAAAAATTAGAATTTGCATCATAAAATAATCCTAAGTTAATAGTACCTTTAATGTAACGTAATATTCTTTTAGCAATTTTGAAGTGAGTTTGTTGAGGTTTGGACATGAATCTTGAAACTAAACCAACACTAAAAGATAGATTGGGTCTAGTGAGAGTTAGATAATTTAAACTACCTACAAGTTCTCTATAAGGAGTAGCATCTATGAATGGAGATTGCATATCTATCATTAACTTAGTTCCTAATTCACATGGAATTGAAACATGATTAGCATCATTCATATAAAATTTATCTAGAAGATCTGTAGCATATTTACTTTGAGAAATAAAAATACCCTTAGGGGTTTGCCAAATTTGCATTCCTAGGAAATAATGTAAAAGTTCTAAATCAGTCATTTGAAATTTTTGATTAAGTTGGAACTTAATATTAGAAATTAAATGGTTAGAACTAGAAGTAAGAATAAAATCATCAACATAAAGAATGATGATAATAATGTCATCTTCACTATCCTTGATATACAAGTTAGGATCATTTTTACTTCTAGAAAAACCTTGAGAAATAAAGAAAGTGTTGATTTTAGAGTACCACTCTCTAGGAGATTGTTTTAAACCATAGATAGATTTATTTAGTTTGCATACTAGATGTTCATGGCCTTCTTTAATAAAACTGGGAGGTTGAGACATATAGATTTCTTCATGCAAATCACCATTTAAAAAAGGCACTTTTAACATCCATTTGGTGAATAGGCCAATTCATTTTTGTAGCTAAAGAAAGAACAAATTTAATGGTAGACATTTTTGCAACAGGAGAAAAAGTCTCATTATAGTCTATTCCTTCAACTTGAGAAAAACCTCTTACTACTAGTCTAGCTTTATACTTACTAATAACATTATTTGCATTTAACTTAGTTTTGTATAACCATTTACATGAAACTAGATTTTTTCCATGAGGTAAAGTAACTAAATCCCAAGTGTTATTAGAAATTAAACTATCATATTCTTCTTGCATAGCAATTTTCCAATGAGGTTGATTTTTAGCTTGAGAAAAAGTTTGAGGATCTTTAGAATGCATAAGAGAAGACATTAAAGCATAGTTGCAATAATTAAGTCTCCTAGGTCTAAGACCACCCATTCTAAAAATATAATTATCACCTTCATTAATTAAATCTTTAAACCATTTAGAATTTCTCTTAGAAGTAATGGAAACATCACTATGAGGAGTAAATTCATCATTTTCATCATCACTGTGAGGATTAAATTCATCATCATCATTATTAACATAATTACCATCATTATGAAAAAAATTATCACTATGAGGAGTAGAAATATTGTTATTATCATCATCATATTTTTTAATACTAGTAGGAATAGAAATAGGTGCATTAGGAGTAGGGTTTAGAATAGGAGGTTGGTCCTCCATGAGGTCAAGAATACCCCCTTTAAATTCATCATCTTTGGCCTTGGAACAATCATGTACTTCATTTTCTGCAATAACAACATCTCTTGCAATATGAACCTTGTTAGAAATAGGATCATAAACTCTATAACCTTTAGTAAATTCATCATACCCAACAAAAATAAATGGAGAAGATTTAGAATCTAATTTGTGGCTTTTTTGTTTGGGTGTGTGAACATATGCAATAGATCCAAAAATTCTCAAATGTTGTAAATTTGTTTTTCTACCGGACCATGCTTCCTTGGGAGTAATATCTTTCAAAGCTTTAGTAGGAGTTCTATTAAGAAGATAAGTGGCACAAGCCATTACTTCAGCCCATAACTTGTAATGTAAATCTTTAGCATGTAACATACATCTAGCCATTTCCACAATAGTTCTATGCTTCCTTTCCGCCACACCATTTTGTTGTGGTGTATAAGGAGCAGTAAGCTCATGTTTTATACCAAAAGATCTCAAGTAAGAACGAAATGCATTGTTAACATATTTAGTACCATTATCTGTTCTAAGAATTTTAAGTGTAGAACCAGATTTCCTTTCCACAAACATATGAAATTCAGAAAATGTGTCAAGAACTTGATCTTTAGTATGCAAGAAATAAATCCAAATTCTTCTAGTGAAATCATCCACAAAGGTAAGAGCATACTTTGAACCTTGTATTGAGTTATTCTCCATTGGACCCAAAAGATCACTATGAATAAGATGTAACTTATGATAGGCCCTCCATGAAGTACTATGAGGAAAGGGCTCCCTTTTCATTTTGCCACTCATGCACCCTGTGCATGTAATTTTAGATGGAACAAGAGGAGGTAATCCTTCAACCATGTTAGATTTTAGCAATCTAGAAATTTAATTAGAATTCAAATGGCCAAGTCTTTCATGCCATCTATTGAAATCAATATTCACTTTTAAAGAGTACCTAGAAGAGGCAAACTCATAGAATTTAAACAAGTTATCATGATCCATCTTAGCATTAGCAACAATAAGATCAGTGTTAGGATCAATAATAGAGCACATATCCTTATGAAATTTAACTTTGTAATCTTGACATAATTGAGCAACTGAAAGAAGATTGGATTTCAATTTAGGAACATAAAGAACATTGTGTAATTTTCCATTTGGAACATTAACATCGCCAAATCCATCAACTTTGCAACTACTATCATCAGCTAATTGAATAGGAATATTAGTAGTATCAGGTTGTAAAGAATCAAAAACTTCTCTATGAGATGTAACATGATGAGAAGCACCACTATCAATAATCCATTCTAATGCATGAGAAGTTTTATAACAAGTAGTAAAAGCACGATGAGATTGATTACCTTGAAATTTATTTTGATCCTTGTTATTCATTGGCTTCTTATCATTTTGCATTTTAAAACAATCATTAGTTAGGTGATCATCTTTACCACAATAAGTACAATGTGGTTTCCGATTTTGTTGATTATTGTAATTATTGTAATTATTGTTGTATGATGGCCTAGAATTAGACTTGTTGTTTGAATAATTATTATTATTTGAATAACCATTATTATGATGATTATTGTTATTGTTACGATAATTATTGTTGTTATTAGAATGGTTATTGTTATGATGATTATTATTATGATGATTAGTATGAGACTTATTATTGTGATTTTGAGTTTTAGATACAAAAGCATGTTCAAAAGATTTAATAGTACCAAATTGCAATAATTTTGCCTCCTCTTGGCACAACAAATTTTGAAAAATAGGATAAGTTAAAAGAGGAGCTAAACTAGAAATAGCAAGCTGAGAGTGGATGTTAGTGATAAATTGTTGAAACTTCTTAGGGAGACATTTCTTAAGAATTATAGTAATCAATCTAATATTTGTAAGAGTAACATTTAAACCATTTAACTGAGTTGTAATAGCATCAAACTTGAGTAAAAATGTATCCATAGATTTAAAATTTGTATACCTTAGGTCTTCCAAGTTGTCTTGGAGCTGAATCTTACATGATTCAGAGGAACTATCGTAGGTTTGCTTCAAGATGTCCCATGCTACATGAGCTTTAGTGCAATGTCCAATCAAAACATAGAGATCAGGACTGATGGAGAGTCCAATTAGACCAAGTGCTTCATCATTCTTACTTTGCCATGCATGTTTGTCAGTTTGAGAAGCACTGGCAGTCGGTTCAAGAGTCCCATCTGTGGCAACTTCAAGCAAATGTTTAAAATGAAAGAGGAAAGAAACATGTGTCTTCCATTGATGATAGTTAGAGCTTGTTAGTTTAATTTTTGGAATTAGATTAGACATGATGAAAATAGCAAGATAAAGATATAAAAATATACTTATGAAATTTGAACAGAGAGAGATTTTAAGAAAAAATTTAAAATTTTCTTAAATGCTTAAAAAACAAGGAGCTAGAAGAGAAAAAGAAATAAGTCAAGAGTGAAATATTTAATAAATAGATAAATTGAACAATGTAATAATGTTAATTAAGATTATTTTATACAAATTGATAGAAATAATTTTATAATTTTTTAAAAATCAAATGCTATTTAAAAAAAAGGTGGATTTGACAAGTTGAATTGAAAGTTAATAATATGAATTTAAATTAGTATCAATATAATAAACTAATTTAAAAACAAGATAGCATTTAAATATAAAATTAATTTAATTTTCAGATTTGAACAAATTAATTTAAAAAATAGACAAGTAAACTGAAAATAGAAAAGGAAGAGAATGGATTCCCTGCAAAAAATGTTATATAATGAATAATGATTAAACACTCTGGAATCTAATGATAAAATAAATAAATAATATTACAGTTGCAATGATGAAATAAAGTAATGATAAAAACTGATATAAACCAGAAGAATGATATGATGAAAAATCTGCAACAACAATTATGTTAGAAAGAAAATAGAAAATGCAGGCTGGAATAAACTGTCATGAAAAATACAGTCTTGGTGCGGGGGGCATAACTCTAAAATGAACCGTTGGATCGAGCTAATTTTTTGATATGTTTGAGAAAACCTAACTATCTTGAATCTGACCAAAGCGATCTTCCTAATATATCATAAAACAAAAGATATGAGTGTCGAAGTGAGGTAGTGTCAAAACATAGATTAATTTATCACAAAGAGTAATACATCAGAGATTAATTTATAACAACAAATATATATCAGAGATAAATAGAGAACATGAAATAACAGAGATTAGATTTAAGAGAAGATTTAAAGGTTAGAATAGATATTATTAACAAGAACCAAACTAATCAGTAATGAAAGTTAGATTATAAGCATAGAAAATAGATGTAAAGCAAGAAATCAACAGATTAGAGAGTTATATATTGTCAAGATATACAAAAATATTTTAACTAGCAAAGAGAATGAAATAAATAATGAATTTTTTATTTGATGCAATGAGAAATGCCTGCAAAAAAGAGTAAAATATCTGCATGCAAGGGATTATAAATATGGAAAAAAATGAGTGAGGCTTGCAACAAGTGAAAAAACCTGCATGCACAAGATTTTAGAAAATTGAATATGAAAGGTTAGATAAAACCATAAACCAAATGAAATGAAGATTGGGTTTGGCGGTGAACTGACCAAACCCAAAAAAAATTTTAAAAAAAAACTAAGATACTCTTTGGCGGCAAGCCTTCCAAAGAGGGTTAGAAAAAATAAAGTTAATAAATAAACAAGTTAGAGCTACAAAAAAAGTTAGATCTATAAGGTAAAACTTGAAAAAATTTGCTCCTTTGAATGTCGCCTTCCTACAAAACACTTAAACAAGGATTAGTAGCTAGCTCTGATACCATGTTAGAAGAAATAAATGAAAGAAAACAAGATCAAAATCAATCCAAGAAGTGAAGTGCAAAAGGAGTTTTACCATAAATCAAATGAGAGAGAAATGCAAGATCAACCACCAAAACCAAGATAAGACTCCAAGAATCCAACAAGAGCCAAGAGATTTTTGTAAGGGGAGAAGCAAAGAAAAACCCCTTTGTGTATTATAAATGAGGCATGAAAAGCCTAAAAAGAGAGAAAAAGAATATGAGAAAGAAGCTCAATACAATATGATAGAACTACTATGCAAGAGGAGAGAAATTGTGTGAGAGAATTGTGAGAAAATTAGTGTTGAATGTGTGGAGAAATATCTCTTTAAGTAGAGATGAGTGAAGGAGTTTGCATGTAACTCCCTATGTGCATGAGTGCCACATTCATACTTAGTGTGTGCCAAGTGTGAGCATCCTCATAAGGAGGAATAATCTATTTTCCTTAATAAAAGAATTACAAATTATGAGTTGTCCTCCCACTTGGACTACAGGACAAAATTACATGTAGAGATTCCTTTAGGAATATCTTAAAAATAAATAAAGGAGGATACCTTGGTTTATCCTCAAATTAAATAAAACAACCAAGAAAAGATTACTAATTCTAACAAAGACATATAGGGAGATACATACAGAGACATAAAGAGGGGGAGATAGAGAGGAAGACATATAAAGATACATAGATGATGAGATATATTGATACAAAGATAAGGAGATCCAAAAAAGATGAGGGGGAGTGAAAAGAAAAGGGAAAAACACTTAAATGACCTTTCCATGTAAGTTATTATACCATTGGAGGGTGGCCCCACAATACTGTGTCCCACTTTTTGGCCAGCTTTGACACAGAGATCAACATTTTGAGAAAAAACTTGACTTTTGAACACCAGTTGCCGCAAAACTATTAGGAATTTGAAAATGATGTAAACTAGAGTCTTGTAGAATTTTCTTTCTAGTTTCTAAATATATTTTTAAAAAAAATTAAAATTCATTAAAATTCATTTTGCCTTCTCCTTCGAAAAGTGGTTTGTGTGAAAACCTGTGTTTTTAATGAGTTACTATCACTTGGATCAAGATAATTTTTTTAAAATATGATAACAGCGTAATTCTTTTGAGATTATATTTGTAACTTCAATATCTAAAGGATACAATTCATTTCATTCATTTTGGGTCAATATTTCATAGTTTATTAAGTTCTAAAGTGACAGTAACTGCAATTTAAACATAAGGTCACTTGGATTGCTCTAACTTGATCTGTGTATATCAAAATTCATTTTTTCTTTTTTTATATAAAGGTAACACAAATACTCTTTTCCTACATATTTTTCATAATTTTATTTTTTGTAATTTACTATTTTTCCCAATGTCTTAAAAAGACAGGTTGTTGATGACCAATCAACCTATGTTTAGTTAAAGTAATATTTAAAAGTGATAATGAACTTAATATGTATTAAAATTATATTCATTAGAAAGCTTGTTCTGAATAACATCATATAAGATAGATAGATAGGTTTTTCAAATTGATTCATTTGATCTGCGAAAACATAAAGTTGAAGTGATTTTTTTCAGCATTTTAATAGGTGTGAAGGAAACTCCATTGTAGGTATGAATGAGGAGTATAGATGTTATATCAATATTTTTTGAATCTAAGAGTCTTTGAGCCAAACATTTGTAATTAATTCCTTCAAATAGAACCTCTCAAGGCTTAAATCATCATATTTTATTAAAAATGTGTTATTTCAACAAAAATCAGCATGTTTAAAAAAGTGGGACACACTATTGTGGGACCACCCCGGAAGGAAGAATCCCATGATAGACAAGCTTAGGATAGGAGTATTGGATGGAAAAGGTGGAAACACAATGTATTAAAAGCCACCGAAAAAATATGATGGAGTTTGGTCACTGTCTGTAGGCCCAAGCACGTCCACACATCTATTATGATACAAGTGACGTTCTCCTTTTTTGGGCTGATTTCATCTACTATAGTGGGACCATTTAAAGCGGACAAGAAAAGAAAATGACAAGATAGGAGGATAAAATGGTGGAGCAATCTAATGCTCAACAAGTGTTCAACCATCTTGCATGTTCCTGCGCTGCTATTACAAAAAGTGGCAGACATGCAGTTCCAAACATGGAATGCATGCATGTGTTTGAAAGATTTAAAACTAGATGGTAATTATTTTATAAATCTTCCTATAGTTAGGTAACTTTTAGTCAGACTGAATTTGAAATACATTGCATTTTTTCACGCTTAGGTGATGGTATAATGTTCACTAATCCAGTAACAACTTATGTTTTATTCGTCATTTTAGAAAATCCATTTTGTATCACAATAATATATGAATTTAAATGCTGAGATTTTTTTGTGCATCATTGCTAAGAATATTCTAAAGATTATTGTTAAGATTATGTAATCTCTTTCATTAATCACATTGTTTTGGAGATAGAGCAAAGGTGTGAGCTTTTTGAATCCTTTGCAAGATCACTTGGAAAGCGAGATTAGTGAGATCATCAAGCTTAATATTACATAAAACAAAAAAAAATTTTAATGTTATTAAAAATATGTCCTGCTTACAACCCAAGCGTACCTTCCCCTCATTCATGATGACATCCTTCCAAAATGTGTTAGCCAACACATGCTTAAACAGTCAATCATTATCTCAACAAACATTTAAAACAATCAAATTACAACATTTTTATTCAGTTAAATAATTTTTCAAATAATAATCTATTACTACCTAAAAGAGAAAGCAATTTTTTTGCCTTATAAATACGACATACCCATTGCACACTAAGGTGCGAATACTAGTAATTAATCTTGACTTATGCTGGCAAGAAACCACTTGATGTCCAAAGTTGTCGATCAAAGGTATCGCTTTCGAAATCATCCACCTGATCTACCAGCACTTGTAGAGACCTTGAAATTTGTGGTGCACGAGCCTCCATCGTGCCTTCCAATATCTTCACCACTTCACTCATGCTCGGCCTCTCATTCTCATCGTCTTGAATGCACAGCGCAGCCACCACAGCGGCTCTTCTCACCTCTTCCACATCCGCTTCACTCGCTATCCTTGCCTCCACAAGACCTGCTATGTTTCTCATCCGAATCTGAGATGAAGCCCATGTAGGAAAGTACAACCTGCTTTCCTCCACCTTTTGGTCCAGATTTCTACGACCTGATATAATTTCCAGCAAGTCATACCAAAACTGTATACGTCCACCTTTGGAGTGATAGGAAGGCCGGAGATCCACTCGGGAGCCAAATACCCGCGTGTTCCTCTTGTGGTGGTCAGCACGCGGCTAAAATCTCTGCCAATCACCTTTGCCAACCCAAAATCAGCTATCTTGGGATGAAAGTCACCGTCCAGCAGAATGTTTTCAGGCTTAATATCGCAGTGAATGATGCAATCCCTGCATTCTTCATGGAGATAAACTAATCCTCTTGCAGTGCCCAGTGCGATCTCAAATCGAGTCTTCCAATCCAATAACTTCTCTGTTTCTTCCTCATTACGGAAGAGGAAGGAGTTTAGAGAGCCGTTGGGCATGTAAGCATACACCAGTAGCCTTCGAGTACCTTCTACGCAGAATCCCCAGAGCCTCACCAGATTCACATGCTGTATTCTCCCGATGGTGCTTATTTCCGCACGAAACTGCTTTTCTGCTCCTGTAGAACCCTCCAGTTTTTTGACCGCCACAAGTGTTTTGTCCGGCAGAAGTCCTGCGAACACAGAACCGAATGCGCCGCTCCCCAGCTTATTCTTAAAATTTTCAGTTGCAATTCGCAGCTCTTTGTAAGTGAATGCTTTGAGCGACGTTGGCACGTCCTGTTCCATGCTTTTCTTCCGCAGCCTTCGACGTTTACACACAATAAAGACGGCCACGAGGACAGCCAAAATGACACAGAAAGAGGCGCTAGTTGGAGCAACTACAACGCGAAGTGCAGGAGATTTGCTCCTTCCCTCTGATGTGGAATGCGGCAACTCAGAAGCGGCTACTCTAATGAAGACCGAATTGTTATCCGATGAAGAACGCATTTCAAATAAATCCCCAAACCACAGTCTACACATGGAATGATAAGAAGTAGCGAAAGCAAAAGCAAAAGCTGTGCAGGAGCAATTGTTGAGACAAGCAGTCCGGCAACCCTGCTGTGTTGGCTCATTGTATATGACAGCTCTCATTTCCAGCATATACTGGTTCCTGGCTTCATGGAAGCCGTCGGTGGTTCCCTCTGTGCTAGAGCAATGCAACGGTCTTCGCCGAGCACAGCCGTTCGACCACCAGCTTTGAGATTGGTGCCTCGCGTTGGGCGTGAAGCCATCAACACAACTACACACATCATTCGCATTGCATAATCCATAAGCCCCACAAATATCATACTCACTGCATTGACCCCGGTGTGTCGCCCAAACCAGATGCCATTTACTGTCCATCCAGAAGTATGTTCCGTATTCTCCATTCGGTTGGAACACTAGCCGCGCCGTGAGAGGTTTCCACGCCGGGTTTATGACATAAGTATAGTACATTGTTGAAAGAGAAAACCTCTCAAGGGACATTTCGACTATGTCCTGACCTTTCATCTCGGGCACCTTGGTAAAACTATTCCCAGTCCACTCTCCACTGGACCAATATCTTACACTTTTGTTATAGGCCATCACCATCTGAGACTTTCCTGGGGACATGTCCATTCCATAAGAGAATAGCCCAATTGCAGGATCTACAGAGCTCTTCCACGAAGTTAACTGAGTGCCTTTCCACATCTTCATACCCGGCAACCAAGTATCGCCTGGATAAGCGAAACTCTCCCAAACTATCTCAGACTTTTCGTGGGCATCCAGCATAACGAGATTACCGGAGTCCATTAATATTGCGCCTGAGGCTTTACGGCGATGATCAGTCGACCAAACCGACCGATCGTCTCCGTCAAACAATCTGAGATGACCGTCTCTCGAAAAGTTTAGAGCGCCGGGCATGTTTGTGATAGGATTATCTCTGTTAGCCACCCAAACTATGGCCTTCTGAGAGATTGGAGCATACCAGATGCCAATATACGAGTTATTCGTTCCTTTGGGACTGAAAAATCCCAATTCGAAAGTGCCATTCTTTGATATGAGGGTCTGGTTTCCTGAGAGGGAAGAACCCATTAACAGCGTATCACCACCATTCACTGCTAATAAACTGCTATTATGCATTGCAATGATAACAATAATGACTAGGACCAAATTCTTCATCTCCATCTCTACAACCAGAGCACTTGTATTTTTCTTACAAACCACTTGAGGGAAGAACTTTATCTTAATTAGCTTATGTCTCTGGTTCAATTTCGAACTTAAATAAAAAATCCCGTGTCCTCAAGTCGTGCCGTTTATCACACTTAAACGAATTGAATTTTTTGAACTGACAATTTCAAAGTCGAAGTCTCAGACAGAAAATGGAACCACTTTCATCCTTCCACTGTTCTTCATCTCCTCTTCCCGAGTCAGTCGACAGAAGTCTTCTCCGGTGATTAAAATGAGGATGGAGGACAAATATCTTTTCCGAGTGTAATGTGAGCAGTAATACAAAAACCGTTTGGATGCTTTGACGCGGAACGATTCGAATGTGAACAAGTAATGCAAAAATCTTTCGGATGCTTTGACACGAATCGATTCGATTAAGATTGTGGCGCTGAACTATAATTCGTCTTTTATCTTCAATTGAGTTTAGTAATATTAGTAATCGAATTTTGGTGTGCAATGGGTACGCCATCTCAAAATTATTCTCCTCCTTGTAGGTGTTGATGTGGGCATAGCAAGATAGTATGTGGTCATTGGGGGACTCATTCTCAAGCTTACCTCTTGCATTGTAGTCAAGGTTACCTTGACTTTCTTTTCCTATCAAGTTTAACATTTTCCTTACGGAATTCAATGTGGATATGACAAGGTTGTTTGTGGCTACTTCAAGACTCATTCCAATGCTTATCTCTAGTATTGTGGCCAAGGTTACCTTGACCTTCCTCTTCTTCTCAAGAGATCAATCTTCTTCTTGTGGGCATCAACACGGGCATAATGAGGTTGTTTGTGGTTGTTGGGAGACTCGTTCACAAATTTACCTATTCTATTGCACTCAAGGTTACATAGATGTTGTCTTCATCTCAAAATCAATCCTTTCATTGCGAGTATTGACATGGACAAAGTTAATAAGAAGGTCACTTAATTGTTGTAATTGAGTCCACAAAAAACATTGAATGCATTGATTGAAGGATGAATATGTAGATTACACAATGTCTTGTCTTAGTGGTGGAGAACTTGTGCTGTAGAAAAATATATATATGGAAAAGGTATAAACACTAAGTGAACCTAAATATATAATAATCCATATTTGTTTGTATACCAATTATTCGTAGATTAGAATTTTGTGAGCTTCATCTCTCTCCTTATCTCCTATCATTATAAACTAAATATATTTAGTTTGACATGTCTAATTATATATAGGGATTATGTATACATGATATCTCGTATATATATATATATATATATATATATATATATATATATATATATATATATATATATATATATATATATATATATATATATATATATATATATATATATATATCCATCCCTCTCTTGCTCTTCCTATACCCTTATATTTATATCTATTTCCTATTTATCTCTATCTAAAAGCACATTTCAATAGGTTGATTAGATGTATTTATAATTTACCCCAATATATTTGGTCTTGGTAATTATATTCACAATTTTCAATAACATTGATTTTCCTCACATCAAACAAACGTTTGCCAATATTTGAAACTATTTTTTCTATATTAGCAAATTTAACTATTGTTTTTATAAATAGCCTAGGAATGCCATGGTATTAACTTAGTTATAATAATAATGTTCCCCCTTATGTTTCTTGTCTTGGAAGAATGTATTTTTTTGGCTTAGTAGTTTGTGTTTCAAGAAAGTAATTATTGTGATTGAAAATTGCTTATTGCATTTTACAATTCCTTATTTAGAAATCTCCTTTTAGGATTTCATATCAAATTATTTTATTAGCATTTGAAAATGGGCAGCAAAATTAATATCAATTATTTTAAATATTTTTATTTCAAAAATTTGTTATCAAAATAATTATTATTTGTATATTTTACAACAATTAAATATAGAAAACATATAAAATTGTCAATTGAATTTTTTTAACTTTGGAAATAAAATCAAAGACTTGTAAGAAGCTTAAAATAAATTATTATGTCCTCTCGTGAGCTTGAGTCTTCAAAAGAACTTTTCATATTTAGAACTTGATTTTCATTCCAAAAGCATCCTAGTTCATAGCCATTAAGCAAGGATTGAGTTATCAAAAAAGAAAATCATGGATCGGAGTGAGGCTTAAATTGTAACTAAATCGTAAGCCTAATAAAACAATAAACCAAATTGAATCCATAATATAAAATAAATTAAACCCAAATCATAAATGAAATTGAATGCTAACCCAAAACCGAACTAAATATTAAATCACATTAAACCCTTATTGTGAACCAAATTATGCACTAACACTGACAATAAATCAAATTGAAGCCTTATTTTAAACAAAATTAAATCATATAGTAAACCAATTTTTTCCTAACATATAACTCATAGTAAACATATAAATCATTTAGTAAACCAAATTTTCTAGCATATAGTAAACCAAAAATTCTCTAATGAGATCAATTGGTATACTATTTAGATAATGATGTTATTGTGTGAAAAGTGTCTCAATGAAAAAATCATAGTTACAAATCAATTATGCATTCATGTATAGGAATCCAACCATAATTGAATAAAAACTCTAAATCTTTCAATGTTGGTAGAGTATTTATTTTATTTTATTTTCAAAGTTATGTTAAGGTCGTGGCTTGCATATATTATCATTATATGGACCTAAGTATGATTTTAGTGTTTAAAATATGTTGTTTGAATTCAATTTTATCATTCCAAACTTTGTGCTATGCCTAAATGTTAGTTTAGACGGCATAAAATATTACCTGTTTAAGACAAAAATTTAGATATAATATATGGTTGAGCATATGATAACAAAAATATTATTAGTTAAACCAAAGGAAAACTAGAGCCTTCACGATAGCCATGGTAGGGGAAAGGTTAAGAAGGGAGTCGGAGAACGACAGTGAGAAATGGAAGAAGCATACGAAAGTCTAGAATGCCCTACAGAAGGGTAAAAGCACAATCGAGTGTCACCTTTTGGGCTAACTCAAATCACTCGGCCTAGTTAGACTCGGCCGAGTTATACTCGGCCGAGTCTAACACGACCGAGTACACGTAGGTGCCACACAGCACTGAATGGCGTCTACGTGGCCCATTAGACTAGGCCGAGTGGTACTCGGCCGAGTAGGACTCAGCCGAGTCAAAATAATATTTTTAATATAAAAAAATATCACAAACCACTCATTTGCACAGTATTAGGCTATTTGAGTGGGGCCGACCCCTAGGGGGACTCGGCCCAGTCGGACTCGGCCCAGTTGGACTCGGCCCATTCTACTTAGGTGGCATGCCATGTTGGTAGCCAAACCACCAAAAATACAAAAAAACTAGAATTTTGCACTTCTATTGTTCCTTTCTTAGATCAAAATAGAAAATGTTAAAAAACTAAAAGTACCCTTTTCTAGATCTCGAAAGTATGATTTTGGACATATAAATTTTATATTGTTTCATCTACAAAACGTTAAACAAATTTGCTAAAAACTACATGTAGGTATATTAAACTTTGAGAAGACATTGATTCGGAAAATATAGAAAAATACTAAATCAATTCAAAAAAAATTTAAAATTATATAGGGCACTAGAGGAGAGAGTCCTCTTCAAGAATATATAATTTATTTGGTTTTTGGTATATTTTTTATAGGGTAAAAGTGACGGGAGACAAAAACTATTGATTTCAGGTAAGGTCGACTTTCAATACTTATAACGGGTAAACTATAGATCAAAAAAACTTCTTTCTTTTTTCTTGCACTAGATATACATGTCATCTAAAACATATTATGAAATTGAAGGGAAAAAAAATATTTTACTTATAATGATTTGACGGGAAGTGAACTCGCTTATTTGTAGTATTTTTAGGATATGAAAAATAGACCCAAAAAATTAAAAAAATATATTAATTTTTGCTCAAATTAATTTTTAAAAATTATAGGCATAAAATTCATCCTATTTTACACATTTCATCAGTTTACATCATCTTTAAATTCTCAACAGAAATGTGACTTTTATGCCCTTGAAGTTTTTCAGTTTTTGTGTTGTTAGCCTCTTCCTTTGTAAAAGGGTGACAACTTATTGTGCTTTTACCCAGAAAGAGGATATCACTACTTTTATTGAAAGACCCCCTTGGTTGCAGAAAGTAAATGACCAAAATCTTCGTCAAAACCTAGAAGGAAGGGACAGTGGAGATTGAGGGAAAGTCTTTCACTGTCACAGACGAGGTAATATCTATGGTCACCGGCATTCCCATTGCCGAGAAAATTTTTTACAGAGACCAAAAACTTTTTGACATTGCCATCAAAAAGTTTGCGAGGGATGACAAGGAGACGAATGCCATAGTCAAGTCGGGCACCCATTACATTCCTAGGAGCTTGAAGATTCTTTGGTAGTTTGTTCTGAAGGCCCTCATATTCTATGTCACCCTGGATACCAGGTTTGACAGAATCTGCACCTATCATTTCATCTTGTTGAATCATTTTAGGCATGGTTTTAAGATTTCCATTCCTTTTTATCTCTTCTCCTCTATGAATAAGAATATTACTAGTTTTAGAGATAAGAAAATTGCTAATCTTGCCCTGCATGAAGGATTGCTTCTATTGTTATATGAATTCTTTAAAGCCCAAATCCTAGGAAAGGAAATCAGGGATAGCAAGGCCATCAACGAGGACTCTGGGTCAGATTATGTTCCTTCAGGCACTTCTATGGGAAAACTTTTAGATGACAGTGAGGAAGTTGAATATAAGAAATAGAACAAGGGGTCCCCTTCTAAGAAGCAACCCCTGAATGCCATCAAAATAAAAAAACCCTCTAAAAAATAGGATAGGAAGGAGGTTCACTTAGAGGAAGAGTACAATGACAAGGAGGAAGAAATGGATATGGAGGATGATGATGGTAATCCCAATAAGGAAGATGCAGACATGTAGGAACAGGTCAAAGAGGAAATCCCCAACTCTATGTAGGACCTCTCAGGCCACCTGTCGGTAGATCTTACAATAAGTGAGGATAAAACCCACCCTCCTCAGTCCCCTACTAGTACTAATTCAAAGAATCATGATCCTGTAACGGAAGAGAATGAAGATCAGGGTACTAACTAGTCTCCTATAAGGATAGATAAAACAGAAGACGCCTCTAGGGGGGAGTATAATAGTCAAGATACCGGTAAAGGCAAAAAGGTCTGGAGAAATTTCAATATCAACATAGTGCGAATGGGAATAATTAGGGAGGCTGTCTACCCTCAGATATTGGAGGACATGGAAGGAAAAGTCCACAAGGAAGAGTTGATAGACCCAGCACTAGTTGTACTAGGTGCTAAAGCCAGGGAGATGGACATGGATTTCCTCAACAACACCAAGAATAGCATGCTGGATCAGTTTAGATCTTTCAAATGGCTCTACCACGAGATTGAGGATCTCAAAGAAAAAAATCAAGACAAGGACAACAAGGAAAACACCACAGAGAAAAAGATAAACCTAGAAACTAGGGTCCAGCACCTGGAATCCAAAATGATAAGCCTTGAAAAAAACCTTAAGGGTGTTGCCGAGCAAAATTTTAATATCCTCAAAACGTCCAACAAGAACTTGAAGCTATTAATCAAAAAGATGGAAGAAAAAATGGAAACTATGACTATTCAGAGGATAAGGGAGGATGAGAATGAGCCCACTAAAGGACTAGGAAAAGGAACCAGGGAAAGAATCAAGAAAAATAGGGTGAAAATTGATGCCCAAGGATCCCAAGTTCATAACGTGAAAGACACTATTCAACTGATGGAGGCCCTCGAAAGAAATGTGACTGTCATGCTTAGGAGCTTGGCATAACTGGTTATGGTGCCCTTCTTTTTGACCTTGTTTTGACTGACTTTATTTGTTTTTTCTTGTTCGGCCCTATAGTGGCATGTTCCTAGCTACCCTGAACTGCTTTACTCTGCTTGGTTTTCATGCTTTTCTTTAGATTATACACTATTGTGGGTTTCAAGATCCCTGTAAAACCTATTTTACTTAATCAAAAATAAAAATATTATCAGTTTATATAATTTAAATTGTGTGCATTCAAAATTATCCTAAATCATCAATTATGGATCATTTTGATTATCAAGAATTTGAGATGCATTTTTATGATAAAGAAGTTGAGATTCCAATAAAATTATATCATTCTATAAATGGTTAAATCAATTAGAGTATCATTTTAGGTTATTATATTCTTACATTTTGTAATCATACTTTTTTTTTATTACAAATTTATCACCTAGAGAGTATAATAAATAAATAAAACCATTCTCAATATACTTGAAGATCATTGTGTTATACACTTCTTAATACAAAAGTGTAGTTTGTATGGATATACTTTTAAATATATTATCTAGATGTGTGTCTTAATGTGTCCAATTTCATCACAATTATTTTTTTATTTTAAAAATTATAAATTTATAATGAGACCAAAGATGCATAATCCCCCTTGGTAGTTCTTCATTATTTGATAGATACACAAGTATATCTAATGTACCTTCCTAGTCATCCCATAGATTATAGCAGTGTTGGTGGGAAAGAGAAATTATAGAAATAGCCTACTACTTGAAACCTATTAACAATGAAGGTCGCAAATTTTTCCATGAGGCTTTTGTAGTGATGAAATTTAAATTTTTTAATCTACACAGATTTCAAGAATGATATGATATATCATAATGTGTATCTATCTTTGGTATTATTTTGTTGCACTTGTTAGTGGCATGTCTCTAAATTTTATGACCTTTAGCACTTTGTCCCTTGGAGGCAATAATATATATGGATGCTTCTTACACACTACTCCAAAAAGAAATAAATATCATTTCATCCACCCAAGTTTAATGTTGGTAGAAATTGATAAGGGAATCATATAAACTTAGGGCTTTCAAACCTTAAATGTTATTAGTCTAATTCCTTCTCCAAATATTATAATGCATGAGGTGATGAAAGAGATAATTTTGATAATGCACAAAGTAATGGATCTTAATCTATATGTTTAATTTATAGAAAGACCATATATAGAGAAGAGAAATAACTTGGTACTTCTCCTTTAACCTCTAAATATAGGATATTTATTAATTAATAAAACAAATAATCCATATAAAATTAAAAAATGATACAATATTATTGCCACATGATATTATGCGATTGTAAAAATCCATAAATTTAATTTATAAATAATTAAAAATTTAATTATACAAAAATTCTAATTATAGAAATTTTATGAATATGTTATGTGTAAAAGTTATATAAGAGCAAATCTTATGCTTAATTTTATACAAACTTCTTTATATAATGATTTTATGAATATTTCAAGCACACCAATTTCAAAGCATGCAAAATAACATGTTTTCTTATCTGTGTTTGAGGCATTTTATGTTTTAAGTATGCATGCACAATAACCTATTTTGACATCTTTGTTTGAGACATTTTGCACGTAGGAATTTGGGCTTTAAGCATAGGGATTTCACATCTTATTATTTGGGACTTGATACTCCAAAAGACCTTGAATATATGCTCATTCTGGTGCAGAAAGATATTGGAAGCAATAATTAAATTTGTACATATTTAGTTTGTATCAAAATACATGAATTTGTGCAGCATCCTAACATGACCTAGTTTAATTTGTGGCTTCTATTCATGGAGAAAATGTTTCCAAACAACCTAGGTCATATTTTCTTTCAAGTATTTTAATGCAATTTTCTTAGCTTAAATTTCACGGTGCTGCTCAAAGTCACAAATTTTAAAGTATACAGTCTTTTCTTTTCTTTGAAATATTTTCTCAGTTGTCACACAAAATATCCTAAAATAGGGGGGAACTATGGATATAAATTCTTCTACACAAATTTTAAATTGGTCCCTCGGAGATGATCGAAGCATTTACTGACTAAAATTGAACAACATAACAAAAATTTAAAATTAGTCCATATAAAGCCCAACTAGAATATGACAAATGGAAAGCTTGGAATTGGAAAGTGGGAATGGATTATAAACACGTGGGTTTTTGTTTTCTTTGAACCAACACATGACCTTTGTGATAAATGTTGAAGAATGATTATTTTGATCGACTAACTCATTATAAAAAGATATTTGAATGATAACATCCAAGATAATGATATGTTTTTTTTAGTAGTTGTTTAAATATGCTACAATTTTGAGATGGAGGTGGTAGATTTTTTGTGTTTCACTCTTATCTATTCATTAAATACTATCTTGTTATAACCAAAAAGATCATACATCCTCATTTCAAATACAACAGCGACTAACTTCAACATTATAGAATTGAATTTGAAACATAACTTCACTGATGAAAGTAATCATAGATTTGAATATTTATATATATTTATAGAGATGCAAAGAGATATAGCTATAGAGGTCTAGGAAGAGGTTGAGAGAGAGAGAGAGAGAGAGAGAGAGAGAGAGAGAGAGAGAGAGAGAGAGAGGTAATTGACATAATATAAATAACTAAATCATTTCAATAAATTGACATTAGATGTGTTTAATTAATTTAGTTAGTCATTTAACAATATGAATATTTAATTTTCCACTACATTCATATTTTACATTCTATTTACATTAAATACGGTTGAGAATAAAATTTATTTGTTTATTTTCAACATTTAATTTTAAAAATAAGCATATAAGATTAAATGAAGAAGATATAAAATATTCTTCTTAGAATAAATATAAATACCAATGATAATTTACTAATAATTGTATCTTTTAAAAATATTTATTTAATATTAGTTTTATGAAATCAATTTTTTTTATAAGCCTACTTTTTAATTGATTAAATCTTTATTTAAAATGTGACATTTTAAATTTTGAACAATGTGAATATTGTCATAATTTAATAATTTTTAAAAATTAAATTTTAATTTGGGTTTCTATTTTAAGGGTAATAAAATGTTACGGTGAATTATGATTTTGCTTGTAGTCACATTTGGCGTACTAAACCTAAAAGAAATCACCTCTAATGACATACGTTATAATTGAATGGAAAAGGAAAACTTTTAATAGTTTAGTGTATTCTAGGGCTTTACAACATCCCAAAAATTCTTTGAAATGTAAGGCTACTCACATTGCAAGTGGGTCCAATAAATGACATTTCAAGTTGACTATTGTTCGTCTATTTTAATATTGATGGAATGCGCAACATTGTCATATCTTAGAAGAGTGGCATAGATATAATGGGATAGAAACACACATCCTAGGAAAATCGTGAGTTGAAAGGTGAAAATTTTTGGTACAAAATAGATATGACTTTTCAAGAGGATGCAATCATCTTGCATGCTTAACCCTCACCATATACTTTGAACATTAATTATACCCCTTTCTTGGTGTGGTGACCTATTTTTCTTTTTTCCCATTCCAATATCTAGTGCTAAGCATTTTGGGTTAGTCTGGCACAACTTTATTTTAAACAAGAAATACACCCATACAAAAGAGTGTTTGGACAATGACTAGAGAGAAAAAAATATATGACGGGTGAAGTGTGAGGCTCTTTACTATGCATTTCCATCCATGTTACTCATTTTCTATCATTACTACTTTAGACTTAACTTTTATAAACAAATATATGAAGGGTGAAGTAAAATAGATTTAAATCAAAAGGTTCCCTTTCAAACTGATATAACCATAGTTACATAATATTTGAAATAAATTCTTGACTCAAAAATTTGCACATAATCAAGTTCCACAAACATAAAATACAACTATTAAAAAAGTTTAACATGAACCCCCAAAAAATACAAAAACTTGCTTGCACTTCCAAATAATTTTGACCCAACAATATGGAGTAAAAATTACAGTAACATGTAGCTTTGAGAAAAAGTAAGACATAACTTTATGATGGAAGTGACCAACATAATACCCCTAAGATATATGCTTGAGATCAAACTCATTAGTTAATTTACAACATGGTGTTTTTGCATAGTTTTGCACCAAAACTACTAAGCATATTCAAATATATGGTGCATTAAACAATTTATGAAACCAATTTTAGATAGAGGGCCTCTAACTAATGGGTTGACAAGGATAAATGATGCTCTTTGTATATCACGTGTTTCCTGCCATTGCACTCTATTTACATACCCTCTAGTAAATATATATTAAATTAGCAGAATTAAATAGTTAGAAGAGAATATTGACATGGTGAAAAAATACCTATTATGGTGCTATTTTCTTCTTTTCATAAATATAAAATTGAAAGCAAGTTTATGCTAAAAAGCTCAAAATATATGAATATATTAAAAGAACAATCTCCATAGGAAAAAACTGCAATGAATTATTCTTACCTGTCAATCAAATTTTGCACAAAGAAGTATCATTTAAGGTAATAGCTACTCGAGAAATTTAAAGTTTTAAGAAAATATTAAATTATAATTTTTTTACAAAAGAATAGCACTTAATATGATAAGCTCTTTTCATGATCTTAGAGATCTACAAGTTATTTATAACATTGTATTTCCTGCAGTATTATCCATAAAAAATTAAGACACCAAAATCATTGTGTTCATATTTATTTATTTTTAATTATTTTAAGAAGCAATTCTAAAAAATATGCCTTCCCACTTTGTCACTTGAATGGAGGAAATGCGACAGAAGCTCAATTCAAGACAATTTTCAAATTGGATGTACACTAGCAAAACCAATACTCAACAAATAATTCCCCATGTTAGGCACTAGAGAGAGCATCAAAGCATTTGACAGATTCCGTAAAGTCGTAGAAATTTCCCCCATCAGATTGTTACTGGAGAAGTCCACAAGCGTCAAGCTTTGTAGCGATCTGAGAAATGGTGGCAAAGAACCAGATAAAAAATTCTTGTTGAAATCTAGGAACTATACATGAAGAGGTTATAAAAGAAGAGTATGGAGTTGAGTTCAATTAGTCTCCATGGTGGGAGAAGGCTTTTTAAGAGATTTTTTATAAGGTGTGAGCTAAATGATGGAGTTTTGGATGTGTCGATTGAAGATAGTGAAAGTTTGAACTAACAGTTTCTTATATTTCATTTTTTATGTACTATGGGCCATTGTATCAATTGGTGATAATTTCTATAAGGGAAAATACTATGTAATTTTTTGCATATCACATATAAACCTATTAGCTTAATATAATAGAAAACAAGACTTTCCTAGATGTTTTATTTTTATTTTAGCAATGAATATTATATTTTTAATTAATAATTAGTTGCAGTAAATGAGTCAGGTTGGGTGATGCATAGAAAATGATGTTTTAGCTGGACAAAGTTTCATTGGCTGTCATTTTCACTATTTTGGCATGTGAGGCATTGAAATTTGAACTCTGCTCTAACTTCCTATAATTAGAAACTAACTTCTTCTAAATTAGGAAGCTGACACTCCACTTTGTGTTCAAGGCCAGTTGGAAAGAATATAAAGCAAAAAGCAAAAAGAAAATAAAAGCAAATAAAGAAGCCTCAGTTTTATATATATATATATATATATATATATATATATATATATATATATATATATATATATATATATATATATATATATATATACCCTTGCATAGTGGCAGTAGCAACAACATTGGTAGGAGCAAATTATACTCAGCTATAACTAGTAGAAGATCAACTAAGATCAGGGGAAATGGGGAACATATGGCAATTAAAGAAGGGGAAGGGAAAGAGGTCGAATCATAGCTACCATGAACTTGAAAACTTTTCTCTTCCTTCTTGCCTTTCTTTCTAGGATTTTGAAGCCGCCCACATCCCGTTGACATTGGCCAATTCCCACATTCCTCTAATTTCACTCAATTCTCGTGTGACCAATAAGCCCAACAAATGGAAGTGAATCACCAGTTCCAAACTCCATGAATCCATTGATTTGGTGATGGTTGATTTTGATGAATCTAAGGTCGAGAGGTCATATTTATCAGGGTAATATTTAAGAAACCCCCCCTTCAAAAAAGGTGTAAAAAAGTGGTGAAAGTTAGAAAGAAAAAAAAAATTATTGGCAAATTTTTTTTCTTTTCAAAGAAAAAAAAATAATCTCAATTGGTGAATCATTCATGCTCCCTAAAACTATGTGGAAAATTTTGGCGAATCATTGATGCTCCCTGAAACTATGTGGAAAATCTTGGCGAATTGTGTTTTTGTTTCAGAACTACCAAAATATATATTCGTGAATAAAAAAAAGTATTTATATTATAAAAATATAAATTGGCGAATATTCAAAACATAGTGATAGGACTACGTGTCAACTTGGGTGCTACGTGTCATTTACTGATGACCAGTTTTTGAGGACATTTTTCATAGCTTTGGCAGGCTAAAACGAGGGTCAATGGCTAATGGTTATGAAGATACACAATGGTCATGTCGATGGTGTGCGTGACTTCAGCTATTATGTTGGTGGTTTAGAGTTGTAGGCCACGAAGATACGCAAAGGTCAAGTAAGTTTGTGGTTGACAATTTGGCATTTGCATAGCTTCGGCATAGTTTGTGGTGACTGGTGACAGTGTGCATAGATTCAGCAAGCTAAAAGGAGGATCGATGCTGACAGTTATGAAGATACGTAATGGTCAGGTTGACAGCATGCGTGACTTTGGCGGTTATGCTGGCAATTTGCAGTTAAAGGCCATGAAGATACACAAAGGACAGGTTGACACTTGACAGTGTGCGTGACTATGGAATTTATGATCGCAGGTAAGATATGGGGGTTTCGAGGCCATGTTGGGAATCTGTGTAACTTAGCCATGAAGTTATAGTGACAGTGAACACTAAAGTACAATTAATAAGACTTAATGATGACAAGATTTTGATTAGACATTAAAAAGGTTAATTTGTACAAGATCTCAGCTATGAATCATAAACATTCATTATCTTTCTTTTCAGAGCCAAGTCACATTATGTGAAACATTCCTTCATAATTTAATGTGGCTTCCAAGTTGTCAGTTCAAAATTTAAAATCGCAGCTAGGATAAGATGGTTCCGAGGTAACACTAGCAGTTTGCGTAACTTGAGTGGTACATAATCTAGGCTAAGATTTTGATTAGACATTAAAATGGATAATTTTACAGGATATGAGTTGTGATACATCAACATTCATTATTCTTCTTTTCAACTTCGAAGCCAAGTTACACAAGATACAATGTCTACAATTTTTCTTTACCGATATTCATTAATTTCCTTTTCCTAGGCAAGCCACCTTACGTGAAACATTCCTCAAAAATTATTGCGGCTAGCAAGTTGGTGATTATTTTCTTTATATACTCCTCAGTAGTAGAATTCCAGAACATGGGAACTTTCTAAATTTCTAAATTTGGAATCTTGGATGACAGAATGGGTCTTCCAGTAGTTGAGGGATCATCAAATGAGAACGCAGAACCTGTTATCCAACCAAATTTGGATATGGAGGAGGAGATTTAGTAGGATGTCCTCAGTCATCTTATGTCTGCAGCATGGGATCATGCTACCAGTTATGCCAAATACCAAAGCGACATGTTCGAACTTGAAGTAGAACATGACAAGCCAGAGATGCGCGCCATTTTTTACGATCATGGCTTTGACCAAGAGGCATTCCATGAGGAGATGAATTAGGTGATCTAGTTTTTTGCTAGTTTGCACATCGACTAATCTTTTTTTCTTTGTGGATCTTAAAAAAAAATTTGTTACTTGTAAGTTGTAATTTGTAAATATGAAATAATTAAATGTAACTTTCATTTTGGTTTTGGAAACAGTTGGAAGCTTGTCACTTCTCCTTCTAGGGAAACCACAACCATTCAGTGAATCAGTTACCGGTATTATGTATATTGTATACCTATTTTTGAATTTCATAGTAATACCATAGTCTATAATACTATCTGGTTATTTGCTAGTCTGCGCATCGACTAATCTTTTTTTCTTTGTGGATTTTTTTAAAAAAATTGTTACTTGTAAGTTGTAATTTGTAAATACGAAATAATTAAATGTACTTTTCATTTTGGTTTTGGAAACAATTGGAAGCTTGTCACTTCTCCTTCTGGGGAAACCACAACAGTTCAGTGAATTAGTTACCAGTATTATGTATATTGTATACCAGTTTTTGAATTTCATAGTAATACTGTAGTCTATAATACTATATACAAATGAAACATTGAGAAGTAAGAAGACTCTTTTTTAAATAGTGTTACTATTTTTAGTTTTACGCATTATTTGATAATACTTTAAATTTCAATAGTCAATACACTAAATTCTAATACAGTAACATGTTACGTAAATCATGAAATTGAACAATGAAGAATAGTTTTATTATTTATAAATTGAAAAATATGTAAATTGTAATTACTAAATCAAAATGCTTAATCAAAATACTAAATAAATTGGAACCCACTCCAATCTTTGAAGTTACGCCTGGTTGTTTCGTAACTTCTGAATGGTTAATTTAATATGAAGGTGATCTATTCTGAAGTTACGCCTGGTTGCTTCATAACTTCTCAATGGTTAATTTATTATGATGGTGATCAGTTCCGAAGTTGCACCTGGCTATTTCGTAACTTCTCAACGGTTAATTTATTATGATGGTGATCGGTTACATAGTTACACCTAGCTATTTCATAACTTCTCAACGGTTAAGTTTTTATGATGGTTAGGGGTTTTGAAGTGCTGACTAACTTCATGTGTAACTTCGTAAGGTGTTGAAAAGTGTGAGACAGAGAGTAAGTTGCATGGCACATGGAAAGTGCTGAATAATGGAATGTTTGCAAAGCTTTGGTAGGGTTTCTTCACCATTTGTGATGGCAGTTATGAAGTACAAGTGTCATGTGGCATGCCAGGCTATGTCGTAACATCTCAAGGTTTCATTTTTCTGGTCAGTTTAATAGTCCCAAAGTTTTGAAAAGGTTTTGTGTGACTTTGCAAGTCTCAAAGTTTTGGGATTTCAAATTCAAACGGCCAAGGGCCAAGGCCCATGATTTGCAAGTAGCAATTTAGCAAAGTTGAGATAGGGACCTAGGGTTAGATGTACCGTTAGTGTCACTTCGAAAATACACTAATTATTTTCTCTTGGATCGCCTCCAAATCTATGCTGGAAGTGACAATTGACAGTGACACTTTTCTGAAAAAGGTAATTACTAATTTCATGCGTGTGTGCTTGATGAGATTTTAATTTTTAATAGAGTAGGTGGCCTGGTGGCTGGTAGCCTAGTTGTTCTTGTGCTTTTCTTGTTACTTGTTATTTATTAAATACAGTTCACACTTCAATGACTTCACAGAGCATCCATAATTTCCAGAGTCCAAGAGCAAACAAAGAGTTGAAACCTTTGGCTTTAAGTGCAGATTCATAGAAAAGGAGCTTACTACTTAGAGTTTAGTATACATAAAGAATGGTAGAACAAGGATCTCCTGATGTTGTTGTAGTACCAGAAAAGAGTGTCATTGTGCATTCAAGAAAAAAGAGGCCAAACATATACACTGAAGAATGGATGAAACTATTGCCTGGATCCTCAAATTTGTAATCAGCTAACGCTTATAAATGGAGGGACCCTTATACATTTTGTAGGGATGTTGTTTGCCCAAACACAACTAGGTATGAGCTCTTCATATATTTCTATAACAATAGATTTAGAGGCCCTCCTATTTCAAACCCATGGGACAGGAACTTGGGAAAGTTGATAGTACTTGAGGTATTTTTGGATGTAGACCTCATGAGAGTGCTAATTCAAGCATACAATCCAGTGACACAAGCTTTCCACAAGCATAAGAAGTCTATACTCTACATGTTAGATAGAGAAACTTTTATTCAATCTTTCGACCTTCAAGGACCTATGAGCATGGATACTAACCTAGCAAAAGAGGAGGCCTGATTTAATAGATAGAAAAGTTACTACCATGGAAGGGTTATGACGAGGCATATTCCTAGAGAAAAGAAAGAGGCAGGGTTGTTACTGAAGAGGGTTGCATATTCATTTGATATTGAGCTTTTCTTTCCCTATTTCCAGAATACCATCTATGGTCTACACAAAGTTATTAGACTATATGGAGGTTTAACAGTGACTCCTGACATTTTTGTCATGGCTACAGATATTCAAGACCTGTACACCAACAAGGAGTTTGATTATGTGGGGCACATAATCAATGTAATGCACACTAAGTTGATGAATGCGAAGATTGATTTGAAAAGCTTCAAGTTCAATCACTACTCCATGTTGATGCACTTGATCCTCTATTGCAATATTGGCTACATCAGCCCAAGGTTCATCGATGAGACCGATAATGTAGGAGGAACTATTCTAGTTCATTTGTGGACCAGGTTATGGCATAGAACTTACCATTTCTCTAATTTAATTGTTTTTTATAGTGATTTTGTGGCTCCAGTAATGAACATGTTAGGTATTGTGAGGGATAGATTTCCTTTACTTGTTGGAAACTTTCTTAGACCCTTAGCATTTAAAATTGACAATGACATTAAGCACAATTGGGGTGATATGTTTCTTTTTGAGAATTTTTCTGTTATAAGAGTGTATGCTTTCCCTCAACCTCAACACATACTGCCAAAATTTGTCCTAGAAAGATTGGTAATAGTATAATTCATGTGGAAGCTTATCATGATGGATAGAGAGCACTTAGGTGCTAAAAGACATAAGGGAACCTTTCTGGAAAGGAGGTTCCAAATAGGGGATTTCTCTATAGGTAAAGATGTTGTGGACCAAATCCATGAATTCCTAAGACAATTTAGATTGCCCTCTGCTAAAGAAAGGATGTATGAACCTGAAGACTTCATTAGAGTAGCATTGAGAGAAATGAGGAATCACAATTTGGCTCTAAATCAACGTATGGTAGATGAGGATGTTATTAGAAATGTTTTTAGTAAAGATACTTGTGAAGAGAGAACCTGTAAATGGAAAAATGTTGTAAGGGTAGAGGAAAAATTAAAAAAGGTAGACCCTACCTTCCCCGGTTTCTTCCCTGATCTCCAATACATGTCAAGAATTGACATGTGTATAGAGAATTATGAAGATATTATTTCTAAATTTCCAGACATCCCTGAGGAGAAGGATGAGGAAAAAATAAACCCTGAGGAAGTTGAACCTGATGTGGTGTTTATGGTAGAAAAAGAACAAGCTGAGCCATCCACATCTGAGCAGGGGCCATCAAAGAAATAAAAGTTGATGAATGTACCACAAAAGGAAAGGCAAAAGGCACTACAAATCCTGCCAGGTAATAGCCATTACTTTACTGACTTAAGACAACATTTTTTGACATCAATGGTAGATGAGGGAGAAAAGGCCCTAGATGAGTTAGAATTGGTTGTAGCAAGATTGGATGACAAGGTCATCCAAGCTAAAGATTTTATAGATGATGATGAATTCATCAAGTCTGATGAGTTTAAAAGTTTTCTCTTTCAAGTTAAGAAGAATGAAGTAACACTGTCTTTGAAACTAGGGGAATCACAGGAAAAAAATGTTGAAATCATTGAAACATTATAGGCCTATGATCCCAATAGTGAAACATTAACTATGGAGGACGGAAGAGATCTTGTAAAGAGAAGTGGCATGTTGTTGATCCCTGGATGGGACTTGGAGTCCTCATTCCTAATTAACAAAATCAAGAGGCAAGATAAAGTTGTAGCTTATGAATCTTTTCACCTTGATGGACTAAAGAGGGGTTCTGGATTCAATATGGACACTAAGACACTAGTAGTATGGTGTGTGGCCCCACAATCTAGTAAGCCCAGATTGGTTGACATCCAAGACACAACATAGGGTAGCCAATTAATATGGAGGTTGTAGGACACTACATGATTAGAGATAGAAAATATCCTACATCATGCATCCTCCATGAATAAAGTAGTGGTTGAGGACTTGGAGAACAAGCCAGCCAGGACATTCAGATATTATGTGGAAACTAGAAAAAAGTTTGAAGAGGAACTAAAGAAGAATTTTTTCTTGGATACGACTATGAAGGAGCTAAAAGATGAAATAAATACTCTAAAAAATTAGTCCAGGGTATTTACAGAGGTCTGTGATGTAGGGGTCCAAACTGAGCATGAGGGGGGCTTAGCTCTAGAACTTGAAACAAAAAAGATAATAATGGACGTTGATCATCCCGAGCCTGCTAATACTAGAATTTTTGAAAAGGAGACTTTGAAGAAGGTGCTATTGTATAGAGTAAATATTTTAAAAGGGAAGTCTCAAATCCTTCATAGTACTTTCATTTCTTTGCAGGGACAAAATTTCAATGTTCTAATGCCTTGTCTATACTAACCCCATTATTTAATACTTGGGGCCCATACTTGCAATTCTTTGATAGGTTAGTTTTACTAATGAGAAAAAAATGGAGTTACCTGACAAAATAATTGTTGTTAAGGAAATGGTGTTATTAGTTAAGGATTTGTATGCATTTTTCACTAGCAAGTTACAAAACGTTTAGGGAAAGCTTAAGGTTTTTGCTGAAGATTCTCAAAGATATTTCCCTGCTATTGTAGACATAGAGGGACACTTGAAGGAATGGCGGGAGTGGGTTGATTCTTTCAACCAAATTTTGGATGCTAGCAAGGTGGCTTCTTATTTTGTTTGTGATGCTGATATTTCAGCTTTTTATGAAGTTGTGGATGAATTGTACAAGCAAGAGATTGAGACGAATAAGTTTTTTGCTGAATCTTGAGCCATAATGGATGCCAAGTGGAACAATTGCCTTGAAGACTTTGATACAGTTAGAGAGGTAACTTTTCCATCAAAGAAAGAAATTGTGGTGTGGGAAAACATTGAAAAGACTCAAGCCTTGGTCTTGCCACATTGACATGGATGATGGAAGTAGTTGAGAAAGTTCTGGTATTAGATGAAGAGCCAATAGAGGGAGGTCATTTAATTAGAATAGGGTATCTTATGTTTGTGGTTCACTTGTTGTGGATACACCTTTGGTGCAAATCAAGAATGATTCTGAAGAATCCAGGCTGCAAGTTGTCACTCTAATAACTGTTTTCAAATTTGTTTAATTTGCCAAATGCCAATGTTAGTTTTTATTTTCTGATCATTGATCATAATCATTGATCATTGACATTGATGTATATATTTCAAGGAAGTTAATAAAAATATACAAGGATATTTCAAGTCTTTATCTCTCCTCTGTGTTGAGTCTATGAATTTTTGAGCTCATCAGAGACTCGTGTATGTATCTTTGTTTTGAGTTCTAATTTGGAATTGGATTAAAACCGATCTAGATGAAATACATGTTCATATGATTTATATGAGGATTATCAATAAGAAGGAAAGAGTTGAGTGTTTGTATTTATGGTTATGAACTAGGTTATCTCTAGACCTTTGTGTTCCCTCTATTTTAAGTAATATTAGCCCAATGGATAAGGCACTGGCCTAAATGAATATATCTTTTTTTGATAAATAATAAATATCTTTATGGTTACGCACTGGCCTATTTTAGTATTAGGAAATTAGGAAATTGACAAATAATAAATTGAATAATGAGTATGAACAATGACAAATAATAAATTGACAAATGAAAATTTCTAAGAAATTAGGAAGCTTTGACCACCGGAAATGTTCTGAAGTAATGCCGGGTTGTTTCATAACTTCTGAGCAGTTAAGTGGTTAGGATGCTTATGGGTTCTGAACTTTCGAGGGACTCCCGAATAATGGCGTGCGTAACTTCAGAATTAAAGAGATAGTTAGTTAAAAGTGACAGTGCATAATGATGTTGAAAGTGATAGTTAGTTTCATGCCACATGGAAAGCATGGAGGAATGGACTGTGACATGTGTCAATCGATGGATTAATATTTGACACTTTGTCGAGAACAGTTGGTTTATGGAGCTTTGCAAGGATTTGTTGGCCATTTGTGTTGGTGGTTAGGAAGCTGTGATGAAGCATTTGGTAGAAAGGCGTAACTTCAGAAAGGTTAATCAGTTACAAGATTAAACAGTTGAGAGGTTACAAAAGGCTTTTTGTAGGACTTTGCAAGGTTATATGAGAGCGGAGATGTTAAGAAGATCATCGGTCCATCACCGTAACTTCAGAAGGGTTCGAAAGGCCTCTAATTTGCATGTAGCAAAGTTGAGACAAGGTTAGATGAACTATTTGCATAACTTTAGAACCGGGCTAGCTTAAGTTTTGAATCTTATTCTTGATTCTTGAAGTTGAAACTTGAAATAACATGGTTGCATGACTATGAGGCATTGAGGGCCAAGGCATTTACACTTTACAGTGATAGGAAAAGGACATTAATAATTATATGATTATACTTCAAAATTTCAAATTTCATGAACATTGTACATTAAAAAAATCATGAATTGAAATTACAAAAATCAAAATTCAAATTAAAAAAATCATGAATTCAAATTACAAAGTACAAAAATCAAAATTCAAATTACAAAAATCATGAACAATACTTATCACTTGTAATATGAGTCAAATTGTCAATAATAAATATTCAGAATCAAGTCCATTACCAATTTATCCAATAAGTACAGTAATTAGCATACAGTGTATAAAATTATAAATACCTATTAACCAAATGCTAATTCTAAATCACTTCACTCTTCACTAAGTGTCAGTGAGCAGTCTACCACTTCTATATCCCACATGGAATCCAACTCCTGAAATTGACTACTACTAGTAGCAAGAGGTTCTTCTTCATTTTGAGTTGGGTATTCAAAATCAAAAAAAATTTCATCTTCATTCTGAGTCTAGGACCAAGATCCATCATTTGTCTCAGAACCACCATGTTTTGAAGTGTTCAAAAGCCCTCATCTTTCACATAGGGAATTCAAAATTGTCAATGCCCTATCATAAGGAAAGTCTCTAACATTGTATTGAGTTACAAATAACCTCAAGCAAGTTTCCAAATTTCTGTCTAGTTTTTTTATGATCTTTGATTTCAAATACCCCAATGCACTAAAAACTATTTCATCTTCCACCGACCCCAATATCATTGTTTGACATAAATCAAAAAGTTTGAAATATTTTGATATTGAATCACGCAATACTTCACTCTGCTCTATCCTTTTCCAAAGCCTAGTTATTGCACCAGGTTCAAATGGATTCTCCAATTTTTTTAACTGTAATTTCATACATGATGCAAATTGTCTACATTGTTTTTTAAGATTAGCTGAATCTATAATTCCTTCAATTAGTTGTCCATTGCAATCTGCATGTTTTGAAAACTCTCCGATCAATTCATAAATTTTTTTATGAAACATATGAGCATCCATTTGTCTATCTCTGACATTTTTTCAAAAATGAGGAAACACACAACCCATGGCTTCAAGAATTTCTTCTCGAGGGAATCTTTCATGAATCTCACTTGAAAGTTGGTAGGAAATTGACTTCAAATTATCACTAGCAGATCTAAAAAATCTGTCAAAATAAGCCCTTTTAACTGGAAGTAGTCTACCTCACTTTCCCATCTTAGATCGGTGCATTGGTATTTCATATCCTTTCACAAACACACATAAATCATTTTTTGCATTGAATTGTAAAAAAATATGAGCATGATTAAAATCTATAATTATTTTCCACCTAAAAAAATTTGGGCTTTGAGGTGTTATCATATTTGAGTATAAATTATCCAAGGAAAGGCATGTCATTCTACATAAATCTGAGTACTCATGGATATACATAGTCCTGTCTTGGGCTTTCTTAACAAGTTTGTTCATTAAATCTACATGGGGAGAAGACTGGCTAAAGTTAACAGAGTCTCTATATCACTTAACTTATGTAACAAATTAGGAGCTTTGTCTACTGTGAGGCATTGCTCATATATTACTCCGATCAAGGATTGATATTCTGTTAGAACTCTTTCTACTGGTCCATGCAAAGAGATCCATCTAGTCTCAACATCCTTGAGAAGCTTGTTTCCTGGTGTTACTCCCTTTGAGAAAATCTTAAATTTTGCAAAACGTTTAGGACTTCTGCAGAAGTAAGAATATATGTCGCAAACTAGATCTTCAACTTTTGACACTGTAGGCAAATCACTTACAATTTTATATGCTAAATTCATTCGATGGGCCATGAAATTTATGCCAAGCATGTAAGGTGCAATACTAGTTTGTAATCTTGCACAGAGTCCATTCCTTTGGCCTTGCATTACTGCAGCTCCAACACACACTAACTTCTTTCCAATTGTCAAATCATCTATACCAGCAACTTCATTCAAAGCATTCTTCACTTCAAAATATAATTTTTTTATTGTTGAATTGCCCCTCATTTTACAAATGCAGATTAGATGAGCTTGGAAGACATGTTCTTTTACTGTATACACATGCATACAAACCCAAGAAGTGTTATCTACTGTAGTAACTTCATCTATGGATAATGAAATGAATCTGGTTTGTTTCACTTTCTCCTATAAATTTTGCTTTTCCACCTCAAAAAGATAGTTTTCCATTTCCCATCCAATGTTTGTTGACCAATGTGACATAGGATAGTGAGGAACTTTCAAAAAGGATAATAAATTACCATATTCTGAGAAACATCTCATAGGATGCCCTCTGGACATAATATGAAAAACAACACTCATTTGAATAGTCTTTGCTAGGTTTGCTTCATTAGCTGAATGTTTAAACCCAACCTTGATTGGATTTTCACTACTAGCAATTACTGCCATTCTCCTGTTATGCTCTTCATATTCTATGGCATACTTAACATGAAGACATTCTTCCTTTGATTTCCATCTCACTACTGATATTTCTTGTTTGTCTATGGTCTGTTTTTCATAAACCTTACCAATATGCTTTTCTATAGTGTCAAGCTTTAGCTGCAACTTCTTCTCTCTTTTATTTTCTAGGTACAAATCTTACACTTGCATTATGTTGGCTATTCATCATTGTTTAGGACTAGTTCAATGAACCAATACTTTGCTACCCAATCAACCTTAAAATTTATTTTCATTTCCCACTCCTGCCCCATTTTTACTTCCCTTTTTCTTTTCTTCCTACCAACATCATTATTATCTTCATTGCTAGCATTTTCTTCCAACTGGTTCTACGTATCCCTTATAACATCTTCTCTCATTCCACCATTGTTATCCTCATTTGATGCATTTTGATTTTCATTTAACTGAATGACAACCCCAGCTTGTGGTACTAGTACTGGTGAGCTATTGTGAATAGCTTTTGCACTTGCAATTGTAGATGTTGATGGAGCAGAAACATTACCAACTCCAAAGAAAGCCTTTATGGTAATATCTTTAAGTTTTGGGTGTTTTGATGGCCTCCCAGGTCCTTCACTGCCCTAAGGATTCTTACCCTGCACTTCACTACCCTGAGGAGTCTTACCCTTGTCTAGCTTTCCAATCTCTTCACTATCCTAAGCACAGTGAGAACTCTAAGTCTCAACCTCCCCTGATATCTGAATCTCAATCTAAGGATAGTCACCCTTGTCCGACATCTTCACCCAATGACATCTCACTAGTCACTAGGATTCTAGCCTCTAGGAATTAAAATTAATAGCAATACTGTGAAATGTGAACAAATAATTGCTTACCTTTGTCCTGCTTCCTCTAAATTCCAACTCTCTAAAATGCCGAATCGTCTGTTTACTGTTGCAAGATTGTTATTTCTAAATCTGGCCCTGCAAAAATTTGTAACGACACATGATAAGACCACTTTTATAAATTTGATTTCAATGATTTGAATTTATATCAATCCATGATTCCAAATTCCAAATTTCCAATTTTTATTTTTTTTAAATTCACGGGCTTTTGGCGAAAATGTGCCAACCTAGTCAATGCTTTTTTTGGCAAAAAATTATAAATACATGGTGGTCAATAAAACAATTAATTAACAGGTTGGTGAAACATGTCATGGTCAATAAAATAATTAATTAACGGGTGGCGAAATAGGTCATGGTTAAAATAACAATATAAACCATTTGGTTGTTTTAGATTTTATATGCAATTCATAATTAATATCATTGGCAAATAAGAGACCATTAAAAGAACCATGTCAGATTGGTTATAGGTGCATATAATGGTCAACATCATCAAATGACAAATCTAATTGCCGATTCCAATGAATATTTAGTAGTTACCGTTTCAAGATTGGGCGAATATGGGCCAGCCTATACCTATGTCATTCACCAATTTCCCCAAACGTATTCCCCAGAATTCCCCAAAAGGTGAATATTCACCACTAAAAATTACACTGATATTCATGTAGAACATGTACTAGGGAATGCTCTTCATTTCAAGCTTTGGGCGGTCATAAAGCAAGTTGTTTCAACAAGTCCAAGTCCTGCAATGGTGATTCTTTCCCAAGTTTAGCTGGATCACCTCCCGGAGCTCGTTGATTTTGTTCAAGATTTTGCCTCCTAAGCGGTTTCCATTAAGTGACAGATTCTGAAGTTGAGTGAGATTTCCAAGGGATGAAGGTATGATTTTTGTCAGGTTGTTTTTCTCCAGGTAGAGTTGTTTCAGGTGGGTGAGTATCCCGATGGAGAATGGAACACCTCCTTGAAACCATTCACGACAACAACTTTGAGGAACTCCATCTTTGTGAGAGACCAGAGATATGGTTTTAAATTTTGTGCATTACCAAATACATGTAAAGTGTCCAAGAAGAAACAAACGGATCTGATTGTTTCTATGGTCGTCATGCTCCTCTATGACATTATCCTTCATTAGATGGAAAATTCAGGTCAGGGCTTTCCAAAATGGAAACACCTACAGCGTAAAAATAAACCTTGTCTAATTACTAGCAATCGCACCTTAGTGTGCAATGGGTACACCATAGAAATGTGGGAGGGAGAACACATTTTTTTGTCTATATTTTGTTCATATTTGAAGTAGATATTGGAGAAGTGTAAGAATTATGTTGATTGGGTTGTATATGCATTATAGTTGAGAATTTAAAAAATTTACAAAGTGGACACCAATTTAGTATCTTCACTATTAGATCATTGACAATGAAATCTAGAGACTTGATTCCTAGTAAGTTTATAAATTTATTTAAAATATATGTTGTTTGGATAAAATATAATCTAATGAAGGTTTTCTTAGTTTAGTATGAAACTTTATGTGACGAGTTTTGGATTTTAATAAAATATCCCGTTATAGATAAAAATAAAAAACAACTATGAGGAGATTGGTTTTGATTCATCTTATTTTTATAAAAAAAATTGTTTCGGTAAGGTTTTGTAAAATATTCATTTATTATATTGAAGCAAAAACTAGAGGGAGATTGGTTTTGATTAATCTCATTTAAAAACAAAAAAATAATATTTTAATAAGATTTTGGAAAAAAAATTCTTAAAAATTATGTTTGTTTTTTGTCTTCACATAGCTAACAGTTTTTTGAGTTTTTTTGGAAATAAGTAAATGTCAATTCATTTATATGTACATGAGTAAGTGTTTGACAAATTGTCTAAAGCAAGTTTGGTGTTGTGACACACATTGCTTGAAGATTGTGCTTGATAGGGTTGTGAGGAGGATACATAATTTTAGATTACCAGGAGTTGATGGAAAGGAAAACAATTTTTTGTCAACATTTTGAAAGTATGCACTTGTTTGAGGGAAATTTGATTTGGAAATAAAGTTTTGTGGATACAATATAAGTAGGTAAGAACAAATAAGAGTCTAAGATTTGTGCCCACTCTAAATTCAAAACCTATCATTTATACACTTATTTTGAATATAAAAGTCAGCATTTTCATTTTATTATTAATCAATTTATGAATATAACTTAAACAATCTTATTTCCATTCTCTTTTTTCTTCAAATCTAATTAAAGTTGTCTACCTTAATCAATTTCAATGCATCAAGACTCTTCATCCTTTCTTAGAACATCTTCAACCTATTTATTACATTTTAAATTTTAAAAAATAATATTTAATAGTAAAATTATTCACTTTTATAAATTTAAAATCTTATATAATTTGTTTTTATTTTAAAAAGGAAAAAAACTTATAAGTATAAAAATTGATAAAAGATCATTTCCATTAATCCAAATGTAAATGATGAAAATCCAAATCGAAAGTAGCTTCCTAATCATAAATGTAGATAAGAACAAATAAAAGTTATAAGATTTGTGCCCACACTCAAACTTAAAACCCATCATTCATGTATTCATTATGAACATAAAGGTCAACTCCAAACATAAAGTGTTAAGGAGGAGGGGTATACAACTTGTTCATTTCCTCATAATGTTTTTTATTTCCATTGAATTTATACATATAGCATTCCACCATAAGCTTTCTTTACTGTACGTCAAGCGAGAGAACAACCTCATGCAAAATCCATGGTTAAAAATGCCCAAATAAGTTAGGTGAACAGGTGTCCAATTTGACATGTGGGTGGACACAATTTTTAATACACATTTTTTTTAAAAGACATCTATTAATTACGTAAAAAATTGATTTAAAATACAAAGTGTCTAAAATATATACAAGCTTATTATTAGTCCCTGTCTTGTAATGGTGGTGACTAATATTTTCAAGCTACTTTTGGGTATTAGTTGCTGCCTCAAAAACTGTTCAAATTGCGAAGAATGTCATTTATACTATGGTCGGAGCAATATTTTCTATTAAAAATAATTTCTGGATTTTAAATTTTTTTTTCCTGATTGGCTCTGTCCCTTTTTCCTGGTAGTATTTTCATTTTCCAATGAGAAAACTAGGCAAAAATTAGGTTGGGAGTCCTCACAATCTGGAGGTATGTGTCTCTTGTGTCTTGTGTATGTTAAGATTACTAGATAGCACTTGTAGGAGCCACATGTCATGAATAGTCAGATGTCATGAAACTACCGATAAATTTATTTGAAAGGTTGCCAATTTCCCCCCTATTTTTTTTGCTTGAGCATGCTTTGTTCATGCTTCGATGTGTTGTTTGCATGCCATTGAGAGTAGCGGATTCCAAGATGTAGTGTTGGCTTGTGACTATTTGTGTACATTCTTGCTTTCATAGTTAGGGGTGGCATCTTGAGATGAGATTTTTTCTTTTCATAATTCTGTTTAGGGACGAGCATCTGTCATTAATTTACATTGTTATTAGGTTTATGTGAAATTGTGTCTACAAGTTTTTCCCATTTTCTCCTTCACATTCCTGATTTAGGTTGTGTTTTACATATAGCTTTTGCCCTGAATCGCAGATTTGTGAGGATACAAAGCACATTGGTGGCATTGAGTGGGGTTTTGTACAATTCGTGAGACACATTTCTTTGAGATATTATATAAAATGTTTTTCATGCCATGTCTATGTCATGACATCTTAATATTTGCAAAAATCTGCAATGTTTGATATGAATTCTATAAATAACTAGTTTTCGATGGAAATTTGGTCCGTTAACCTGCAAATATACTTGAAAATCAGACTAATATTCCTAAATTAGTTTCTTATTTTGGACTTGATTTGTTGGTCTATTTTGTGAATCCAAAGGTGGTCTTCAATCTGCTATTATTTTTGCTTTCACAGACATCCTTATGGCTTTCATCTCAGTCAGATTGTCTTTATATGCACAGGCCAAAATTTTAGGTAGCATAAATCCTTGTTCAAAATCTAAATGGACTTGCATTTGATTGAAATCCCTGATCTAAATTCACTTGTGTGCCTAAATCTACTATCGTTTGTTTTGTACTTGTAAAAATTTGCAATTATTTATGGTACTCTACAAAGTAAGTTCATTTACTGTTGTATGGCATTTCAATGCTCTATTTTAGCATTATCCTCCACTTCCCTATTGCCAGCAATTATGAAGTCCCACACTAGCTTGATTTGCAATACAACAATCCATGGTTTCTTTGCGACAAAGTGTTGAAAGAAGTCAATCCTGATACCTACTGCAACTTCCATGAATTTATGGAAACCGTGGCCAAAGAATATGCCATTTTGGTGCAACTTCTTCTTTTTCCCCCTTCTGCAAGTGTCGAGCAGAGCTTTTTAGTACATTTGACCTTTACTCCATTTGATTTCACTTGACCAGGCTTATCTGAAGTGAGAGGAATTTGTCTTTAGAATCTAGAGAAATTTTCTTTCCTTGGTAATGCCTAAACCTGCTATATTTCCAATTTATTCCATTGATCTACAAAGAATCACTATCTAGCACATATTTACATAGACTAGCATTTGAAGGCACTTTGACCAAGCATTAACATCCAGTCCTAGTGATTCAAAAAAAGTTAACTAAATACTACTTGTATAAAGTTGGCTTGATCTTAGCGAATTTTGCATTCCTTTTGGCATTGAGTAGCTATATATAGTACCGATTTCAATTTTCCACAGCTTGCTGCAACTTGACCTATTTTGGATGTTTGGCAAAAAATTGGAATCTAATAGTGGAGGTCGACCTTCTTTTTTTCACTTTGATTTTCACTAAAGTGTTGCATTTCAACCAATATATGCACCTTGAAATCAAGAATTTAAAATTCACATTCAACGAGGCAAGTCGAAGGGAGAAATCAACTCTTACCTATATAAATTGACCTTCTTGTGAATATAAATTGAAATTGTCCTTTGAATGTGCCAACTTTGGCATCTTATTTCTTTCACATTTTGGCATCAAATCTCAAATTTGACCAGTAATTTGTGTTCACATATTTTCTATTTCCATTCAACATTGTTGAGGAGTGAAGGCCAATGGTCATAATGGTTTTATTATTCTTTTATTATGACCCTTCATTCTAAAGACTCTTCATTATGTAATAATCTAGAGCCTTTATATTTTTTGATCGTGCTCATTTGTAATGACATTTTTTTTGGAATCAACACAATACTCTACAGTCTGGACGTAGCCACAATTTGTGGTGAACCAGGATAAATCTTGTGCTTGTGTATTTGTCAATTAGTTTATTAATTTGCTATTTATTTCTTGCCTTTCAATCCCTTTCAATTGGTATCAGAGCACAGGTTCTGCAGATTGGAAATTGAATTTATAAAAAGATGGAGGATTCGAAAGTGGAGAAATTCATAGGCAAGAACTTCATCCTATGGAAAGTGTAGGTGTGTTCCTTGCTGATCAAGCAAGATTTTGCAATCGCAATCAATGGAAAATCCAGTAAACCAGCATTGATGTCAAATGAAGATTGGAAGAAGATTCATCATAAAGCAATGGCATCAATTTTTCTTTCAATATCACAAAATGTCTTGTTTAATGTCTTCAATGAAAAGACAACAAAAGAAGTCTGGGACAAACTTCAGAGCATGTATGAGACGACATCGGCTGCAAATAAAATCTTCATTATGAAGAAACTCTACAAGTTGAAAATGAAGGAAGGGACTACGATGTCAAATCATGTAAATGATTTGAATACTTTATTATGTCAAGCAACCTTCATTGGTATGACTCAAGATGATGAAGCCAAAGCCATCAACTTGTTATGTTCTTTACTCGATAGTTGGGATCCCATAGTTACAGTTGTTAGCACTTAAAATTTGTCAAAGAAGAAGTTGGTCTATGATGAAGTGGTTGCTACTTTACTTAGTGAAGATATGAGAAGAAGTAATAAAGACACCCCATCCGGTGATGCTCTTACCATGGTCAGCACTGAAAGAAGGGGAAGAAGACATCATAGAAGCAATAATAATAATTACAACTACAATCAAAGAAAATCAAGATCACTCAATCAATCAAAGTCAAGAGGAAGAAATGGAGAGTGCTAGTTTTGTGGCAAACCAGACCACTCAAAATGAAATTGTAGATCTTACAAGAAAGCACAAGAAAAAGTGAGGAATAGTGAGGCTAATGCATCCTATTAAGTAGATGAAGCTGCTCTAGTTCTTTCTACAAGCGACTCAAAATCAGATTCTTGGGTGATAGATTCTGGAGCCTCTTTCCATGCCACATCATGTATAGATTATTTTAAAAATTATCAAGAAGGCGAATTTGGAGAAGTATTTTTGGGTGACAACAAAGCATGTAAAATCATTGGGAAAGGTGATGTTGTCTTGCATCTAGAAGGTGGAGCCAAATTACTACTCAAAGATGTTAGACATGTTCCTCAATTAAAGAGGAGTCTAATTTCAGTCAGCCAACTATATATCCAAGGATTTAAAACAAAACTCACAGATACATGGAAAATAGTCAAAGGTTCATTAGCTATTGCAAAAGTAGAGAAGACCGGTAGCCTCTACATTGAGAAACCAATCAATGAGGTGGGAGCTGCTATGACAGTTGTAGGAAGCGATGCAGCACTTTGGCATCAAATATTAGGCCACATGAGAAAGAAATGCCTAGAGGTAATGCTCAAGAGGGATCAACTACCGGGTCTCCAATCAGAAAACTTGGAGTTTTGTGAACATTGTCTCTACGCCAAGAAAAAGTGGGTCAGCTTCTTGAAAGATGGGCATGACATGAAGGAAAAACCATTGGAGCTTGTGCACTCTGATGTCTTTGGTCCTACTGAGGTAAGCTCCTTAGGAGGTGCTAAATATTTCATTACTTTCCTTGATGATTGTACTAGGAAAGTTTGGATATACATGATGGCAAATAAATCAGAATTTTTTTCTAAATTTAAAGTTTTCAAAGATCTTGTTGAAAACCAAAGAGGCCACAAGATTAAATGCTTGAAAATGGGTAATGGAGGGGAGTTTTGTTGGCTGTAATTTGATAACTATTGTGTAGATAATGGTATTTTTAGGGTGAAAGTTGTCCCCTACAGCCCTCAAGAAAATGGGGTAGCGGAAAGGCTTAATAGAACAATACTTGAGAAAGCTCACTGTATGCTTTCCAATGTAGGTTTGGGAAAAGATTTTTGGGCTAAAGCATGCAATACAATGGCCTATTTGATAAATCAAAGTCCCTCATCAAGGTCGAACTTCAAAATTCTGGAAGAGGAATGGAAAGGAAGAAGAGTTTCATACTCTCATCTTAAAGTCTTTAGCTATCAGGATTTTGTACATGTCCCTAAGGAGAAGCGAAGAAAACTGGATCCTAAATCAAAGCCTTGCATATTCATTGGATATGGGGAAGAACAAATTTTGGCTTCAGGCTTTGGATTTTAACCGATAAGAAACTTATAAGGAGTAGAAATGTAGTTTTTGATGAGAACATATTTCCTCATTCTAATGATAAAACTCCTATGAGAGAATACATTCCCCTATTTGACATGATGAATAATGGAAATCAAAATTCTTCCATCGACTCACATGTTAATCCCACATCAAATTCTCCAATCTCTGTTCTACCCTCAATGCCTCAGCAATCCCAAAGTTCAGCATCAGAAATCTTGATGAATGAAATTTTTCTTGATTGGAATTCATACGGTGGAAATCAAACTTCCTCCCCACATGGCTTTGACTCCACCGAAACTTATTTCCCTACATCCCCTACTTGCAGCATAGAGAATACAAATTGTAGGGATGAAGATTCATCCTCTACTCTCAATCAAGTTCCCCATGGTAGACCCCAGCTCCCTCATGAAAGTCTCCAGCAAGAACACGACACTTATGAAGTAAGTCATGACAGGTTTGAAGATCTGTTGCCAAGTCACAATAGGGATAATACAAGTTAGGGTAGGCATAATACACAACATGGCAGTTGGGAAGACTTAGCTCCTAGCAGGCACAATAACATTGGCATTCATGACAGGCATCTCATTAATGACAAAGAGAAATCTCCACATGCTGCCAGTAGGGAGAGCACTCACAGTTATCATGATAGGCAGATTATACACAATCCACATGATATGATTCACGGAAGACATGATATCAGGAAGCAGTCACGGCAAGGACCGGTTTATGACAGTCTTCAATCTCCCTATGGTAGTCTTCAACCTTCTCATGGCAGTGATGAAGACTCATCCCCTGCTCATGGCAAGGACAACATCCCTAGCATTTACACCAAATAGAACACTGATGATAGTTCACAACATAGGAGAACTATTAAGCAAGGAATCAAGGGAGTTACAGGCAGAGCCTTTGGTGAAGGCATCATGCCTTCTCTACCTCTTACACAGGGAGTTAAATAGGGTGTCAAACACTCAAGAGCTACAATCTCTGGCTCTCCATTTGAGCTAGTTCAAGATCAAACAGAAGGCATCGAACCTCAATTAAGAAGATCCACCAGACAGAGAAAAATTCTAGCTAAATACTCAGATTATGAGTTATTATTCACTGAAGAAGCAGAATCTTCAATTCTTGTCTTAAAATTTGTAGAACCATCAACATTTAAAGCTGCTCTCAAAGATGTTAACAGTGATAAATGGTAAATAGCAATGTATGAGGAGATGGCCTCATTACTCAAAAATCAAACCTGGGACTTGGTATCTCTTTCGCCAGATCGAAGACTACTTAGAAACAAGTGGGTATACCGGTTAAAAGAAGAAGATGAAGGTAGAAAATGCTTGAAGGCCAGATTGGTCGTAGAGGGGTTTGATCAAGAAAAGGGGATATATTTTAATGAGATCTTCTCACTGGTTGTCAAAATGACAACTATTCAAATAGTCTTGGGATTAGTAGCAGCATGGGATCTTGAGTTGAAATAGCTTGATGTGAAGACCACATTCCTACATGATGATGTAGAAGAAGAGCTATATACGGAGAAACCTCAAGGATTCATCAAGGAGGGACAAGAGCACCTTTATTGCAAGCTAAATCAGAGTTTGTATGGCCTCAAACAAGCTCCACGATAGTGGTATATAAAATTTGATAGCTTCATGGTTGAAAACAATTTCACAAGATGTGAATCGGACCCATGTGTCTACTTCAAGAGGCTTCCTAATGGTGAATTCATCATTCTCCTTCTTTATGTTGATGACATGTTAGTGGCTAGCACAAAAAAAAGAATAGTTAATGAGTTAAAGGAGAAATTGGCAAGAAAGTTTGACATGAAGGACTTAGGGGCAGCCAAGAAGATTCTTGGCATGATGATCACAAGAGACAGGAAGAAGAAGGAAATTACATTATCTCAAAAACAATACATTGATAAAGTTGTTGAGAGGTTTGGCATGGCTGATGCTAAAGTTGCTCCTCTTCCTCTTGCTGGTCACTTCTGCTTAAGCTCTGAATTGTGTCCTAAAACACAAGAAGAAAAGGACTTCATGGAGAAAATTTCATATAAATCTATAGTTGGAAGCATCATGTATGTGATGGTTTCTACTCGCCCTAACATTGCTCATGCAGTGGGAGTTGTGAGTAGATTCATGAGAAATCCTAGCAAGGCTCATTGGGAAGTTGTTAAGTGGATACTAAGGTATCTAAAAGGAACTTCAGATTATGCATTATGCCTTGGAGGAAATAAGGTTTAGCTGCAAGGTTACACTGATTCTGATCATGCCGGAGACTTGGACAAATGAAGGTCTACCACTAGATATCCCTTCATGTTTGATGGAGCTGGCATTAGTTGGGCTTCAAGGTTGCAGCATTGCATTGCTCTTTCTTTAGCTGAGGCTGAATACTTGGCTCTTTTCAAAGGTGCAAGGGAAATGATTTGGCTTCAACGATTGCTTGGTGACTTGAAAGTGTATCAAAATGAGTATAAACTATTTTGTGATAGTCACAGCACCATCTTCATGGCTCATAATCACTCTTCACAACATCACTCTAAGCACGTTGATGCACATGCTCAATTTTTTCATCATGCAGATGAAGAAGGAAAGTTGGAAGTTGTTAAGATCGATACTAAGATCTATCTGACAGATATATTCACCAAGGTTGTCACCAAAGAGAAATTTGATTGTGCAAGGACTTATCTTGTCCTTGTGAAGAAAAGATAAGTCAGCACTTCAGTAGGGTATTGGGTGATCATTGGCAACATGGGTCTCCTTCAGGTGGGAGTTTGTTGAGGAGTGAAGGCCAACGGTCATAATAGTTTTATTATCTCTTTTATTATGACCCTTCATTTTGAAGACTCTTCATTATGTAATAATTTGGAGCCTTTATATTTGCTGCTCCTGCTCATTTGTAATGACCTTATTTTTGGAATCGATACAATACTCTGTAGTCTAGACGTAGCCACAATTTGTGGTGAACCAAGATAAATCTTGTGTTTTCATATTTGTCAATTAGTTTATTAATCTGTTGTTTATTTCTCACCTTTCAAGCATGTGCTGAACTATATGTGGTAGCCTGTGTTTGGTAGTTTAGAAATTTGTGAGTTGAAAGTTCAAATTGCCATTGCAAGATGAGGGAATTATTATTACATGCACGGGTGGTACGGGCAGGCAACCCAGGGCATATTCTTTGTATTCCAAAATCATTATACAATTTCACTAAATGCCCTCCCTCCAATAAATAAAATGGTCACGCAATTTTTTGGCAAGTCAATAATGCCACTAAACTAAAACTTGGTCTTCATACATCACAAAATTCCATTATAAAACATGATTACACATCACTTACTCCACCACTCTCAACCTGCCCTACCCGACCCATCACTACCCTACCCGAGTTAATAAGAAGGGAGGTGATTGTAGTTTGTAGCTTGAAGGCATGAATGAGTTAGTGGACAACAATTGCAGTGTCCAATCCCTAGTGTTGTACAAGATATCTCACCCACCTCCAAAGTGTTCAATGCTTCTCATATAGTAAAGATCTAAAATCCAAGTGTAAAGTGGTAAAAAAATTGAACATTTCAAATGACTTCAATGGTAGTCATTGTGTCTAGAGGATTTTCCACTGTCAGATGAAAATATTAACTTGAACCCTATCATAGGGAAATGCCTACGGCGTAAAAATATGAAAAAAAATCATATCCACTCAAACTAAGAGGTAGAGAACATAAAAATATTGACAGTCTTCTTTTCAAAAATATGAAATTAAGAACATAGAATCTATCATCATCAGAAGTCAAGACTGATGCAATGGAATGCAAATTAAGGTTTAAAAAATTAAGTTATACCTTTAAATATGTTAGTGTAGGAATAATTATTATTTTATTTTATCTTGGATTTCTTAGTGTAATAGAAATGTTATTTAATTAATAAAATTTGATTGAGATCTTTTTTAATAAATATTTAAAGTTTAAAAATTTCTTTTTTTATAAAGAAGAAAAATGTATGTTTTGTTTATTTTAGTGTTTTTACAAATACTTAATTTGATCATATATTTCAAAACAATTTGGGTAAGACTTAGGATTATTATTTGTAAGTAGTCTATTCATATAGACAATAGAAATGATGATGAGAATTACAAGTTACATACTAATATAAAATCAGAAATTTATTATGATTAATAAAATATAAAGGTACAAAATAAAGTTTAATTACACAAAATGAATGTAATTATCCTTAAACTAAATTGAAAAATGTAAGTCAAAACTTCATTTAAAACTACCATACAATTTTATGTAAAATATTTAAAAATTCACCATTGTTGTATGAGTGTAATATCATTAATACAATAATTATTTTGTAAAGGGTTGAAACCACTATATCCCACTTATCTTCATAAAAAACATCTTAAATTATTTTTTAAATATCTTGATATAACTTTTGTAGCACTATTTCTAAGAGAGCATCCTCGCTAAAACGCATAAAATTATTTCCAAGGAAGAAGATTATTGGAGGCAAAGATCCAGGTCTATTTGGCTCAAAGCTGGGGATAAGAACACTAGATTCTTTCATTTATCTACCTGAAAACATAGAGCTTCAAATAGAATATGCAAACTCAAAGTGGAGGAAGGGGAAATTTCCAATGACAGATATTTATGAGGCTATGATTAATTTTTTCTCTTCCTTTCTCTCTAAAGATCCTAATCTTGATTTGGGGAATCAAAATATCCTTCTTGATAATATTCCTTCCATTGTTTTTGATTCTACCAATTGTGCTCTTATTGCCATTCCCTCTCTGGATAAAATCAAGGTAGCGGTCTTCTCTTTTGAAGGTGACAAGTCCCTAGGCCCAGATGGGTTCCCTATGTTCTTTTTTCAAAAAAATTGGCATATTATTGAAGTGGACATCAGCAATGTTGTTAAATAATTCTTTGGAGCCATATCTCTTCTTAAAGAGATTAATGCGACCTTTCTTGCTTTGATTCCTAAGAAGCCTAGAGTTGATTGGGTGGATTCCTTTAGACCAATTAGCTTATAATATTCTATGTACAAAATTCTTTCTAAAGTTTTGACCTCTCGGTTGCTGGTTATTCTCCCCCAGATTATCTCTCTGCAACAAAGTGGCTTCATGCCTGGAAGGCAGATTCTTGATTCGATTATGAAGGTTCATGAGGTTATCCACTCTACACAGGTCTCTCTTAACTCTAGTTTTTTTTTAAAAATGGATCTTTCGAAGGCTTATGATCGAGTAGACTAGGACTTTTTGATCAAGGTTTTGAAATCCTTTGGTTTTGGTGATAAATTCCTTAAATTTATTTATCAGCTCATTAGCACTTCTTCTGTTGCTATTATGATCAATGGGTCCCCTTCTAGGTTCTTCAAACCCTCCAGGGGTCTAAGGCAAGGAGATCCCCTTTCTCCTATCCTCTTTTCTATCATAGCTAAATGTCTGGGGTGCCTTCTTCAGAAGATTTTTTCCAATGGGTCTTTTAAAGGTCTTTCCCCTTCTTCGACTTCTAGTCCCTGTTCTCATGAATAGTTTGTAGATGATACTATCATTATGGGTTTCTCTTCTATTCAAGAAGCCAAGACTATTAAACATGCTCTTTCTACCTATTCTCTTAGTTCTGGTCAATCCATTAATTGGGATAAGAGCTCTTTATTTTTTATCAATAGCCCTGAGGATAGGCAATATAAAATTGCCAGAATCATAGGTTGCAGAATTGAATCTTTTCCTACTACCTATCTGGTACTTCCTCTTGGTCTCAAACCTCTGGACTCCTTCTAGGCTGGTATTGTTGACAGATTCAATAGGAAGTTGGCTGGTTGGAAAGGAGCCCTTCTTAGTCAAGTAGGCAAACTTCAGCTCTTAAAGGCCTCTTTGCAAAGGCTCCCTGTCTATGCTCTCAGTCTTTTTAAGATTCTTGGTAAATACGTAGATATCATTGAAAAAATCCAAAGAAAAAAAGAGACTTGCTTTAGTGGCCTGGGACAGGGTTTGTACTCCTAAAAAGTGGGGGGGCTTGGAATTCACCCTCTAAGAGTCACTAATATGGTGCTCCTGCCTAAACAGACTTGGAGAATTTTGGGGGCAAAAAGAGAATGGAATGAAATCATCCATAGAAAATATCTCTTCTCTTTTTCCCATATTTTTGAATTCTGGGAAACAAATCTGAAAGTGCAAGGTTCTTTTATTTGGAACAGCATTCAAAATGCTAAGGAAGTAGCTTTTAAAGGGGCCAAGTGGTTTTTAGGCAATGGCAGAAGGATCCGGTTTTGGGAGGACTGCTGGATTAAAGATTGTCTCCTAAGCTCTGTCCTTGCTTTTCAACCTCTCATCAACTAGTGCATTCAGAGATTCAGAGCTAGGGTCAGGGACTACTAGAGGAATGGCTAGTGGATTGACCTCTCCCTTGTGAATGAAATGTTTAAACCTCTGATGCTAGATCTGGTGATCTGGAAGGTTAAGGATTCTAGAGAAGATAAGCTTCTTTGGGGTATCCTACCTTCTGGTATCTTCATGGTGGCTTCCTGTTCTAAGATTTTATTGAAACAACCAAATCCTCTCCCCTTTTGGGCTCAAGTGTGGGATAAAATTTTAATTCCTAAAATTAACATTTTTTTCTGGCTAGTTTTGTAGAATAAAATTCTTACTATAGACAATCTTTAGAAACAGGGCATGATTTTGAGTAATAGATGCTTCTTGTGTAAAAAAGCTGAGGAATCAGTCTTTCATATTGCCATTGATTGTAGTTATGCTTGGGAGGTTTGGAACCTATTATTACAATGCTGGCAGATTAAGTGGTTTTTTCCCAATAACATGGAAATTTTTTGTAAACAGTGGAGAGAAGCTAAGGTCCCCATTGATCAGCATTTGTGGAATTTTATAACACCCCATGTGATATGGAGGTTATGGAGAGAATGCAATGACAAAGTCTTCAGGAATATTGAACTTCCACCCAAGGTGATAGCTGAGAAGATTAAGAGAAGCATTAAGGAAAACTACAAAATGTCTACTGGCAAGATGTTGGATTTTAACATTGGTGATCTAGGTGTGGGGATAACAAATAAAAACCCTAATCCTAGGGAGAATGTCATTTGGCTTTCTCCTCCACCAAGATGGATAAAAATAAATTTTGACGGTGCTGTGAAGCGCAACCTGGGCCCAACTGGCTATGGTTGTCTCATCCATGATGACATGGCTAATTGTCTGGCTACGGTAACGATGCCTATTGGGGTGCAAAGAAACCACATGGTGGAGGCTATGGCTCTTCTTCAAACGCTTAAAATTGTCAAGAAAAATATGGCTCAGAATGTTTGGATCGAGGGTGACTCAATGAATATTTTAAAATGCATCAGTGACAAGACTAAGCCATCATGGACCATTAAGGAGATAATCGAGGAGGCTAGAGTTATTATTAATTCCTTTAAGCAAGTCATTATATCTCACGTTTACCAGGAAGTGAACTGTACCACTAATGAGATGGCCAATTTTGTAGTTAAATCCAAGGATATCATGATTTGGCACGATTATGAAAATCTTACCGTTGATATGAAAGCCAAGTTGGCCTTTGACAATTCCCAAAGAAAAAGGGTGGATTGGGCGTATCTTGAGAAGTTATGATGATTAGACACATTTTAGAGAAACAGAGGAAAATGATTACGGAAAGTGGTGCCTTTCCCAAGAGAACTAATTGCAAACATGAGTTAACCTTTGTTAGCTTCAAAATTGCCTATTATCACAACAATTTGTATTTCTCTACAATTACAACTGTCTTTGTTAGCTTTGAGATCATGGGAGGAAGGCTTAACCGTAAAGAGCCAAAGGACTGGGATATTCTCACTAAGGGGGGTCTTACTACCTACATGGAAAGGTTGCATGGTGAAAAAGACAGTGCCACAAAGTTGTTTGTTGATTCCTAGAGAGATGGGGCCATCACTATAGCTGGTATCACTGTAAACATCATGAAGGATCTCATTGCTAATGTGTCTAGGCTTAGTACTAAGGGCATCAAATTTTACCGAGACAAGAAAGTCTTGCTAAAGGCCATTCGGTGCTTCCCAAGAGCAAAGAGGAGAAAAAAAGTCTGGTGAAAGAGTCTAGTGGGTGCTATGATGTGGCTTTGTTTAAAGAAATCTGGGCGACGGTTATGATGGTGATAATGGAATATGTTACCCTAGACAGTAGGTTCAAATGGGCACATTCCTACCACTTTGTTTTGCTTTGTCATTTCTATCATAAAATTAGGGTGTCCTTGCCTTACTATATTCTTCAGTCCCTCCGTATGAGCATTTCCCAGCATAGGAAGAAGGAGAAGAAACCCATTCTTCGTGAAGGGTTGATTCTTCTAATTGTTGAACATATTAAGAAGACTGCCAGTGCTAGCGCTGTCATATCCCCATCCAAAACTGGTTTGGGTAAAAAAAGAATTAGGAATGTGGTCGTCAAAGAGGAGAATTCTTCAGGTAAAAAATTAAGGAAGGATAAGGAGGTTGCCATGGATATGGATACCTCTGCAGATAGTACGGGAGGTTATGATGACATGGCCAATTCTACAGAGGAAGATAGTTACTCTTAGACCTTGGTCTTGAAAATGGCTTCGGAGGAGAATGACAACACTGAAGAAGAGGTTACAAGTACTATGGAAATGGGTAAAACCTCTAGTATCAAGAGTAATAATGAGGATGATAATAATGAGGAGGATGTGGGTGGTCAGAAGGTGCCCATTTTGGTGGACTGTGATAGCTCTAAAGATCACGACGTGTCCATCTCCCCTAAACTAGAAGTGGTCATGGACGTTGGGTTGGATACTCAGAAGAAAGCTACAAAGGTGGAGAATACTTCCCCTACAACGGAGATGGCTTCACCTGGTGTGGAGAAAGTGAATGCTCATCATAATTCTCAAAACATTCCTTTCATCAAAACTACGGACATGCAGGAACAGAATGTTCAATTGCTAAGGGAAGCTTTGGACGATAAAATCGACCCCCAATTTGGGGTTCTCCAAACTACCAAGGCTGCTTCCATGTATTATTTTCATTCAATGAAATGGATTTTCCAGGAGATCAAGAATTTAAAATCAAAGCACATCACTCCATTTTAGCTAAGGTGGATTCTCTATAGGAAATGTTGGAGTCTGGTTCAAAAACTATGGTGGATAATATGAACAATGACGGGGATAAAAAAGTGCAGGAAATGCAAGGTAGAATGGAAACTGTGGAGAATGCAATGAAAAAACATATGCATGACAACAACAAATTTATGGGTTCAGCCATGGACTGTTTTATGACCATTAAAGCTGAGCTGGATGCTGGCTCCCCCAGCAAGAAACCTGATGAGAATACTGAGAACCTAGAAGAGGAAGGCCTCAGAAAATGAACAAGATTGGGAAAAAGGAGGAAGATTCAAGAAAGAATCTAGGAGCTCTCTGATTTCAACGCAATGATAAAGAAGATATCTGAGGCAAAGCATGAAGCTAATGAGACTCACAAGGAGTTTGTCTAGTGTCCTGGGTTCCTAGTACTAGCTGTCTATCAGTTTTTAGTTGGTGTTTGGGTTTTTAGGTTGTTTTGCTGGTTTCGGTTATGGCGGACTGGTCCCTAGTCCTGTCTCTTTTTAGTGCTCTTTAACGTAAACTTTTATTCTAGCTTGTACAGGGTTTCGGGTCCCCTTTAAAACCTATTTTTTCCTGCAATCAAAAAATTTTGTAGCACTTTTAATTTAAGTTGCTTAAGATAAAATAAAATAGTAATCATCCTTATGCATTACTTCTTTTTTATAAAAATATTTCAAATTTATATTCCTTTTGCATCAATGTTGTCTTCCTCTTTAGATAGATTATACGTGTAAAGTAGGGGATTTTTTATTTTAGCATATTTAGACCTCAAAGAGAAACTCTACCTTACATTTCCTCCCTTCTACTAGTTCTCTTGTGATCTAGAGGATCAAGACAATTAATAAACAAATCTATGAATTTAAAGAGTCTATAATGCGATATAAAGAAGTTAATCAAATTAAGCTATATTATTGAAATCTTTATGTTAATGCTATAATAGAAATATTAAAATAATTAATGACTATGAAATGATATCTAAATATTTTGACTATAAAAACTTAAAGTACTAAAATTGAAGTTCTTTCCTAGAGACAGGCAAGCTCTCAACTTTGGACATCAACACACTGTAGGTACATCTATGCATCACGTTGTAGTCTGTATAGATAAAAAAAAATATTAAATTCAAATGAATTCCTTTGCATACTCTCTTGCTTTGTGCACTTTTTTTGTCATCTTCACACACTAAATTGGGGAAAATTATTTGGGCTATATAAGGGTTTTCCATAGCCAAACCCCCACTTTGGTACCTTCACCTCAATGGATAGCTAGATAGAAAGATAAAAATAAAGGATGATATATGATAGCATAATTGAAACAAACCCCAATTAATGGAGGATAATTCCTATTACATAAGATGTGCAAATAGAAACAACCTTTCTTAGTGGATGAGAACCCCTGTTTCATAAAGTGAAAGATATATATAGATAAGTAATACAAACAAGCCTTTCTTGAAGGAGGAAAGCCTCTATTAGACAAAGATTATGATACAAATAGATAAACACTGATAAAAAAATTATAAAATAATAGATACCTATGTAGATAAGATAGAATAAATAGCCCTATGCAACATAAAACCCTCTCCCAAAAATAATAGTTTTAGAAGTACGCCTGAGAAGAGAAAGTTGTAACAGTGGGAGAGTATGAATCAAATAGAGGTTTTCTTAAGAAAGTAAAATGATAATCAAGAGCTAGCAAACTAGAGAGAGAGAGAGAGAGAGAGAGAGAGAGAGAGAGAGGAGAGAGAGAGAAGAGAGAGAGAGAGAGAGAGAGAGAGAGAGAGAGAGAGAGAGAGAGAGAGAGAGAGAGAGAGAGAGAGAGAGAGAGTTGTTTCTCAATATGGGTGGCAATAGCCATTTTGAGTGCACCTAAAGGAAGGGGCATACATCAAAAGGAAGTTAAGATTAGAATATGCTATTTTGAAAATGGATGAATGTGCACCACATTATCATTTGACTAAATTAACTCCATATTTGAGTCGAGGGTTATGAACACCTTGTTCTTAAAATTCATGATCTTGGAATGTGAATACTTGATCATGAAATTTTACCATAAATGCACCAAACTCAATGCTCATGTACGATATTAGTTGTGATTTATGACACTACATTTTGCCCTTAATTTAGTTAATTTATCATCTCAAGGGATTGGGTGCACAAAAGTTACTCAAAAGAAAAATTTGATAAGTTCATGCAATTATTAAATGCATTTATTCCCTCAAAAAAAATTAGAAATTACAAAAACTAATTATCTTGATGTCATTGATGCCCCCAATGGTTAGTGTGAAGCCACAACATCTCTCATAAAAAATTAAATGTTGTAAAATAAAAAGTTTGCTATCACAAACACAAAATAATATACTTCATTGAGAAGAATGCTTAAGAGGCTTTAGTACTAGTCAGAATGAAAAATTAGGTGAAGGAGAAATATATATCCCCCATGTTTTTTTCCCAAAGAATGTGGGGAAAATAAGGAAGGAATTTTGAGCCAAATTTACCATGATTCTTCTTTTCAAATTTTGAGCCTAGGCTATATATGTAAAAGGTGGGCGCTTTGAGAAGTCATTTTCACTATATTCAATGTGACAAGTTCATTGCATTTTCTACATTTATTCAGTGAAAATGCATTGCATATGAGATTTCTAGGTCGCCAGTAGTAAGTACTGTGTTCTTATGTAGAGCACGATAAGCCCCTGGATGAGGTAGGCTTTGTTTCAACACTTTTTTCTCAATTTTATGCATTTATTATATTTTTAGAAATTGGGGTTTAGCACATGCTTCTAATATTCACTCTCATCTAGGATTGTGTGTGTGTCCTAGGGAGATTTTGTGCTTTCATTCTTGGGTTGCACTTGCATCCAAATGTCATGTTAGCATTTAGATTTCATGCTAGAATCTTGGGATTCTATTTTCCAGTTTGAAATAGTTTATGATATATGAAGTTTTTTTAGCATTTAGTATACTATGAATGTAAAAGAAAAGATGTTATTGTAATTTCTTGTTATTTCCCTTAGCAACGATTTTCGTTAGAAAAATTACTAGATAATAGGTAATATTTGGTTGCTCTATATTTAGCTATGTAGGATTGCTTACATTATGATTAAAGATGCATAATCCAAAGACTTATTGTTCAAAAAAGGAAATTTTTTTGGACACATATTTTGTAACTATATTGTTTAAGCCAGGGGAATCTTAATGAATTTGAATCAAAAGGAATATTCAAATGGTTTTCTATTTATGCTCATTTTTTTGGAGTTATTGACAATGATAACAGTTGTGCATATATTATTATTATTCATTCTCATGAATATTTTTTATTATGGTCCAGTCATATATTCTTGTTTCTAAGTTAAGGGAATCTTAATAAAAGTTGAGTCACTAGGAATATTCTAAGTTTTTTCTATTTTACACTTGTGTCTGTTGACTTATTGACAATGATAAATGGTAACATATTTTATTTTATTCATTCTCCAACATGTTTTTTTTTTATGATAGACATATTATTATCTGTCCATTATATTAAATTGTAGATTTATGTTGTGGAACCATCTAAGTATGTTGTTTTGAGTGGTGAATACTTGATTCGACATTTTGAGTTTTTCTTTTTTAGAGACATTTTTTTACATTAGAATAAAAGACAAATTTAACTATAACTATGAATGGGAATGTTAAAAATTAGTTTCCATAAAAATTTAATTTTAAATCTCTCTCACTCCTCACACAACAAACCTCAAACACCTAAAAAATCTCTATCCAAGAAATTAATCCTTTCCATTGATTATTGATTAATAATGTGTGCAATTTGTTTATCCTTTTAGCCTTGAAAATAATTTCTCTTCTCAAAATCATGCTTTGGGGGCCATATTACAAAACCCAAAGCTTGAAGTAAGTATATAGGGGGAAGTTTAATATGATTTAGCTAAGGTAGAATATTGCTTAGTATTTTGTGTTCATATTTTTAATTTTATGATTTATCTCTTCATAAGCTTACTATTTGTACCATTAGCAATGATAGTTTTGAGCATGTAAAACAATTATAGAGAAGAAATATAATGCCATTTCACTTAAAAAGTTAAATACAAACATTCATGTCACTTGTCCTTCTTGTTTGATATGTATAGATTTATTTTTTGTCACTATTCTTGTGTTATTCAAATATATGATTTTTATTTCTTTTCTAGAAGGATCTGAATTACTTTATTTTTTGTGAGATTATCATTTTATCATTTTTTCTATTTGATTTTAACAAAAATGATCACAAACTTCCATTATTGTAATGTTGCACCATGTTTAAAATAGTGAGTTGGGCTCTTCTGATTTTGGATTCTCAATTATCTGAATTATTACAAATATTTGACAAAACCCTACCAAGAAACTATTTTACAAAAATGAGATGAACTAACACTAATATCCCTATAGTTGTCTCTTTAATCTATTCACAATTACAAAATGTATATCTAAAAATTGACATATATAAAACCAATTTTCTATTTATATAATAGATTAAAAATATGAAACAAAATATAACAAAAAAGATTTGGCTTCTTATTTTGATTATTAGCCAATAGACTATTATAGGTTAAAAACCAACTAGAATGATCATGTTTGATGGTGGAAAGTTTATCTAATGTTGTAAACATGAATTCTCCTATCAAAAAAGTAGGATGAGTGCATGGAAGCAACTTGCATAGTAGTTTGAAATCCAATGAGAATGATCATATATGATGTTGGAAAAAAATTTCCCATGTTGTAAACATGAATTCTCTTGTAAAAATTATAAGATGAGTGCATGGAAGCAGCCTCTAGGGTATCATTTGTATTTTTAAGTTTATTGCTTTATTTTTAGGTTGGGATGCTAAGACTTCACAATGAGAAATGGTTAGGGTTTCTCTAACAAGGAAATGAAGGAAGAATAGTGGGGTTGCAAAGGCAATGCATAGGAGGGATACTCCTCTTTGCATCCTACTACTTGCAATGCCCTTACTCGATGGGTAGTTGTCTTCTCTTATGGCTTTTGAGAGGTGATTGTCTTCTTTTATCTCCATTTAGGTTGAATATTCTTAAAAAGTATCAAGAAAGTACCTTTAAGATATACAAACATTCTTAATGTCAATAGGTACATTTTATAAAAATAAACTAAAATACCACATACTTAAATGAAATATTGTACTTCTATTAGCATTAGTAACCATAGTTTGTGGTTGTTAAAGGTACCACTTAATCATTTCCTATATTTTTTAATTGACATATTTAATTACCAATGAGAACACCTTCTTAGGTTTGTGAGATATTAAAGAATAGAGAACAACCCTTTGTTATTATTTTTTGTTTATTTCTCATTATTTTATGAGGATGATTAGGTTCGTTGTCATATTGATAATTATCTCTAAGATAGAGGATCGACTCTACAATATTAGTTTAATAGAATTAAAATTTACTGAGAAATATATCCATCCAAGTTTAAGAGGCATTTTTCAAAATATAATGGGATTTAAGGAAATATTTTTCTATCTTGTCATGTTTTAAAATGTTGCATGAAATGAAGTTAATTTGGACTTTATTTCGATGGAAAATATATATCTATTAATTTTTCAATAATGTTATTACTATTTGGGTGACACAATACATCGACACTTCCAAGTATAAAAGTGATAATTATTTCTTGAGCTACGTTGAAACTGCTATACATTATGGTAACATGACTATATATTCAAATAGAATAGAAACATATTGAGTTAAATGTGATATTCTTGGAGACAATGTAAAATCAATGTTTTAGTAAATTTAAAAAAGATCTTTGAAATAATATTATAATTTATTTAAAATACCAAAATAATTATTTAAATAATTTTTGTAGTCTAATTAAAACTAAAGGAAAAATATCACTAAAACATAATAAATAAAATCTATATATAAAATTTTGTTGGAAGATATGAAATTTCTCTAAGAACATAATTATTCAACATTTTCATCATCTTATTATTAATATTATAATGGTAAAAATTGAAGGGCTTACAACAACCTATAGTCAAAGTTTAATTCTAGTAGAATATTGCATGATAGAACACACATATTTTTGTCATTTTTATTCGAAAAAATACTTATTTACCATTAAATGCATTGATGCACACAATAAGAATTGTCAAGAACTTACAAAAAAATGTATATCACTACATATTTCTCTTTAAAGGCCATCTCAAATCTGATACATATCATAAATATTCCTTATATATAGCTGAACACGTTAATTTATCATCACTTTTATAAATATAAGACATTTAATAAACATTAATTACATCTTATTTTAGCTCTCAAAAATAAAGTGTTGTTATTAGCATATGTATATTTGAAATATATAAATGATATCAAGAAATTTCACTTTCAAAGTGTCGATTTGACATATATCACAAATTGAAAAATATGAATCTCATAACATTGTTTTTTAAACCATCGTAATGGTGATGAATCAAACACACGAAACAAAATTAAAATATGAACACAAAATTTTGTCATGTTGCCGAGAGTATTTTCTAGAAAACAATGATAGAAGAGTTCGAGCATGCTCCTTCGATTGTCAAACACATGCTTGAATATTTTGCTTGATATTGAAAGTTCTCATTGCAAATGATTAAAATAGTCAATATCACCACAAACCACATGACAGACAATCAATCGGACTAAATGCAGAAGATGCTGATCTAAAAATATCCACCTACTCTGAAAGTGGACATCGTGCAAATCAATGAAACTTTACGCGTAGAATTGAGCGAAAATATATAAGACAGTGTGCAAATCCAACTCGCATTTTTTTTACACTTAACTGAAAGTTGGATATGACATAACGACGAAATATTACGTATGATTTTGATCATGAAACGTCATTTATGTTCACGACATATTTAAGCGTGGAAGGAATAAAAGAATTAGCATAAGGGTCGTCGTTCAGAGAGCAAACGACAATTTTACTTTAGTTAAAATTTAACATTTTGTTTTTCCATTCATGAATCTAATATTTTTTATGAATAGGCCTTTTCATTAAAGTTTATAATCAAAATATACTATTGACAAAAGAGTTATGGGGAAATGAAATCATCCTACAAGTTTTAGATGGGCCTAGCCCAAATACTAATAGTAATAAAAAATATATGGGCAAGATACCAACAACCACAAAAAACACATGGGCAGAGCCTACAAATTAAGACCATATTACGTGGCTAGAGCAGTGCAAGCTAGGGGAGGATCAAGATTACCTCTTTATATTCTAATATTTCTTAACATTTGTTTCTATATAGTTAGGTTTGTTTTGTAAATTATGTGATAATAAAAAAATTAAAACATTTATTGATAATATTTTAATGATTTAAATAGAGTTCTAATATAGTTTGATAAATAAATTGACATTGTGAAATGATTAAAATAGTATTGCATTTTTATTTAAGTTAAGTTAACAATGTTATAAACATGATAATATATGCAAAATGATTAAATCTTTATAGTATGAGGATAGATTTAATGTAGTCTAACAAATATAATATCTTAGGGACATCCAACAGGATTTGGGGGGTACTGTCTAGCGATCTAACAGGATTGCCAAGGAGAAATGCAAAAGAATTCTCAGGGAAACGGCTTCGGAGGACAAGTCTTGGTCGGAGGATATGAACACCTCTACCTCCTCTGGTTCGATTGAGGGATCCTGAGCTGAACACTTAAGCTCACCCAAGTCTGGCAACGCTCCCCCCTTGAATCCCCTGTCAGCAATGGAGGATAAGCCTCACAACAATACCCTACCCCCGCTCTCTCCTCACACCCAACAGGCTAAATCTCCTCACATTGAGCACACTACAGTGGTGACAGAGGAGAGTGACAAGTTTAAAGGATCCCTCAAGAAGAAGTTCAACGAGCTGGATATGGAGATCCTCGGCCTCAAACAGGACATGAGACAGATCAAAGCCCGGGTTGCTGATTCAAACAAGTTTGCCCTCAAAGTCATGCACGCTTTGCCTGTGACCCTGTGCAACGTGCAGGAGAAGATGGCTGGCGGTAAATTGGAAGCTGACAAGTATAACAGAGATTTATTCCTATTCCTACAAGAAGAGTGGGCCATGACCCTGATGTCCGAACGTCTGGGTGGGAGATCCTAGTTGCTGCTATCCATGAGGTGTTTGTGTTGGCATGGGCCTGTGTTAGTCCCAGGTCCCTTTTTTTGTTTTCCTATTTTTAGGTTAAGTTCTTAAAACACTGGTTTAGCCCTGTTTGGCTTGTTATTATCAATATTTTGTCTACTTACTAGTTATGCTGCTTTGGTTCGCTTTTTTTGAAAAGGGCCTACATGTTTGTTTTTGATAGAGGCAGACTAGACAATTTTGTTTCTACTGACTTTCTAATGTTAAACTGTTATGTGACTAGTGCTATTAATATGTTGTTAATGTGCTTCTTGTCTTACTGTACCATGGGCCAGCACCCTCTTGCTTCTTTTTTCTATCAAAAACATATTAATTCTTACTAACTCTCGACTTCACAAAAGTATGTAGAATTTGTCAAAATGATGGTGAAATGTGTTATGAAATATTCAAAGGATGAGTGTGATTGGCTTTTGTATAATTTTTAGATTATAGTTATAATTTATTTGTAATTTTTAATGTTGATTATTTAAATATTTGAATGTACATGTAGGTTGTATAAAAAATGATTTTATTACTAGAAATCACACCTATGTGTGCAATGGGTATGCCGGAGAGGTGTAGAATTTCAATTAGGAAAAATCAAGATAGGGCTACCAGAGGCAATTCCTAATGAGAAGAAGAAGCTAATTTGAGCAATTGAATCTCTAGAACATGTCATTGAGCTTTACAATGTTTCATTCTAGAACCCTTATGCCTTTCCCTTTGGACCCATGCTCACTGTTCAAAACATGTCCAACAACTACTTCCCATGTTGTTGAACAAAATAATGATTAAAAAGTGAAGATAAAAACTGAAAGAATGCAAATGGAAAAATAGATGGCTAGAATATTTTGATGGTCATCCACTCTATATAGATAATATCAACCATTGATTATTTTGTTTAACTCATCCATCTCATATAGAAAAGAAAGAACAATATAGAAGCATAATAAGTTGTGCATTGGAAAAAGAGCATTGTGCTTCTCTTGATATGGACCTTACTTTGTGGGGTGGCCTCCCTCCATCCATTCTTAACAACATTTTCATAAGACTACCCACCTAGTCAGTAGTTTGATTCCACAACATCTCAGGAAAGTACAAAAACCTTTCTCTTTGATACCACATTTTCTTGTCTCCACCATTCTCTCTCCCCTCCAACACTGATCCTCATTACACACATATCTTGCACCATTTCACACCCCAAAAACATGTGGTACATGTCTTCTCAATATTAACATAATTATTGATATCAACTTTGTGCATACCATTCTCGATGTCAGTACTCACAGTTGTAGTTGAATCAATGGCTAAATCCACAATTAGATTTCCAAGACTGGGAAGTAAATTTTGTTCCAATACATCTTTAGAGTAGTCCTCTCATTTTTTATTTTAATCATTGTAAAACGATGTCTTTCCACAATTAATTATGTTCTCTCATTCAAATTTCAACTACTGGTTTTGAATAATATATTTAATTAATCTATTAATTTATTTTTTTAAATAATATATTTAATTAATTATTATAAATTAATTATACTCATTAATCTAAATACAAATCACATCATAAAACTAATAAAACTTATGATAAATTGTAAATTATAAATATACTAACAAAATTTATTAAATATTTCAAAAAAAGATGTTAAATATCCTATAATGTTATAAAAACCTTCCATACAAGATTAACCCGCAAATAAACACATTAATTATAGTAAATAAAGTTTTTGATACATCAAAAACTCCAACTATCATATAAAAACTGCCATATTTTTTTATAGGGCAACTCACAATTTATAGCTGACCAAAATTTTAAATTGATGTGAAACATATGAAGATTCGCAAGAAAATCAAATGACAAAAAATAATAGTTAAATCTCAGTCATTCGATGGAAAATATTTAACCCGCCGACTAGAATTGGGATTGTCAAATTTTGGAATTGACATTTTTTATGTTTGTGTTCAAAACATGAAATTGGAATAGGGATTTTTTAATTCTCATTCACCCACAAACCCAATGTTTGAATCTTCCAACTAAATAACTAGAATTGGAAAATCAATTCCAATTCCACGTAGGGAATTGGGGGTTAAAACAAAATTTATAATATTTTGAAATCCATATGCAAACAACATTTTCCATCTTCTTGATATAAATTCTAGGTGAACCAAGCAGTTCTAGCCATATTCCAAAAACCATTTTCCGAATTTACAACTTCAAGAATTGTCAAATACTGGAATTTGACAATTCCAACATTATTTATTTCCAGCAACCAAACAAACCCTTATATTTAAATTATTATACAATAATTTGTATTAATAGACTAATAATTGAATTTTAAATTACAAATATTATGTTATTTCCATCAAATATCACAATTATATTAAATTTTATTAATATTTCAGGCCACTTTGTTTATAGTTAGCAATAAGATACATTAAACTAGGTGCCACCAAGAAGCACTATGATTCAAATAATGACTACCAAACAACACCACCATCTCATTGCAGCTTTGAAATTCCCCACTGGGCAACACCTGCACCAATAAGGATTGCATGACACCTATCATAAAGTCTATTTGGGACTCCATTCCTATAAATTGGAATTACCCTGACTTGCACTGGCATAGACATTGCAAACACCTCCAAACCATTAAATTATGTAAGAATAGCTATCATATTCAAAACATTGAAGAGCGTAACCTTTTACCACCTCCAACACTTCTTTGCGGTGAGACTCAACCATGTGTTTAATTACTTCTTCACACACAGCTTTAATCACAACATCCTACAATTCATCTTGATTCTTATTGAAAAACTATATGAAAAATGTTTAACCATGATTTTATTGGCTAAAATTGGTGGCAATAGATGGTCATTAGAAAAATTATAAATTACGAGGCAAGAGATCACACTTTTCTCAAGGTCTCTTGAATTCATTGTAGGTTTTGCAGGAGGTGCAAGAAACAATTGGAATAGACACCCCTTTCATACATATTGACACCCATGCAACCACTAAACAACCTGATATTTTCATACTTACATTGTTGCACATGTAGGTCACACTTGGCAGTTAGGCATATCCCACAAGTGCTACCTAATTGCTTAAGTCCTAATTTTTTAATTTATTTTTCACTTCTAGATGAATGGAGATTGTCTTCATGGTGGAAACTAAGACAGGGTTGGAGAAAATACAAAAAAATGATGATTCAAACTTTTGCTACTGAAGATCTTATGCCTGAGGATTTCTTTTCGTTCACCAGTGTGTGCAAAGAAGGTGTGAAGATAACCTTCATCAACCTAATACTCCAAATCTCCATTCCACAACATCCTAATTTCATCATTCGAATACTGTGACTGTTGCTAATACTATTGTTGTGTTTGCATCATCCATGATGCCTTTGAAGATCTCAAAATTGAACCTTTTGCACTATTTTTGCCAATTTGGCTAGGTAAGCATTCTTTCAAACAGTTTGCTTGCATCTGAGAAGCCATTTCAATTTATCCTGATACTCCACAATCTTTAAAAACTCGACACATATTTCACACTTCTCATTATCTTCATGAAGCCCATCCAGTGCCTCTCTTAGAGCCTCCACCGTAACAAACTTCCACCCATCTTCAGTTTGGCTCTGCAATTCATGGTAGAGATGAAGGAACAACCATATCTCCTTTTCCTTGGGTTGGACCATGTTCGCAACATGGGCTTGAATCTGCGCAAGAAACATAGACCCCACAAATTCCCCAAAAATTCTATTTGTATCATATTTCTGCAAACTACCCCCAATGTCATCTCTCGTCATGAGCTTGACTAATTTGAGAATGATGTCGAAGGGTAGATTGTGGTTGTCAACAATTTGTGTGAGAGCAAGGTTGCTGGTAGATTGAAGGTATATGGTAGAGGGAACAATACTTATGTGTATTTTTTTGTTGTGTGTGATGTTTGTGCTCATTTAGTTTTTTCTTGGCAGGGTTTAATATATTTTTTCACTTACATCATTATATTAATGGCCAAGATTTTAATGTTGTCAATGGGGGAAAATGAAGAATTAATTTCACATGGAAGTGCTGCAAAAATTTTGAGCCTATTAAGAGTATGTATAGAATGACGAGGGGGCTATATAGGTGAGAATTGTAATAACGGGTTTCGAGATAAGGGAAATCACGGAGGTTTTTATTCTTCTATTTTTTGTGTTAATTGTGATATATCCAAATGGATCTGTCACCAAGTTCTACGTGGATTCCATTGAAGAAAATTTCTCAGAAACTAATTTGAATCATGTAGACAATGGAGGGGTTTTTATGGTATAAAGTGGTGGGTGAACCATTTGTTTTTTACCTCAAACAGGGCCAATGTTAAGCGAAGAGACAACTTCTCATCCTCTACTCAGAGCCCCTATAACATAAGTTGTTTTCGGAAATGCCTCCTTTTCTTCCTTGTTCCCCTTTGCACTGGCATCATCTATCACCGCCATAGGGATGATTGAGTAATACAACACCTCCAGTATATGAGCCCACTCTTTTATACACAGCCTTGAACTCTTTGGCATTTTGAACATAAAGGGTGACAATTCTTCACAAGCAAGATTTGACAGATTTGAGAGCCTTTATTCGACATTGTCTTGAGAACCTAGGTCCATCTCTAGTAGCTTTAGCAAGAGGAACAATATTTGATTCTCAAGCATGCTCAAATCCCTCATAATTGCATTATGAGTGGAGCTCCTGCCAAACAGATCTAAAACTCTTCCTATTTGTTATTCCCTTCCTCAGGCTTCCCTCTCCATTGGATCCAAATTCCTTTCCAAGAATTGTTGCAATGATAACCTACACATAAAAAAATTAAATAATTAATCCAAATGTGTAGCTCCAATTAGAGAACTTGTCCTTATATAAACCTCAGTTGACTCTAAATAAAGAAGCATTTGCAGTTTACACCAAACAATTAAATTTGCAGGGATCTTTTTTGAAACTTGAATGTTCTAAAAAGTCTTCAATACAAAGAGACTGACAACTTTAATGGCATAACAAGATAAAAGAATCTATGGGAGGCCTGCAAAGAACATCCAATTATGATCCTATGGAGAAAAAATTATTCCTAAGAAAATCTCTATTTTTAACTGCAAAATTTTTGCAGTAACCTCTTCTCATCAACATTTTAAGTGAAATTGATAAACGAATGATACTTAAAGAAGAATGAGAAAACATAATAAGTCTATTTCGTGACATGGGAGTGGTTACGATAGAGCTTTATTTTATCATGGAGTGCCTAGCATACTGTCATATTCATACCAGTAAATTTACCTTATTTTACAAGCCCAACTTATATACTTATTGCACTACCAATTCTTATTTGTAATTTTTGTTATATTTTATTTTATTGTAAACATCAATAATTAAAAGGGTACTCTATAGTTGGAATTATAATATCTAATTTAAAATTGTATATTTTATATGAGTAACTTTCATATATTAATATCTATGATTAACTTTATCTATTATTACAATTCAAATCTTGGAAGTATAATCTATATTTGTTTTTCTTATATTTGAGTGGATGTATAATTATATTTAATATAATATTAGAACATATTTAAATGTTTTTGATAGAAAAAAGCTGCAAGAAGGTTCTAGCCTGTGGTACAGAAGGACTAGAAGCACATTAACAACACATTAATAGCACTAGTCATAAGCAGTTTAACAACAGTAATCCAGTAGAGAAACCAACGTCTAGTCTGCCTCTATCAAAAACAAATATAACAGTTCTTTTCAAAAATAATGAACCAAAGTATCTTAAGTAGATAATAATAACCATATTAACAGTATCATGCCATGCAGGGCTAAACTAGGAACTAGACAAATTAATCTTAAGACAAGAAAGTAGCATAGAAAAGCCAGGGCCAACATGCCCGATCAAAAATAAAAACCTCATGGCAGCAGCGGAAGCTAGGGTCTCCTACCTAGACGTTTGGACATCAGGGTCGCATCCCACTCTTCCTGGAGGAACAAGAAGAGGTCTTTGTTATCTTCGTCAGCCTCCAGTTTGCCTCCAGCCAACTTCAACTGCATAGTGCACAGGGTCACCGCCGACGCATGCATGACCTTGAGAGCAAACACATTTAAATGTTCAATTTAGATATTAGAAGTATAATCTAACTTGTATAATTGAAATTCTAATCTAAGTCTTCATTTAATGTGCATTTTTTTTCTTATATTTGAATTCATAGAATTGTTTTAATAAAATATTTAAATATATTTAAATTTTACCTTTAATTCTTTGATTCTTCATTTATCTATTAGTTGAACCTCCTATAAATACAAGTCCCACTTTTATCTAAAGCTACATCATCTTAAAACTATAACTAAAACTTGAAAAAATAATACATAATAGAAAAACTTAAAATATTTTTTAAAATATAAAATTATAATATAATATAGCTGTCATGACTCGACATGTTCGACACCAAATTTTGGATTTTTCGTATTGCCAAGGAATTCTTTACCAGTCCGTTCATCATTTCATTGCAAAACAACTTAAAAATCTGCTCATTCATTGCTAAAGGAGCATGAATTTAGTGTAGGCTATTTACCGTAATCTCAATACAAACAAAGGATATTAAGGAGTAGAGATATGGATGCCATATTTTCTCACCTTCTCTTTTTGATTAACATTTTCTCTTTATTTGCAGGTCACTTTGACAAATTATCAGTTCAAACTTCCCTCATTCGATATATTCTCGTATGGTTTTCAGTTTCAATTGATTGATTTGCAGGGAGAGGCACTGCGGAAAAGGCTCACATGATGTTTCTGTTCGGAGACTCCTATGCCGACATAGGAAATCACGATCCCTACAATCAAAGTGTAAACTGGCCATGGAGAAGACCATACGGTTTGACCTAGCTTGGCTATCCCGCTGGCAGATTTTCTTCTGGAAAAATCCAGACAATTTTTTGGGGTAAACCTTCTTTCAACTCACAAAGGATGAAATTTAAGGTTTTAAGGAACCTCTGTCTTATTATTACATGGCTATGGGGTGTACAGGGGATATTTTAGGGCTTCCTGAGCCCACTCCTTATGAGCTGCTGAAGAGTCACAAGTGTAAAGAAACTGCAAAGAAGATTAGACAAGGAGTGCATTTTGCAGTCAGAGGCAGTGGAATATTTCGAGCCTACAGTTTCATAACAGTGATTCAAACCCACCTGTTGTATACTCACGACAAAAAATGAATGCGTCAGATCTTTTCGATGGTTGTCATTGTCTTAGCATGATTGTTGACCGTCAGATGAAAAAATCACCTTGAAACCTTTCATAGGGAAACGCCTACAGCATAAAAATGTATCATTATAAAACACCATATAAATGTACTCTACAAGGACATGTTCAACTTCAACAATTATTATTACTGTTTGATAAAAAACATCATACTATTGTAATTGCAAGAATAGTTTTGAGAATGAAAAAAGCCTATTTAGAAAATTCTACTTTAGATGTTGTTATGCTCTTTATGATGATATGTGATGCATCGATCTTGGTTAATACATGTTTGCAAGTTATTTTTGTACTTGACTCTTAATTTAGGACTCTCAAATTAGATGTCTTGATTTGTTCATTTTAAAGGCAAGAAAAGTTGTCCAATTTTTAATATACTTTTAGTGGCTATTATCTCTATAAATAATCATTCCTTAGTTATGAAGATTGCATGATGAGCCAATACATGGACAAAAAGTCTAAAAGTTGTCACTTAGAGGTATCACTCCGACACAAATAAGCCTTAGTAAACATTTTTTATGGAAACCAAAACTTTTGCACAACTCCTTCAAATTAAAATTTGTAATCATTTGTTATGTTATTATTATCTCATTAGAAAAAGTTACTGCGGGTCTTTCCAAAAATGTGGTGTGTACATGGAAATTTTGGTGCTAGGGTTATTTTAGGCAATTCTAGGTAGAGGCATTTGGATGGACTAAGGCATGAACATAATTTGCATGTTTTAAATAGGGATCAAACATCAGTGTTTTGACATTAGTATGCTTCAATGGAGATGAAATCCTCCACAAACATGTAATGAATGGTGGTTTTGGGAGTACGGATCTTTGAATATCTTCCTTTCATTCAACCCCTCCTTTATTCTAGTAACTCTCCAACTATGTTTTCTAGGGGGGGAAAAAAAAAAAAATGATTTTTTTTTACAAAGTTTGGGGTGTTTTGAAGGTTTTGAGTCTTGGCCAAGCCTCCATGAGTTATGTAGTTGGATCATAGATACATGGAAACCCATCTTAATGGTGATATACATATTTACCACTATTCATGGGAATTGTTTTCTAGTAGAGGTTGATAGAGTTCAAAATGGATGTACAATACTTTGTACTATCAATGGATTTTTGAATAATATTTTCTAATGCTAAACCCATGGAACCCTTTATTCAGCCCTACTTTTGAATCTTTTGATTCTACTCTAGTATGGGTAAGACTCTCCAATATTCCATTATATTTCTTGTTTGAATCTAGTTTTGAAGCAATTATAAATTTGTTGATGATTTTTTTCAGGTGAAAGAGGTCTCTTAAAATTATTTTCATGTCACCCTCATTTTTATTATGGTGAGATTGGATATTACTATAGATCTTTTTGTTAAGGTCTATTTAAAGGGCATTTATGGGGATCTTAGATCTAGTTATTATGTATTGAGGGCATGCCCTTCTATTCTCATAAATAATTCAACACGGGTCACATTGTACAAAGTGAAAAAAAGGATAGAAATGCATCTTTATGGAGAGATACCTCCCCCAATAATTATTTGGTAAAGAAATGAGAAGATAAAGGTGAGAAACTCCTCTATATACTACCTTAAAAAACAAAATAATTTGAAACATTTTTATGTTGATTCTCGAAGACACACACAAGACCCACTTAGGACCAAGGTGGATTATCCTCCTATTGGCTGGATAATTTATAATATGTAAATTTAAAGGCTTTTTCCCAATATGGTGGTGCCAAATATTCATAGTTTATCATATGCTTGGTCATTTTAGTCAAGGATTTATTCTTCCATTCTATAATTGCATTATAGTGAGGACTGTAGGAAACTATATGTAGCAAGTCAATACCCTCTAAAGAACAAAATTTATCAAACCTATTGTTGCCATACTCCAAGTTATGTGGAACATTGATAAATTTTATAAATTGTGTGTCTACAAATGCTAAATAAAGATAAATAATGAATCAAATAATTTAATATTTTATTTGAGAAAAAATTACATGAGTATGTTTGGAAAAATAATCAATAAAAGGACAAAACATATTGGGCTCTACTTAAAGATCAATGAGGAAATATTCAGCCAAATCACTATGTACCAGCTTGAGATATTCCAAATCTCTCCAATCTTTTCCTCTATCAAATTTCTCTTATAGATTCTTGTCAAGAATGCATCCCTAACAAGCACCACTAGAAAAAAAAATGGAGGCATTTCTGTAATCATGTCATGCCAACTAAGTTGCTACAAGTAGCAATAATTTAGTTGGCTAAATCATTGATTTCACATGTTACCTGTTTCATCAAAATGACTAATAAAAATAGATGGAGGATAAGGAATTATATGATAAAATAGATAAATTCAAGATTCATGAATTTCTCTCACAACTAAAACTCTAGAACCATAGTGCAACTCATTTAAATCACTTGTAAATCAGGAGAGAACTCAACTCACTTTCCTGAACGTATGTGAGTGATTCAATATACTAGTAGGATATTAGGTTATAATGATGGTACACAAGGAACATCATGGAACATCATGGAATGTTCCATCTACCAAATCAATAGAACCTCTCCCACATACCTCAAAAATGGTGTAATCATCCATCAAAATAGAAAGGATAGATCATAGATCCAAAGTTGCAAGTTCATCATTATTGAAGCCATGTTGTGTGAGGAACTCAAATTGAGAACCAAAGTGGATGGTGGTGAATTAAATTCTACAAGGGCCTCGCCCTTTTATTCCCCATTTTTTCTTTATCCTTGATATACCCCTCATTTCAAGGTTGTTTTACTAATTCAACAACATTTATACTATTTTTTTTTCATATTCTTACTATTACTAATTTATACTTAATATATTTTTTTTCTCAATTGCAAACCAGGACATGCGACTTAGAGCATTGTAGAGTTCTCATATAGATTAGCTTATGTTTATCTGATATGAGAGAAATAGAAAAATTATGGACAAAGATGGCATGGTAAATTGAGTCCCAAGTGCACTCTTGTAGAATATATGGTAGACACAAATACTAAATATTCATAACTTAGTTTAGAGAGGATAGTAAAAATCAATTTCTCATATTTCTTTTCAATTCTTCATTATTTTAACTGTAGCATTATTGGTTTCAATTTTGTAAGGAAATTTCATATTATATTAAAATTTTCCGGACACACTTATGGGTTCATTTTTGAACAATGACTCCTCATTAAATCTTGAGTTCTAAAGAGAGTCTCTAAGTTTGTCTAGATTTCATTAGGAGAAATAGACAAACACATAGTCCCATATACTTCATTATGTTTATATAATCACTAAGAATTTTCTATAACTAAAGTAGCTTCCTTTCCAATTATATTGTTATCATATTAAAACCATGTTTCCTAAAGTATGTTTTTTATTAAGTAAAACAAGTTTTACAGGGTGCCTGAAACCCACAACATACTTAAAAAGAAGTAATGAGATAAGTTCAGAGTTAAAGCATTAAAAACAAAGGGACATGCCACATAAAGGCCAACCAAGAAACAACCACAAAAAAGGAAGGACAAAGTAGAGAAAAAAGAGATAGGCACTGATAGTCGGGTTAAGCCAGGCTCCTGAGCATGACAATAGCATTGTACTCAAGAACCTCCATCATCTCAACTACCTCTTTGACATTATGAATGTCTTGGGGATCATGGGAGCCATCTTCCTCCCTATTTTCCTTTGTTCTAGCTCTGGTTATTTTTCCTGGACCCTCACTGGGCTTCTTCTTCTCTTCCTCCATAGTCCTCTGATCAACCTTGCTATCCATCTTTTCTTCCATTTTGTTGATTAGCAGCTTAATGTGGTCATTGGAAGCTTTTAGGATGTTGTAGTTTTGCTCGGCAATACCCTTTAGGGTGTCCTCAAGACTGATCATTTTAGATTTGAGGTACTCAACCCTCACCTCTAGGCTTTGCTTTCGCTCGGTGGTTTTGTGATTCTTGTCATCAGTACTCTGAATTTTTTCTTTGAGGTCTTCAATTTCATGAAGAAGCCATTTGAAGGACATGCACTGATCTAGCATGCTATTCTTAGTATTGTTGAGGAAATCCATCTCCATTTCGCTGGCCTTATCACTGAGAACCACAAGAGCAGGGTGAATCAGCTCCTCCTTATGGATTTTTCCTTCAGTATCCTCCAGAATTTGAGGATAAACCACCTCCCTTATGATCCCCATGCACACGGTATTGATATTGAAGGTCCTCCAAACCTTTTTCCCATTTCTAGTGTCTTGACTTTGATATTCCCCTTTGGATTTTTCTTTCGAGGTTTCTTGAAGTATGTTATTATTTATGAGTTCCACTTAAAATAGTTATAAGGAGATGGAATGGGAACTATCGTTTGATAAAAAATGTGGAAACACAAAAATAAGTGCTAAAAGAAATAGAATAGTTAAAGAATTCTACTACACCACCACCATTTTCACTAGTCTCATAAATCAACCCCCCCTCCCCCCCCCCACACACACAAACATCATAAATATCAAAATGTTAGCACTTTTATAGTATAGTGTGATTATAAAGATTTTTTAGAATTATAACAGTGTCAAGGACCATAATAGCTCAAATAACACTCCAAAATATGGAAAATTTATCTATGTATCTTTTCTTAGGACCAACTTCAAAATACAATATCTACAAAGAGTGACAAAAACACCATCAAGCCCAACATGGATGGAAAGCAAAAATAGTTATCTTTCTAATGATGCCTTTCTCACTAAAATATAATACCGAAGGTAAAAGTTATGAAATTTTGAAAAAAAATGAATTTGTTCTCTTAGAATGTATTTCTCACAACAAAAAGGTTTTACTTCTCATCTATTTTTTGGAAAATATATTCATTGGATGAAAATCATAATGGGAACCCAAAATTATTTTTGAGTTGTGAGAATAATGTAGAATTTGTCTTAAATCCAATAAGAAGAAAAATAAAAATGAATTAAATTTAACCTTAAGTAGCTAAAAAATACTTCTAGGAAATTCCTTATGGAAAATACTATTTGTAATAGATCTAGTCAATATCTACAAAATATAACTAATACCTAGATAGTTTTGGGGGGGTAAGAAAAGAACATAGAAGTCATTTTTGAACTTCACTAGTAGACGATATAGATATGATGCAAAATATATTATTTTGTGTCTTTTGATTTTATTGAATGAAATCTAAATTTGACTTTCTTGTGCCTTCTAGATAATATGGATTTGCAAAAAAGCCACTAGAATTTTTAGAATTTTGTAAGCATCCCAGTTCTATAAAATATTTTCTCATAAAAGTTCAACTTATATGGAAATGCAAGAAAAGAACATGTTGAATTTTTAGGAAACTTGCAGAAATGTTAATAATCCCGCCAACCTCCACTCCCAAATATCAAATAAAAGGAAACTAAAATCTATTTAGGTAGTAGAATAACTCTAATACTATTTTAGAATGTGAAAAGATGAATAACCTATATTAACTATTGCAAACAAATAGATTTATAAAATTATGAATGTAAATGATACATGATCACAATAACAACATAGAGTCATCCTCCAAGAGAAAGATACAAATGCTAAAGAAGAGAAGTAGCATTAGAAGAATATAAGAGAAAAATCAACAAAATGCAATTAAAATTCAATAGAATGGATTAAAAGACTAGATAGGAGAGAGTATTTATAGGAAGCGAGAGAGGAGAGAGGTGGAAAATACAATCAATAGGAAGAGACTATGTAACAATGGCATAAAAAAGGCAAGTGTAACTCCCATAAAAGATGCTAAAACCTTGCGCCTACTCACACTAGTACTCACTTTATTAATCCTAAGAAAGCTTAATTGAAAGTGTAGGAAAAAATCATGAATGGATAAATACATAACCAACCAAGAAATAAGAAAATTACACTAACACCTTTCAATTGTGAGGTGGAAATAGATCAAGTATTTTTTTGAAATTTTACCTTGAATTGGAACAATCAACTTTAGATAGAGAAGTCTAAAGATGTGGTTGTGATTAGGACACTAAAGGATAACTAGATCATGGTACAAAGGAAAAGGAAGAAGAACAAGTCTATTTCCAACATGCATCTTCTCTACCACTGTAAAAGGGGAGTGAAATAATGATCTATAGTGGTTTTCGTGTCCTATTTGGATCTATATGGACCTTTTGTATTTTTTTTTAATGAAATTTGATTTATGTGACTAGATCCTCTAATTTAGGTACAAGTTCTCTTTTTGTAGCCTCACCTAGTGCTAGCTAGGCTAATATTCCTATAGTAATATAATGGGTGAAATCCCCTTGATTATTATTTACTAAGGGATAAAAAAACATAATTGTATGCATATATTTAGGGACAAAATGAAAAACTAACTATGTACAGTGTTACAAATTTAATTCCCTTACATTTAATGCAAGATTTGAACCTACAATAGTGTTGATCCCTTAACACGTGTGTAGACCCATTAAAGCCCTTGAACTAGTCTTTTTCCTTTTTTAAGGTGCTTAAAATCCCTTTGTCAGAAACCACCTTTTTGTGTCATTTTTGTGCTATCCTAGTGTTTCCTTGTAACTTGTCATTTGTTTAGCATGAATTATCTATACACTAGCATGCATTGCGGGCATCTTGTAATATTTCATCATTCGAAAGGTATTCTTGATCATTTTCCACTTCTTAGGTTGTAATGTCAGAGAAAAAGGCTCAAAATGATCTCATAACTAGATAGTGAATTCCACATGTTTAAGCTTGTATTATAAAATTACAATTTGGTATTATAAAAAGACTAAATTTTAGTTCACTCTTCCTTGTGCAAAGAGTGTTCTTTCTATATGTTTAAATTTTCAATACGATTGCAATTAATAAGATTATCCATTAAAAAATGTTTTCCATTAAAAATAAGACTCGACTTGCGTTTCTTTCAGTCGTCAAAACTAATTGGAAAGACCGCGTGCGGAGACTAAAGAACGGAGTGGAGTGAGTGGGCTGTCAAATCTGGTATTGGATAAATCGTAAACTAAAACGTAAAATATACAAGGAAGTTTGAAAAAAAACCAAGTGTCCCCCTTGGTAAGATATGCGATCTTATCTTTTACTCTGCTGAATGCGGCACCTTCTAGAAATTTGTTTACTTTTCATTATGTATTATTGGTAAGGCTATGGAGTTATTATTATTTTAAAGAGCATAATAATAAAAAATTTGAAAAATTATTTTTTTAGAGAAATGAAAATTTCATTGATGGCCACGTGGTTACATTAAGAAATGTTCAAACCAAGTGACGTGACTGTCAACGTCATTCAACTGACAGAATTACCGAATCCAAGGCCTTGTCCCGCTGGATGAAATATGCCAGACCAGTCATTTTAATTGTGCGTGGCCTGGCCCTTCCTTTGAATTCCACGCGTGAATCTCCGAAAGAAGTCAAATTTCTAAAATCATTCACGGCTCTACGTGGGCCTTGTTGATCATTGTGTAGCCCGTTTATTTTCTATTTAAATTCCAAAATATGCAGGGACATCTACGCTCTACTTAGAAGCAATCGCTAAGAAAAGTAGAAAAGCTATGGATATTGAAGAGACGATTAAGTATATGGTCCTAGCGATTATGATGATTCTTGCACCCCATAATTGCAGTTCATCATCATTGGATGGTGGAGATACGCTTCTATTGGGGGCCTCGCTCACTGGAAATCAGACCATGATGTCAAAGAATGGTACGTTTTCACTGGGCTTTTTCAGTCCGATGGGAACGCAGAATTGGTACATTGGCATCTGGTACGCAGGAAACACCCAAAAGACCATCGTTTGGGTGGCTAACAGAGAGAATCCGGTCAGAAGTGTGCCCGGCGTTCTTGAATTTTCAAGCGATGGTCATCTTAGATTGCTTGATAGAAATGGCCAGTCAGTTTGGTCGACTGGTATTGACCAGACAGAATCACGAGCAATGATATTGGACTCTGGTAATTTCATTGTGATGGACGCCCACAACGAGTCTGCGATTGTGTGGGAGAGTTTCGCCCATCCGACAGATACATGGTTGCCTGGCATGAAGATGTGGAAAGGAATGAAGTTAGCTTCCTGGAAGAGTTCTACGGATCCTTCGATTGGGCTCTTTTCTTACGGAATGGACATGACTCCAGGAAAGACACAGATGATGATGGTATATAACAACACCGTTCCATATCTGTCCAGTGGTGAATGGGCTGGGAGTTATTTTGCTAAGGATCCCGAAATGGAAGGCTCGAAGAAACTTCAAGCGTCCTGTGTGAGGCTGTCTCCCTCAAGAATATACATTAATTTTGTTGTTAACCAGATATATCACATCCTCACGGGGCGTTTCCGGTTAGCTGAGAACGGCGGATTTGAATTTTACTACTTGATGGATGATGGTAGATGGAGTCTGAGGTGGTCGACATACCGAGGTCAATGCAGGGACTATGAAATCTGTGGGGCGTATGGACTGTGCAATGCGAATGATGTGTGTAGTTGTGTTCAGGGCTTCACGCCCAAGAACGGCTCTCAAGGTTGGTGGTCAAGCGGGTGTGCTCGGCGAAGACCCCTCCAATGCTCTGCCACAGAGGACACAACCGACGGCTTCTTGGAAGCCAACAACCAATACTTGTCCGAAAAAGAAGCTGTCTTATACTACAACGAGCAAACACAGCAAGGCTGCCGAACTGCTTGTGTCAATAATTGCTCCTGTACAGCCTTTGCTTTCTCAATTTATGATCCACCCGTCTGTAGATTATGGTTTGGAGATTTATTCGGAATGCGCGTTTCATCGGAGGGCCAATCCGTCTTCATCAGGCTGGCTGCTTCTGAGTTGCCGCGCTCCACATCGAAGCGAAGGATCAAAGCCTCTGCACTTGCTATTTCACTTTCTGCCATCGCGTCGGTTTTTGCAGTTGCAGGTCTCCTGTTGGCCTCATTTATTTTCTGGAAACGTCGAAGACTGTTGAAGAAGAACGTCGAAGAGGAGGTGCCAATGTCGCTCAAAAAGTTCACTTACAAAGAGCTGCGAATTGCGACGGAGAATTTCAAGCATAAGTTGGGTAGCGGAGCATTTGGCTCTGTGTTCAAAGGAACTCTGCCAGACAACACGCTTGTTGCTGTGAAGAGATTAGAGGGTGCTATGCAGGCAGAGAAACAATTCAGTGCGGAAATAATTACTACTGGCAGAATACAGCATGTGAATTTGGTAAGGCTGAGGGGATTCTGCGTAGAGCATTCAGAAAGATTACTGGTCTATGCCTATATGCCTAACGGCTCCCTAAACTTCTTCCTCTCCTCTCAGGCGGAAGACATAGAGAAAGTTTTGGACTGGAAGACCCGGTTTGAGATAGCACTGGGCACTGCACGAGGATTAGTTTATCTGCATGAGGAATGCAGGGATCGCATCATTCACTGCGATATTAAGCCTGAAAACATACTCTTGGATGCCGACTTCAGCGCAAAGGTGGGAGATTTTGGGCTAGCGAAGCTGGTAGGTAGGGATTTCAGCCGCGTGCTGACGACAACAAGAGGAACTCGTGGGTACTTGGCTCCCGAGTGGATCTCCGGCCTTCCAATCACTCCCAAGGCGGACGTATATAGTTATGGCATGACGTTGTTGGAAATTATATCCGGCAGAAGAAATCTGGATTTAAAAGTTCAGAAAAGTAGATTCTACTTTCCTACGTGGGCTTCACGTCAAATTCAGAGGGGGAACATAGTAGGTGTTGTGGATGCAAGGATAGCAAGTGAAGCAAATATTGAAGAGGTGAGAAGAGCCGTTGTGGTAGCTGGGTTGTGCATTCAAGACGATGAGAATGAGAGGCCGAGCATGACTGAAGTGGTGAAGATGTTGAAAGGAACAATGGAGGCTACCATGCCACAAATTCCAAGGTCTCTAGAGGTGCTAGTAGATCAAGCAGACGACGACGACAACGATAGCTGCTGTAAAGTTACTTCCATATCAAGTGGATCCGCACCCGCCAAACAGTAGCTTGTCTCAGGGGAAAGATATATGGTAAATATCTATAGGAGAAACTTAATTCAAAGTTTTCTAATTAGGTGTCTTTATGGAGGATTGCCCTATAAATGAAGGTTAGTAAATATATGTGCGCAAGTTTCTTATTTGAGTTCTGTATATTTCTTGACCATCCTTAATGATCTACTATAAGGAAGTGGAGAATATACGAATATTATAAACTAGCTACCATATCTTAGAATGCAATGGGTAATTTTAAAGAGTTGGATAGTCAATTGGTGAAAAAATTGGTATATTTTTACATATATTTATGTTGAACATAAGTTTAATTTGAGCAAAGAAATATAAAGGTAGAGAATGGGAGAGATGCATGAGTTGAACTTGTTTGCATGGAAGATTCATGGTAATTATGGGAGTGTGTTCTTCAATTCACTTAATATTTTTAAATATCTTATCATTCAAATTTAGTGTTTCTAATAAGGTATTGATCCATATATGAATTAGATGGTAAAGAACTATTGACAAAGGGCTTGATCCCTACAAATTTAATAATTTTTCATCCATGTTGAACCTCTGAAATAAAATTTTTGGATGCCTTCTTATTGCACCGATTGGACAAACATACATGACAAAATAGCATCATCCTTTTTCCTTTACAAGAAAATATAAACTGCTTGCAAGAGGGAAGAGTTTTATAATTCCCCAATTTTATAACTAAAGAGTGTAGAGAACATTAAAATATGTAAACAAAAGAACTAATAAGGATTATGTACCCAATAATCAAAATACAATAGAACAATTAGATAGGAATTATGATAACTCAAAAATACAAGAAAAATGTCAAAAAATATTTAGAAACCCTCTATTGTAATTCAAATTATTAGTAATTGAAGTATAATGAAGCAATCAAACTACATAGTTTTTGTATTAGGATGACTTAATAATTCTCACTATCAATACTAATGCAAAACACTCTTAAAAAAAACCAAAAAACTGCTTGTTTGATAGCAATGATGAAAGTTCTTTCTTTCCTAAGGTGATCTAAAAAGTGTATCGAATATGGGAAATTATTCAATGAGATGAAGAGGGGTGTGATCTAGATTTCATTTTTAATTCACATTTTTTCATATATAAGATGAAAAAGGAGAGGTATATGCAGAGGAAGGGAGCTCAATATAGAGAGGGGAAAGGGTGACATAGAAATATAAAGATAGAGATAGGAGTCATTGAGTGTGTGTGTGTGTGTGTATATATATATATATATATATATATATATATATATATATATATATATATATATATATATATATATATATATATATATATATATATATATATATATATATATATATATATATATATATATATATATCCACACACACACGTGAAGACGCAAATGCACATGCATATGCATATATACATATACATATATACTCAAAATAAAAAGTAAAATTAGAGAACTATAAACTTAAAAATCCTAATAATGATAAGACATTGTCATTCTAAGAAGGTAAGCAATATTTAAGATAAGAGAAGATGACCAAATATGTTAAGAAAAATAAAAAAAATTTACTAAAATTACTCCAAGCTAATCAAATGAAATGTACACACATTAGCATGAATAAAAGTAGATTAATTAAAATTCTATATATGCAATACTAGAGATTAAAATACATTGAATAGATGAAGTTAGATCTAAACTCTACATAGATTTATCAAGAAATGATTATCCATGAATATATTTGTTAACATGTGCATTTGATCCACACCTATACATACACCTTGGCTTCTTCATTGATTGGTTTTGTTAATGCTTTGTTTTCTCTAAGGGCTAGTAGTATTCTAAATATATAAAGAGGGTTTTTAGATTGTTTTCTTAAGTTTAGCTTCAATTTTTTTAATTTCTTTTATGGTGATAGAAATGAGTTTTAGGTAGCAACTAATCATGCAAATGCCCAAGATGAGTATGTAAAAAAAAAGTGTTTTTCTTTTAGTGCATTATATTAAATTTTTTGTTCTATTTCTCTAAATTCACAAATGATATCTGATGAGAGAGGATATTCGTGGATATAAGAGGACATAGACATAACACAATTAAAATCCTTTAAATATAGATACCCTAAAAATAGTTGATCAATTTAAAATTTGAAATTACAAATTGATGAGTTAAATTTATTGCCTTGGAATCACTTCTATTAAAATGATATAGGATAGGAAAGAAATGATATCCAAATAGGAAAACATGTCTAGTCACAGGGAACACAATAAACATAGTATGCAAGAGAAGATATTAAAAATTAGTTCAAGTATCAATAAATATATGTGCATGAATGAATATGGGAATAAATTATACTTCACCCAAGATTGCATCACTTGTTGTTATGTAATCATTCTATTCTATTCTCCTAAAATTAAAACAAAAGCAAATGAAAACTAACATTTGTAAAATTGAAAATTAAACTAGATTACTTAAATGTAAAGTTGAAAACCTAAATTTGTCAACCGTGGCTCATTATGAATTTTCTATTTTCTTATTTTCTATATACATAAAATTTCAAAAGAAATAATCTTTAATACTCAATAAAAGTTGGTTTCTTTTACTTATTTATATATCAACGTGGTCTCATCTTTTCTCCTCTTTTAGAAAAAAGTGTCATTCAAATCAAAGACCATTATATCTGTTCCTAATTTCTAAATTTATTTTACATATATAATTAATTTTTTGTTTTCATAGCATTTTGTTTCCTTATCCAATTTTCCTTTTTTTTGTATTTTTTATTTCTATTAATTATAATGGAGTCATTGTACATAAAAATTGATAATCCTAAATCTTTATCCAAGATCAGCTAGCTAAGACATAACATAAACAACTTCTATTACATAAAGTTATCAAACTACACATTACATATGCATCTCAGAATCTAACTAATAAGGACCTATTATATTATCACTATAGATCTCCAAGACCTAGAAAATTGGAGGCATTACAATAGTTTTGATAAAAAAATAAGTGAGAATATAAAAGAACCATTTTATCACTCCTCTCATGTATCCTAGAAGCATGCTACGTATCCCGATGGCCCCTCCATCAACTTTTTAACCTTATCCTAGTTCGTTGGTTGAACCACTTCCTTTTCTACAAGGACCTCAATCCTTTCTAATGGTAAAGGTGTTAATGTGTCTACCATAAAACTATGCTCTCTCCACTTTTTGCATATCTCTCTCTCTCTCTCTCTCTCTCTCTCTCTCTCTCCTTATTCTCTTCTAGATCTATAATGGAGTTATTGATTCCTATTTTAAATGGAGTTTCTTCCTAAATTCACCTAGTCCATGCATACCCATGGGAGATCTCCCATGTACCTAACTATTTGATGGCTTCAATTGAATATTTTAGGAGTTCAAAATAGCTATTTAGTATTTTATACTACTTGCCTATGATTTAAAATTATATAGGGCTTTAATTTCAAATTTTAGGGTTAAAAACTAGTTCAACTAGAGTTTAAATTAGATATTGTATGGTAAATTTATAAAGTGAGTAGAATGTTAGAATATTAATTTAAAATAATAATTATATAGTATTGAAAACTACTTGTTAAATGAAAAGAAAAATATAATAAAATGGATGTATAAAAATTCTATTTGAAGTCATGTGGCCAATTTGCAAAAGAAATAAGATCCAAAACACCTAGAAAGTCTATGTTAAAGTTGATGGGGGTTGAAAGAAACATAAGTGCCATTTTATGTTAGATTACAATCTACAGTACCAAAAAAAAATGACTACAAGTCTTTTCCTTTCAATTATATTTTTCCACTAAATCAAGATCTTTATTTGAAGGTGGGCTTCAATATATTTTATTGTTTCTAAATAATAATAAATTTTTTTTGTGAATGAAGATAACCCTTTGTTCAAAGGTTTTTACTACACCATATTTGTACAAAGACACCTTAGTTTGCAAAAATAACATTTTTCGAAGGTGTTTGAGTAGTTTGAGTGTCCCACAACATAGAACAGGTGATGTCTTGGGTATGGTACTCAATATTGTGGGACAACTCTTCTCTAAAATTTCTATAGAAGCAATGGATATGTACCTAGAAATATTTTCCTTGTACTATATAACGTAAATAAGCCAACTAATCTTGAATAAGATTTACTGACTAATTTGTTACCAACAATTTATTATGAGCGCTTTATATTAATTATTATTACATGAAGTGCCTTTCATTATTCTAAAATGTACACAAATAGATAAACATTATACAACATAGAGTATTATATTTCTTGAATGACATAAAGATTATAATAAGGGTGAAACTCCCGAACCAATCAAACTGCTAATTATTTATTTTTAGATATTTCTAATTAAAAATTTACTTCTTGCATCTACAAAAGATAAATATATATTTTAGATTAAAAATTAGCTCATAATTTATTGACAAATACAATTGGTAATAATCAGTTATGAAAACATCCTGAATAAAATATTGTATATCTTAAAATGAATACTAAAAATATTTGAAAATTTATTACAAATATCAAATTCCTATTTATATATCATAATGAAAACTTCAACTAACTTTTCTTTGTTTTCTAATTTCTTTTTAATGATATTAGAAAGTGAAATTATTTTTGCTTAAACAATTTATAATACTTCAAAATACTGATACATTTTTATAATGTTTTTGTATAGTTATTAATGTTGTCTTACGGTGGCAAGGAACCACTTAATGTCCAAGGTTGTCGATCAAAGGTATCGCTTTCGAAATCGTCCACCTGATCTACCAGCACCTGTAGAGACCTTGGAATTTGTGGTGCACGAGCCTCTATCGTGCCTTCTAATATCTTCACCACTTCACTCATGCTCGGCCTCTCATTCTCATCGTCTTGAATGCACAGCGGAGCCACCACAGCGGCTCTTCTCACCTCGTCCACATCCGCTTCACTCGCTATCCTTGCGTCCAATCTCCAGCAAGGATAGCCCATGTAGGAAAGTACAACCTGCTTTCCTCCACCTTTTGGTCCAGATTTCTACGACCTGATATAATTTCCAGCAACGTCATACCAAAACTGTATACGTCCACCTTTGGAGTGATAGGAAGGCCAGAGATCCACTCGGGAGCCAAATACCCGCGTGTTCCTCTTGTGGTGGTCAGCACGCGGCCAATCAGCTTTGCCAACCCAAAATCAGCTATCTTGGGATGAAAGTAACCGTCAAGAAGAATGTTTTCAGGCTTAATATCACAGTGAATGATGCAATCCCTGCATTCTTCATGGAGATAAACTAATCCTCTTGCAGTGCCCACTACGATCTCAAATCGAGTCTTCCAATCCAACAACTTCTCTGTTTCTTCCTCTTTATGGAAGAGGAAGGAGTTTAGAGAGCCGTTGGGCATGTAAGCATAGACCAGCAGCCTTCGAGTACCTTCTACGCAGAATCCCCAGAGCCTCACCAGATTCACATGCTGTATTCTCCCGATGGTGCTTATTTCCGCACGAAACTGCTTTTCTGCTCCGGTAGAACCCTCGAGTTTTTTGACCGCCCCAAGCGTTTTGTCCGGCAGAACTCCTGCGAACACAGAACCGAATGCGCCGCTCCCCAGCTTATGCTTAAAATTCTCAGTTGCAATTCGCAGCTCTTTGTAAGTGAATGCTTTGAGCGACGTTGGCACGTCCTGTTCCATGCTTTTCTTCCGCAGCCTTCGACGTTTACACACAATAAAGACGGCCATGAGGACAGCCATTATGACACACAAAGAGGCGCTAGTTGCGGCAATTACAACGCTAAGTGCAGGGGATTTACTCCTTCCCTCTGATGTCGACTGCGGCAACTCAGAAGCGGCCACTCTAATGAATACCGAATTGTTATCCGACGACGAACGCATTTCGAATAAATCCCCAAACCACAGTCTACACATGGAATGATAAGAAGTAGCGAAAGCAAAAGCTGTGCAGGAGCAATTGTTGAGACAAGCAGTCCGGCAACCCTGCTGTGTTGGCTCATTGTATATGACAGCTCTCTTTTCCAGCATGTACTGGTTCTTCGCTTCATGGAAGCCGTCGGTGGTTCCCTCTGTGGTAGAGCAATGCAACGGTCTTCCCCGAACACAGCCGTTCGACCACCAGCTTTGAGATGGGTGCCACGCGTTGGGCGTGAAGCCATCAACATAACTACACACATCATTCGCATTGCATAATCCATAAGCCCCACAAATATCATACTCACTGCATTGACCCCGGTGTGTCGACCAAACCAGATGCCATTTACTGTCCATCCAGAAGTATGTTCCATATTCTCCATTCGGTTGGAACACTAGCCGCGCCGTGAGAGGTTTCCACGCCTGGTTTATGACATAAGTATAGTACATTGTTGAAAGAGAAAACCTCTCAAGGGACATTTCGACTATGTCCTGACCTTTCATCTCGGGAACCTTGGTAAAACTATTCCCAATCCACTCTCCACTGGACCAATATCTAACACTTTTGTTATAGGCCATCACCATCTGGGACTTCCCTGGGGACATGTCCATTCCGTAAGAGAATAGCCCAATTGCAGGATCCACAGAGCTCTTCCACGAAGTTAACTGCATGCCTTTCCACATCTTTATACCCGGCAACCAAGTATCGCCTGGATGCGCGAAACCCTCCCAAACTATCTCAGGCTTTTCGTGGGCATCCAGCATAACGAGATTACCGGAGTCCATTAACATTGCGCCTGAGGCTTTACGGCCATGATCAGTCGACCAAACCGACCGATCGTCTCCGTCAAACAATCTGAGATGACCGTCTCTCGAAAAGTTTAGAACGCGCCGGGCATGTTTGTGACAGGATTATCTCTGTTAGCTACCCAAACTATGGCCTTCTGAGAGATTCGAGCATACCAGATGCCAATATACCGGTTATTCGTTCCTGTGGGACTGAAAAATCCCAATTCGAACGTGCCATTCTTTGATATGAGGGTCTGGTTTCCTGAGAGGGAAGAACCCATTAACAGCGTATCTCCGCCATTCACCGCTAATAAACTGCAATTATGCATTGCAATGATAACAGTACTGACTAGGACCAATTTCTTCATCTTCATCTCTATAACCAGAGAACTTGTATGTTTGTTACAAACCACTTGAGGGAAGAACTTTATCTTGATGAGCTTATGTTTCTGGTTTAATTTCGAACTTAAATAACAAAATCCCTTGTGCTCAAGTCGTGCCGTTTATCACACTTAAACGAATTGAATTCTCTGAACTGACAGTTTCAAAGTCGAAGTCTCGACAGAAAATGGATCCAATTTCATCCTTCCACTCTTCTTCATGTCATCTTCCCGCATTTCGTATATTTTAACCAAAACGAGTGTTACCCAGTTGTTGAAGACTACAAGTAAGTCAAGTCTTTCGCGTCAGTCGACAGAAGTCTTCGCCGGTGCTTGAAATGAGGATGGAGGACAAATATCTTTTCCGAGTGGAATGTGAACAGTAATACAAAACCGTTCGGATGCTTTGACACGGAACGATTCGAATGTGAACAGGTAATACAAAAATCTTTCGGATGCTTTGACACGAAACGATTCGATTAAGATTGTCTTCAATTGAGTTTAGTAATAACTAGCAATCGCACCTTGGTGTGCAATGGGTACGCCGTATTAAAGTTGGGGGAATAAAAAATCGCACCTCTTTCCATCTCACTCTTTCCTTTTCTATATCAACCTTTTTTAATTTTTATATCTAATTTTTAATTTTATCATATATACATTAATCAAATAATTATATATCTTTCTTTTTTTAATATTATTTTGATGATTAGACAATCTCATTCATCCAGGTACTATTATTACTTTGAGCTATCCAATCTACAATGTTTCAAATATCTATTTGACAAGATATTGCACAACTATTAGTCATTATTGAACAAAAATGAGTGGTTTCAAATATGAAAAATGTTTTGAATTAGGGAGAGGTTTCTGTGAGATCATTAATAACATCAATTTTAAAAAATTAATTTAAAAGAAGTGAATTTTGGTCTATATTATTTCCTATTTTATTGAACTATTAAATGTACAATAAATTTATAAATTTTTAACATATAAGCTTATTGTATATTTGCAAAAGGGATTAAATTTTATAGAAAGAGAGAGATGCACAAATTAAACCATAAATTTAAAATTTAAACTAACTTTTAATTAAATTATTTGAAGAAAGACATAAAATATTAAGATTGATTTCAAACTAATGTTTAAATATTAAATTTAATAGAGTCGATTGAATGAAAAGTCAAATTATATCAAAATTAATAATTAAATAATAATTTAGACAAAACTGTAATAACTAATAAAAGAGTAAATTGTATTCAGACGAGTCTGATGTGGTAGAGTTAGAAATGAGCAGATTGAGTAAACTATTAGCTCCTCATTATTATTATTATTTGAATATCAGAGCGAACCTGATCAAATTGACTAGGAAGAGTTTAATTAATTCTTTGGATTGATATAAGCAATAAGTAATGACAGTATTAACCCTGAAAACAAGTGATGTATGGAAGTATTAAGATAGCCCACGATAAAATCACACAAACTTATATCATCTGTAGTTAACGAAAGTATGGTATAATTTTTGGATAGACATATAGAGGTAATATATTTTAAGCCTTGTGATAATATCCTAAAGATCCTCTTAGCTAGCAAGCATTAAGTCGAGACAATTAATCCTGTCGTAGGATCCTCTTAGCTAATTAATATAATTTTTTATGTGAAATATTAATGCTGGTTATATAGAGAGTGCATTGAAGCAATGATCTGCAGAGCAAGGAAGAGAGATTTTTAGTTACATGGCAGATAACTATAGCAGAGGGGCTTGGCATTAAAAGGTGATTAAAATCACTTTTAACAACCAATCACAATTGAAATTTGCTTCAATATTTTTGCTATTTGCTATACGCATCAACCAAAGTTGCGTGTTTTTTATCTGAAATATTTATGTAAATTATTTGGGCTCTCTTTAATTGGTGTTACAGACGGTTGGGAGATGGGTAAGCAGATTCCAACGCAAGAGAACGCCCGACCCTCGAGGTCTTTGTCAGTGCATTGCAGGAGAGAACTCACATCGCGAGAGGCACTGCTCTGGGCTTTACAGGATTGCAGACGTTTAAAAGCAAATATATTCGCCAGTATTCTCGGCATGTGCAGTGAGTTGGAAGAGGTAGTTTCTACAGTCTCATGCGGTACACTATTTCTGTACTGATTGACACGTAGTTTCTCTATTTAATGTGTCGTGTCTATACTGCTCCACTTTAGTCGTTTGCATCTCCTCCATTTGTAAGTGTCGTAATTTCTATAGTGACATGTTGCGAGACTTCGCCTCTGTGTATTTCTATTAAGGCAGCCAGAGAATACCCCAAAACTTCATGTTTCCACTTCACATTTTTGATAAAATTCCTCACACATATTAGACAACCACATTTATCCTAAGAGACTTTCGAATTCATCTACCTTACAATACAAAGAAACTCTATTCATTTTGGGCTCCCCATCAAAAATGGCACAGTCCAACATGAATTGGGCATTACAGAAAATTCAGAGTGCTCTTTAGGATTGTACAGGCTCGCTAGAATCAAACTTTCCAGACAATTAAAGTTTTCCAAACACAATTTCCACACACGAGTTGGGTGCAAATTACCTTCAAGTGTTGCAATGCAATGCAAAGCATAGTGATGAAGGGGATCTCAGTTGCTCAGGAATAGCAATACAATCACAATGTTCTACAGATAGTAAAAATCTGTATTTCTTTGTCGGCAACGGCCAAGCTCGGCCACACTCTCTCATTTAGGGAGTTCATAGAGATGGTAATGGTCATCCTTGTGGAATAAAATGCTAATGCATTGTGGCAGCGAGCTGCATTGAAAAATCTTCGGTTGAAATCTGTTAAGAAATGATGCACGAGTGTCGAGAAATCAAGAGTTTATAGTTTTAACTTGATGGTCTTATTGCATTTGTGTGGGGTTATTTTTGTAGCAGGAGCATACGCTTCTTTATCAGCTCCAACAACATGCTTGTCCACACCAATGGTGGACGTCTCGGTTAACATTACCTATGGCCTGCCATATACCATACGCTTACTGATTTTGATTCCCCATTGAGAAAAATCAGTAGAAGAAATTCGACTCTCTAGAGATGACGCAGTCTCCATTTTAAAGAAATACTACAATTTTTTCAATATATGTCCTAGACTACAGAGAAAGAGTTTTGAAATCCTCAGATTCAAAAGAGAAATACAGGAATTTATCACAAATGTCTTCAATCCTTGGATGCAAGGAGATGCCCTTAAATTTTTAGAGCTTACACAAAGGAGTCCTTAATTCTTAAATGCTTAAAGTGAAAAGACTCCAAAAGCCGATAAAAGATTTTGATTCAACCAGATTTAACTCGCAACTAACAAACAAATATTGATACAGTAGACAATGACCTTTTTTATACTTTGGTATATTTTGTCCAATATTAATCTGTTGAAAACGCTCACAAATAGCCATCAAAAGAGGTAGATCATACTTATGAGAGGCTCTATAAAGTGCAACGCCATGACATTGCAGACTTCTTTTCTTCACCCTGCCTGTATACATAAAATTAATTAATGGATGCAAAACTCCAGCTGTCATATCTGAAATTTTCACTTTGCCGCTAATAGACTCAGACATTCCTTCCTTGAGCATTGTCTTGAAAACTTTGGACTTCCCTTCCTGTCAAAAAGTCACAAATAAATATAATATTTAACAGACTAAAGATTTGGGGTGTGTAAATGGCGAGAGTTTGTAGTATACCAGAACGGTCTTAAGTGCCCTTAAAATTCCTCCATCGCTTCCTTCAAATATAAAATCTGCAAAAGGTTCAAGAAATATATCTTTGTCCCAATTTTGCAGGAAATCATGATCAGGGTGGGATTTCTGAACTTTGACATATTTGTCATAGAAAAAAAATTGTATGACATTAACATTACGCCTAATAAACCATTACTTTGAGCTATTGCAACTACCACTTCCCCTCGAAACACAAAAGCCTTCTTCCCCACCAATGCCTCTCCGTGTGAGCTCCGCAACTTTGGCCCTCCTTCCTTCTGCTTCGCCTACTCAATGTGCTCCATCAATAAACATAATTAGCTTCACTATTGAGATCCCTGAATTTAAAACATGAGCAAATTCATACCTGCAGCCATTTTCCGCGCATGATCGCCATACTTCACAGTGTCGGGCAACTACAGACACACAATCCTGATTACCAAAACAGAGCTCGTCTTCCTCTAAATCTTACAATTGCAATAAGTTATAGAGGTTTTAAGGCCAACCATGTTTTTAAATTTTTAGATCAACTATTTCTTGTGACTAGCAATGTTGATGCTTCATGCCATATTTCCCCATGACGCACAGATTTTTTTGTTTCTAAAGCCAGTTGATGCAACGTAGGACTTGTCCTCCTTGACTGTTGAGTAGGACAAGGGAGAGAAACATGACGGGATATGTGACAAGACAGAAAACAAAAAGTATGTTCCAATGCACCCACAGATTTGAACCTTATTGTTGATGTTGTTGGCATTCATGCCAGATGACTTAGCAGGCATTCATGTCAGGTATTTTAGCAAGAATTCATGCTAAGTGACTTAGCAGGCGTTCATATTGTAGCCTATTTTCTTGCTGGGAGGTGTGTTGATGGGCTTTGTGCCCCTGCTGGGCTACCGCGGTCACGAATTTGGACAGTTCTGTGTGCTTGTGTTGTGGATGAGGTCCCCCAATTGTGACCTCACCAGGTGCAGGCCATGCTAAAAATATTGTATTCACCAATAAAAAAATAAATGCTAAAAATATTGTATCCACCAATAAAAAAATAATAAGAAGAAAGAAAGGAAAAACCCAAAAACTGTAACCAACTCTTCAAGAATAGTACCGAGAAGAGAAAGCTTAAACTTTCACAGCACCTTTTGCCTGCACTGTAAAAGCTATTGTGCAACATCCCATAAGTAAAATAAAACTCATTCGGTGTACTCAATACACAAAGTTGTAAAACAACATAATTTGATTCTCAAACTTGAACTGAGAAGTAAAAGGGTACCCATGAAGAAAGTTGATAGTAAAGAAAAATAGTTACACTGTAATTGTTGTATTCCTCCTTGACTTTCAATCTGACATCATTTCTCAAAGCACGAACATTGATGGGGCCAAGAAACATTTTAAGAAACGAGCCTGAAACACAATAAATGATGATTGACTTGTCATATAAATAAGTTGAACACCACCTCTATAAAAATATCTTTATCCTACTTAACATTGAAGCACACATTGACTGGGTCTTTTCACTTCACCTAAATAAAGGCATCAAATAATTTTTCTCTTGTGAAGATATCAGTACCCTGAGGCTTGTTTGGATTAAGAGCAGAAACATCGCCTTCACTAATCATACACTCGTACAGCGGGCTTTAAATAATTCCTCTTCTAACTGTAACACAACACAGAGAAAGCAACAACAATTGAACAAAATATCACAATCCTCGGACACTAAGGAGCATTAACTTAAAATATCATAATCCTCGGACACTAAGGAGCATTAACTTACTCCAACTGGAAGACATATCAATGCGACATATTAAAAAAAAACTAAACGAAATGTCCATTTTTCCTATAACAGACTTTTAAAACCTCAATTACTCCCCAAAGTGGAGCAAGTGATGCAACAAAATCATCAAGCCGAGACAAATACTGTCCAGCAGGGTTTGGTCTAATGGTGGAGTGGTAGCAACTACCATGATGATCAACAGAATTCATAACCCATTAAGCTTGGTTTCCAGTTGATTATATGGCTAGATAATCACAGGGACCACCATCAGATGGATGAAAAATTCTCGAATATGGCTATTTAGCCAAAAGGAATCAGATGAGGTAGATGCAAGTCCATGCCGAATACTAACAGTTACTCCGACACATTATTTCGGAGCCAAAAGGTTTCCAATACTTGACAGCACGGTGTTTCCCTATTTACCTTTAAAAAACTATGCAATGAATTTTGATTCACCTGATTAGAAACCCAATTGTGTGCCCTAAGTATGTTGTCAACATGGATGGACCCTCCCAAAAAATATTTATGGAGATGATTCAATTACATGGGACTCAGGCTATCGCCACACAAGTGTCCTAAGGAATATGAGTTAAAAATCCACTTCATGACCAATCCATGTTGAAACCATTGTCTACTGCAGTCAATGGCCATGCCTTTGCACAGACCATCCCACAACTGAGACACCTGAGATTCATTTCCCACATGGATGCAAAAACCCCCCGCCATTCTTAGCAATTTCACATCTTGCTCTGTGAAAATCAAGCTATTCATCAAACCAACATAGCAGGAGATAACCTGCAACTCCGACGGAAGAAATGCCTCCATAGCCATGAGGTTTCTCACAATAGTTTTAGTGTTTTCTGATATTGATATGGCCGGAAGGTACGGAATAGAGGCTTTCTTGTCAAATCTGAGGGCTTTTCCGCCGTCTCCTGTGTCCAGGCGGATTTGAATCCCGTCTTTGCTTAACATTGAAATGGAAGGGAAGCTAGAATTAAATCACCTTTCTTCAGTTGTGGAAACAAGGGCAACAGAGGACTCTGCGCCGAAAAAGAACCAGAGTGTTAAGCTGTGTAAAACCCCTAAAAAATGTTCTCGAACAACAAAGGGGGAATTGAAATAAAATCTTGAGATCTGTAGGTATTTAAACAGAAAAAATGAAGCAGCGGCGTTTAAGAGAAAATTGAACAGCCCAGGACCTCTGCTTCTTCCTCAGATCCTCCCTCCAGTTGCAAAATCTTGTACAAGATGAACAGGGGAATTTGATTTTCCAACTTCACCATCTCCCTCAGTACTGCAAATTCGATCGACTTAATTCTGCTCTTGTCGAAAAGGGGCTCAAAATACACACACCAGTTGAAGGAATCGAAGTGATCTTTGCCTGCGAGGGTTCTGTGAAGCTCCAGAAGGAAGGAAGCATCCAAGAGCATGATCCACGATAGGGTTTCAGAGTTGCAGTCGATGATTTTCTCATAGTTGTCCCTGATTTCAGCGTCCCATTTTCTCGATTTATGCGGCCAGGGAATTAATATATGTTTTTCCTTGGACTCTTTTGATCGTTTTCTAAGCAGCTCACAGCTTGAGGTTTTCCATGTCGCCGAGGCCTCTGGTGCGGTGGAAACAGGGGCCGATGGAGACCACCTTGTGTGCCGCTCAAGTTCATAACCGCATGCCTCCTCCTGCGTCTTTAGTGGTTCGTCAGTGCTAAGGGTTGAGAGGGCGGCCAGCGAATGGGTCTGAGCTTATCAAAACATCCCAAACAACCGAAGAAAGCAGAAAAAATGCCAAAAATGAATTTGATAACAGAAAAACAAACAGAAACAGAACCTACCCAACAAAAGAAGCGTATCTCCCCATGGCGAAAATTGTTTATATAGCGGGAATTCGGAGAGAGCGGGCGAGCTGACAGCAGGGGATGAGACTAAAAAGAATTCTGGTAGCAAAATATTTTTCTGACTGGGGTATTAAACTTGTGAGGAGTCATCATCTTGGTAACATCGCTGCTTGGATAAGGCAAGGCCGCAAAACTTTATGCTCTTAATCGTCCCTTCCAGCGTGAGCACGAAGGAAGATCATTTGCAGACAAAATATCTAAAATGACCTGTGAAGTGAAAACGATCAGATTGTCTGCTGCAGGATGGACGGTCAAGAAGCTCCCAATGTCCGTCATTGGGCTCTCGGCCACTCCCAACCGTCGATCGGAAAAATCAGGCCGAGGGTGTCCAAATGGAAACGCCTACGGCGTAAAAATAAACCTTGTCTAATTAAAATATGAAAGAAACTCATATCCACTCAAATGAGAGGTAGAGAACATAAAAATATTGACAGTCCTCTTTCCAAAAATATGAAATTAAGGTTTAAAAAATTAAGTTATACCTTTAAATATGTTAGTGTGGGGATAATTATTATTTTGTTTTATCTTGGATTTCTTAGTGTAATAGAAATGTTATTTAATTAATTATATTTGATTGAGATCTTTTTTAATAAATATTAAATGTTTTTAAAAAAAAAAAAAATTAATAAAGAAGAAAAATGTATGTTTTTTTTTGCTTATTTTAATGTTTTTACAAATACTTAAATTTATCATATATTTTAATACAATTTAGATAAGAGTAAGAATATTGTTTCTAAGTAGTATATCTATATAGACAATAGAAATAATGATGGGAATTACAAGTTACATATTACTAGCACTTGTATTTTTGAGGGGTGCAAGAGTTACGTTGATAATTTTATATATTTTAAATAATGTCATTATATTGTTGATATCAAAAGTTTGGTCATAATATTTTTTAGTATACAGTAGAACATTTGATAAAATAATTCCTCTTTTACTATTCTATATGCGCAAAATAATTACATTTGTTGGGGCAATTAAATGAAACTTGTTTTCTGATCTTGCCAAGGCAACAATGGATGGATCTAGGAATATAAGTGTAAACGTGTTTATTGTCAATCCGCAATATGTTGGTTGCCCTGAAAGAGTAAGATCTTATCAGATAGACTTTCAAGCTAAAAATAATAATAAATAAATGCTATATGAGAATATTGGTAAATAATATGTAATTGCAATATCAAGTTGCCCGATCCAACTGAAAGTATTTCTTCTTACTCTTGTGCATCTACAATATAAATAATTTCCATTGTGTGCTTTTGATTTCTATTTCATGAGTTATAGGCGAATACATGTGCAAGTCAAAGTAAAGATTATGAACTTAAATCTATAATAATCTTCATTAACATTCTATTATTTAAAATATTGGAAGCATATTTTAATTTTTTTTCCAAAGTGCTTATAATAATTTATTTTGTATACTAAATTTTCTAACATTTTAAATAAATATTTGAAGAAAATAAAGAATGGATTAAATTAAAATTAAAATATAAATTGTGATTATTAAGAATTTTTATTTATTAATCAGAGTCATGTATTTTTAAGAGAAAATAGATGAAACATATAATTTTATAGTTTTTCTAGTCATTTGAATCACTCTGAATTACATTCTCTACAACTGTGAGTTTGTTGAGAATTAAAATTCTGAACATCAATTTCTATATGATTTGGATAATTGGAATTCTTAATGAGACGATTTATGCAGTGAGATAAAAGATGGTGTTGTATAAGTTTATAAAAACTTCAATTCGCTCTCATCCTCATGTTTCGTCAAAGGAGGAAAGTATTCGTGTTGGGAAAGTTCTATCATTTCAATACAATAAATTGTTTCATTTGCTAATTCGGTCTATGTCCTAAAATGAAGCATTCGGATAACCAAATTTCTCAGTTATGTTATGCAGTGTCATGCCTTTCTCAAGAGTGGGAGATCTTAGAGGTTTGATATACTAGGAACACAAAGCCAAGTGGAAAAACATGTCTATTAACAATAGAGTAGCCAAATCAAAAGACCTAACACACATTTTATAATAAAAAATAAGGATGGTATACATGTGTTGTGATTCCTACCATGACTATCTTGTCTTAAAAACAAACTGTCATTAATTAGTGCATATATAAGCATTGTTTGTAATAAATCTCCTCATAAAACTCAAATTTTGTAAAAGAGCACTCTTTACTTTTGTATAAGGATAACCATTAGGGTAAAAGCATAGAGTCATATCACACTTTTGGCAAAAATTTAAACAAAACAAATTTGTCTATTCAAGTAAAACTAATTTATTTAAAGCAACATAGCACACATAGTTTTGAGGAATCATGATGAATGACCTCCACAAACTCATTTTAAATTTTCCCTAAGTTTTAATAATTTTTTTAATGTTATTCCTGAAAAAAGGCATGCACATGTGTAAGTTAATGCAAATAAGAAATAATTTCTTAGAGGAGAGACTTGTAATTTTGGAATAATACATTAATTTAAAATTTAAGTTTAAGTATAGATAATAGTTGAAAGTAAAGAAGTTATTAATTTATTTTTCTTTTCCTTATTCATGAACTCTTTAAATTCAAGATTGAAAGTATTTTATTTTTTAATAGGTAGAAAATTATTAATATTTATTTAGATTTATTGTGAATTAAAAAAAGTAAAAGCTTAAATTATCCTATATATTATCTTCTATATTTATCCAAGAGCTAATCTAAGAATTTTTCTATTAATATTATTTTTTGTTTGAATGAAAATTTGTTAACATGTACATTAAATAATATTATTGGTCTAGACACATGAAATATAACATGATAACCATAGGTACATTAAATGTTTAAATAAATCAGCATGCCAGATATTATATTATTGCATCTCCACTATAGAAGATATCAAAATATATAACTGGCAAAGTTCAATGTAAAGTTATAAACATGTCAATAATACTGCTTCCCCCCTGTATTAATAAAAGAACAAAAGAAAATATATTCATAAAAAACACTGCTTGAAGCTAAGTTAAATCTAGGTCCCCTTTATATCAATAGAAGAACATAAAATTTCTTCATAAACAATATTGTTTGAAGCTAAGTTAAATTATTTCCTCTATAGGTGCATTATGGTAAATAGCTATAATTAATATTAATATTAAACGGAATT
>BSBK01007483.1:0-115742 GCA_027943335.1 Chamaecyparis obtusa | reverse complement strand
AAAATAGGCATCAAGAAATTAAGAGCATTTAGCCCTCTGAGTAGGTGTTTTGGATCATGTCAAGTGCCTTGAATGGGTCCTTAGCTTAGATATGGCTGTCCACCTGATTCTGTGCACTTTTCCACTTCTTTTCTACATAATTCTGCATCCTAAATTGAAATTCTGAGATTCTTGACTTTTCAGTCGAGGGTGAAATTTTTGGGTCAAGGACTACCTCGACCCTAACCTAGGGTGGGGGACTACCTAGACCCTGACCTAGGTTGGCAACTACCTTGACCTTGACCTAGGGTGGGGTCTACCATGACCCTAACCTAGGGCAGGGTCTACCTCATCCCTAACCCCAAGTCTAAATTTCAAGTTTCCCCTGATTTTCAGATGTCAGGTTTTGGAAAGAATTGTTTTTCCCGCTTCTGGATTGACTTTTTTGGTCTCTGAAATGGTAAACTCTTAATTATATTTATTTTAGGTCCATTTCTAAAGGGTTGAGGCTTAATTGGAATTTAATTCCCCAAGGTGGCCCCTTTGGAGGATTGTGCCCAAGATCACTATAAAAGAAGCCTTCCTCTCACATTTGGATATCCACTTTTTCATGATCAAGACACCAAGCAATTTCACAATCAAGAGCTCTCAAGAAGATATTCACAAGCCATCAAGTTATCTCTCAAGAAAGATCAAGAAAGCATTCAAGCAATCATCCATTCAATTCTTCCTCTCTATTCAAGCTCTCTATTGAAGATCAAGGATTCAAGCATTCAAGCCTTTGAAGGGATTTTATCAAGCATTCAAGATTCATCATTCAAATCCCTAGATCTAGCCATCATGGTGGTGTGATGTTCCTTCAAGATCCTTTGTTCATCTTCAAGATCCATTCATTCTTCATTAAAGGTGGATTCCAAGCATGCAATCATGGAGGGTTAAATTTACATTTGATAATGTTATGTTCAATCTTTCATATCAACATAATTTTTTACATTTGAAATACAACTGCATATCTATTGAATATCATAGCTTCATTGTTAGATCTACTTCTACTACTTGCTAGCATTCTCTATTTAAATTCCCATTATTAAGGTTGATTCCAAACTAGGGTTTGACAAAGGCAAACCCCTCCCCCCCAAAAAAAAAACCATTTTTCTTGTAGGTATAGGTATAGGACATCAAATTGAAGTGTAGATGTGGATACCCTTTTTGACGAACTTCCAGTTTCGCGAACAAAATTTCTGTTAGAGTTGTTACAGGTCAAGGAAGACCTAGTCCCTAACTTAGGTCAGAGACAACCTTGTCCCTGACCTAGGGCAAAGATGACCTGGCCTCGGAAAAATATTTATAGGTTTTTTAGATCTCGCAGTTTCGGCTCAAGAATGCAGTATTCAATAGTTTATGAGATTGTCTGACAGGGTTTTTAGCCAATTCTTTTTCAGAGGTAAGTACCTTTATCTCTTCATCTCAACATTAGTCATCTACATTTACCTTCCATATCAATACAATTTCATACAAGTGTAAAATATTGGCTTTAGGGTCACTTTTATGTGCAAACCACTATTCTAGGACCTCATCCCATATTCTATATTATACATTTTGGTGAACCCGACATACTTACCCCTTTCTTTTGTGGAATTAGATGTCCTATTATGTTTGTGGTGTTTTGATTTCCTTTTCATGCTTATGCATTTATATATAGCTAGATCTATTTTATATACATTTCTTTATTCATTATCATGTTGCACAAGTTATCTCAAGTATGGTTCAAGTGCTTTATTAAACCTTTGGATAGGGATGTTGATTTTTCTTTTCCTCATGAAACCATTGTGAATGATCCGTTGGATAAAGACATTGATGTATCCTCTCCTCATGAAGAATATTTTATACAAGAGGCTTATTTATTAATGGATGACATATTCATACATGATGATAACTCTTTTTCTACAACACATTCCCCTTATGAAGACATTTTAGTGAAAGAAGATGACATTATAGATCCTTTACCTCCATTTGGGATTCCTTCTAGTGATGAGGCATTACCAGAGAATGATATGAGTTCCCTTAATGCTCTCCCCATTAGTGATGATCTTATGGAGAATCAAGATCCTACCTCATCTCCTCCAAGGATGTATTCTTTGCTTCCTTGTGAATCTATTTGTATTGTTGAGATAACTAATATGGTTTTTTCGAAACCCTTGTTGACTATCAAAGGTTTTCCTCACATTACTATCAAAGGTAAACCTATGGAGTCTTTAGAGTCTTTCAATGACTAAGATTCGATAGCTCACATATATCGTACAAGAAATAACCCTCAACCTAATCTAGTGGTTTCTACTTCTTTATCACCTTCTCAACTTACTCTTCCTCCTCCCATCGGTCTTCCTAGCAAGGAGTATAATTTGATAAACTAATTGCAAAATACCCGTGCCAAGATTTCTTTATGGGAGCTTCTTCAAACTTCACCTACCTACTATGAAGCCTTGCAAAAAATCTCTAGCAACTCTTCCCACTCCACCTCCTAATCAAGAGAACATCTATAACTTCTTACAATGAATGCATGCTACCTTGGGTCCTCCTAACATTATATTTACTCAAAAAGATTTACCTTCTAAGGAAGTTCAGAATCAATATGATGTTCTTATGGTTGTTGTTTCTATCAATAAAAGTATCATTCATAGGACCTTGATTGATAATGGATCTGGGCTTAATATTTGTAGCATGGACATGCTCAAAGTGATTAAATCCGATCTTTCAACTATTCAACCTGAAAATTTTCCTATACGTGGCTTTGATAACATTGTTAAGAACACTTTAGGCATCATTACCGTACCTATCAAAGTAGGTCCAGTCAATCTGAATACACCTATTCATGCTATGTCGAGACCTCTCAATTATAACCTTCTTTTGGGTAGACCTTATTTGCATGAGATACATGTTGTTCCTTCCACCCTTCAACATAAATTTAAGTTTATACATAATAATATGTATACACTTCATGCAGATGATGTGTCAAATCCTTGTTTGAATATTCAAACTCACACTACTACTACTCCTAATAGTAATCCTTTGTCCTCTAATTCTCTTCCTGGTAATGATTAGGGAACCTTGGATTTTACTCCTACCTTTATTGGATAGTATAAGGTTAATGATCTTGATTTTATGAAGCAACAAAGAGATTTTGAAAAATGAGTTTTTACTTCTACTTCTAAAGCCCTTAGTAATAACTTTATCACTGCTTCTACCCACAATGAATCTATGAAACATTCTAATGATGACATAGTGACTACTGAAGTTCCATTGAATCCTTCTGATATGGCTTCTTGTTATGGTCTTGGTTATCATTTCCTAGTTAAACAAGGATTTAATACTCAAGAATGTGATAATCATAAACAAGGAATTCAAATCCCTTACACATTAGGGGGCATGAGCATTCTTTTGGATTAGGATTTAATCCTCAACAACAAATTGATGTTGACAACATCTCAGATAACACTTCAAAACATGATGAACTAATGAAGGAATTTGACCAAGAAGCTCTTCTACCTAAACTCCTTCGTGCTAAGATGATTACTAGACCTAAATGCAAAAAGAAACGTAGTCTAGACATGAAGAATCTTCCTTTTTGTTCATATTATAGATTGCATGATCACTCTACTAATAAATGTCAAGCTTTACATTATAAGATTGGGTAGTTGATTGATAGTAAGGTTATTTATATATCATGTGGCAATGAGTTGTATTTCAATCCTATTTTCTCTAAATAACATTTATGTTCCTGATATGGAGCTCCACATTATCTAAACAATGTTAGCCTTATCCTTAAGGGCTTTTTGTCTTACATAGTTTTGTGAGCGACATAATAGGTCCCTTTCCATCTTTTTTCCCACAGTTGGGGGCCAAGGATGTCATCTCCTTCTTTTCTATCTTTCTAGGATTCACCTCTTTCCTTGGTTAAGCAGTATCTATCTATTATGTGATATCCAATCATACATGAAAATTTTGGTTTGCATTGAGGATCTTTGTCCTTGATCACAACCTCTTTCATTGTTTGACATTGGGTTTCCATGGTGGATAAATCTCTCACCTTGGAAACTGAACAGTGTGTTATCCCTCAGAAGGGTTACTTTTTCACTTCTTGTATGATATCTCTTTGAATTCATCCCTTCCATGGCCTCACAGGAGCTATGACCTTCATGGCTTGGATTGGTTGTTGTCTGTTGATATTGTCTTGATGTTGAACAAGGCTTTATCCTTATTCTTTTATTTCCTTAAAATGTCAAAATAGTATGTTTTTTCCATCTTAAGGAGGGGGGAATATATATAGCCTCCCTCATTCTATATTATGTATTTTTGTTCTAACCTTTTGTTTTGCAGCATGCTAAATCTCGAAGGTAACACACATAAGTTGCTAAATCCTGAAGAGACACGCATTTTCAATTTCAAATATGCTAAATCCTCCAAAAGTAATGAACATAAGTTGCTAAATCCTGAGGAGACACGCATTTTTCAATTTTCAATATGCTAAATCTTGGAAGGTAACACACATAAGTTGCTAAATCCTGAAGAGACATGCATTTTCAATTTTCAATATGCTAAATCTTCTAAAGGTAACACACATAAGTTTCTAAATCCTAAAGAGACACACATTTCATATTCATAGTGATACAATAAGGTGGATCTATGGGTATTCTAGAAGCCTCCAAAAGATGCATTATAGTTACAAAGTGTAGTTTATGGGTAAACCGATTGGGCTCTCCCTCCAGGGTGATTCACGGTAAGGTGGGCATCTTACTGGGAAAGGTGATCACTTTCTCTTTTCTCTATTTTTGATTTCATGCTAGTAGCACTGGATCATGAAGCTATGTTATTTATAGTGTTTCTCTTATCTTTCTTATGTAATCATTTATGCTTTTACGATAGCTTTCCAAATATGATATTAGTATAGGAAATATTTCTTAACAAGGTTTCCTCTACTAGTTGTTTTGGGTTTGTACTAACCCCTATTATTTTGGTTTTCTCTTTTCGCAACCTCGTTCGTGTATGTTGAGTTAGAATCCTTATCCTTGGGGCTTGTCTCCTTAGCTAAGTGTTATTTTATCTCGCTGCAAATCCACTTGGATCTCCTCTTTCTTCTCTCCTTTACCAAGAGTTTGCATCGAGTCCATACTCTTGCTAAAGAGGGGGCTTAATGTATCATCTTAGAATGGAAGCACTTCTATGTTAAGAGCCTTTAGACCTCCTAGTAGGTGTTTTGGGATCATGTCAAGTACCTTTAATGGGTCCTCATCTTAGATCTAACTTTTCCCCTAATTCTGCCCACTTTTCCACTTCTTTTCTACATAATTAGATAGCATCCTAAATTGAAATTATGAGATTCTTGACTTTAGGGTCAAGGGTGACATTTTTGGGTCAAGGACTACCTCAACCCTGACCTAGGGTAGGGGAATACCTTGACCCTAACCTAGGGATGGGTCTAACTTTACCCTGATCTAGGGTGGAGTCTACCTCATCCTTGACCCCAGGTCCAAATTTCAAGTTTCCATGATTTCTGGATGTCAAGTTTCAGAAATAATTGTTTTCCCACTTCTGGGTCGACTATTTTGGTCTCTGAAATGGTAAACTCTTAATTATATTTAATTTAGGTTCATTTATAAAGGGTTGAGGCCTAATTGGAATTTAATTCCCCAAGGTGGCCCCTATAGAGGATTGTGCCCTATATCACTATAAAAGGAAGCCTTCCTCTCTCATTTTGACATCCACTTTTTATGATCAACACACTAAGCAATTTCATGATCAAGAGCTCTCAAGGAGATATACACAAGACATCAAGTTCTCTCTCAAGAAAGATCAAGCAAGCATTCAAGAAATCATCCATTCAGGTTTTCTTGTACATTCAAGTTCTCCATTGAAGATCAAGGATTCAAGCATTCAAGCCTTTGAAGGGATTTGGTTAAAGCATTCAAGATTCATCATTCAAAACCCTAGATCTAGCCATCATGGTGGTGTGATCTTCCTTCAAGATCCATTCATTCTCCTTTCAAGGTGGATTCCAAGCATACAATCATCAAGGGCTTGATTTACATTTGATAATGTTATGCTCAAGATTTCATATCAGCATAATTATTTACATTTGAAATATAATTACATATCTATTGAATATCATAGCTTTGTTACTAGATCTACTTCTACTACTTGCTAGCATTCTCTATTTCAATTCCATTATTAAGGTTGATTCCAAACCATGGTTTGACTAAGGAAAACCCCTCTCCCAAACAACAAAACCATTTTTCTTGTAGGTATAGGTACCAGATAGTGAATTGAAGTTCAGATCTAGTCACACTTTTTGGTGAACTTCCAGATCCGCGAATAAAATTTTTGTAAGAGTTGTTTCAGGTCAAGGACAACCTAAAGGGTCAAGGATGTCCTAGTCTCTGACCGAGGTCAGAGACAACCTCATTCTTGACCTAGGGAAGATACGACCTCATCCATGACCTAAGAAAGAGAAGACTATTCATTTTGATGATTCTACATATGGGATCCATAGTGTGTAGATTTGGTTTATGTTATTATATGATGTTTTGTGAACCTGATGATCTTAATGATATTTGAATTACGTTATGGAATTTCATTTGAATTATGCAATCAAATCATGAATATTACATGCAATTGAAGTATGAGTTGAATTATGCAATTGAATGATTAATTTTCGCTATATCATATATGGTTATTTTAATGGTTTTCTTTCTTGAATTACTGATGCTGCATTTAGGTATTGCAGGTGGAAGGACCATGGAAACACATTCGGGGAAATCACATTGAACGTAGGGTAACCAGTTAAACCAAGGCCCCGTCTATTAAGAGACCTGAGGCCTCATTGTTAAGTATTTATATTCGTAACAGTAATTTGAATGTATGTGTATTAATGTTATGTTGACTTGTAATTTTTATATATTAATTTGTTAATGTTATTAAGTTCAATGATGTAAATATTAGAACATGTTATGTTTTATAGGTTAATATATTATAATTTATTAATTAATTAATAATTATATTAATTAATTAATATTTTATAATTATTAATATTCCTCTAGCATCCTTTATAGACAACATCGTCGAGGTTGTTCACCTGATTCATTGTAACCTCGTCGTCGAACTCATTAACCCGCATCATGATCGTAGGAACTTTATCACTTTTAAAAAAATTTGTTGGTTGTGTTTTGTCCCGAACTTTTGGGCATCACATTTTGGTATCAGAGCCACCACCTAGGATTGAGGGTCACATACCATCTTCAAGCACACGAGATGCTATCAGAGAGTTGATGCACCTTAGTCCACCTACTTTTGGGCATCACACAGATCTAGTCACACTTTTCGGTGAACTTCCAGATCCGTGAATAAATTTTTTGTAAGAGTTGTTTCAGGTCAAGGACAACCTAAAGGGTCAAGGATGTCCTAGTCTCTGACCGAGGTCAGAGACAACCTCATTATTGACCTAGGGAAGATACGACCTCATCCATGACCTAAGAAAGAGAAGACCTGACCTCAAAAAAATATTTTTGGGTTTTGTAGATCTCACAATTTCAGTTGATGAAAATGAAAATCAACATTTTTTGAGATAGTTTGGTAGGGTCTTCTTCTTATTCTTTTTTAGAGTTAAGTACCTTTATCTCTTCATTTCAACATTATTCATCTAAATTTACTTTCTATATGAATAAAATTTCATATAATTGTAAAATATTGGCTTTTGGGTCTCTTTTATGTGTAAACCATTGTTCTAGGATCTCATCCATATTTTATATTATACGACTGGCAAATAGGAAAATAACTAGTCTTAATCTATGACATCAAAAATTGATCAAATAATCATGTTAGGAATTAAAACCTAACATGAACCATGTAGACAACCTCTATAGCATTCTATGAGGAACATGGGTCTTCATCTTTACTAACATTCCTTCACCATTCTTTCAAACATCCTACATTACTAGAAAGACAATAAAAAAAAATTACAAACTACATAATACACATGTTTGTTAGGAATGAATGCTAAATGTTCGGCATTCATGACTATGATTGTCAATGATGTCAACACAGTGATTTACTGAAGACTTGCAAAGAAGCAGATAGAGTTTGGATTAGCGCACATGGGTTATTGTAGTTGGAGCTATGTGATGTTGAGGTTATACTCTTTGATATATTATATGTCTATGGTTAAGAGTGCAGATAGTAATTCATTTATTCATGGAAGTTATGATCATTTTGGTGGAAGTGGTATTCAAGCAGTGTTCTTGAGTAGCGGTTTGTGGAAATCGGATGATATCTCCTAATCAGGATGGAACCTAGTTTTGTGCAATTAAAGGGAAGTTTAAGAAACATTGATAGTGATGTGGATGATAGTGCAAACTTTGAGGTCACACGAGTGAAGATTTATTGTAGTTGGAAGCTGACAGTTTTTTGTAATTTTGATGTAGCGTGTGGAAACTTTTATTTTGTAATTGTATGCCGGCTCATTTTGTAATTATTTGAGTGTGGTATAAAGGAAGGAATGTATTTCCTTGTTGTAACATAGTTGTGATGTGGAATTTTTGATTATGTGTGATGTTGTATGCATGAAGTGAAGAATAGAGCTAAGTATGAAAGTGAATATGTGAAGGAAGACATGCGAAGTACAAAGATTTGAAATTGAGATCTGATGTAATAATGAGTGTGGTTTGGCATAGTCAGAGAAGAGGTAACATATTATTCTATTGATTAATGCAAAGATTATTTGGATAGTGTGTTTAGTGATCTTACCATGAAGCTATTTGGGTAGTGGGTCCTTCTATCTTCCATAACTCTTAAATGGGTTAGAATCTTTTAACAGGGATTAAAAATCTCCTAACATGGATTCATATGTACTGAATGTATTTCATAAGACTCCTAACAGAGTCCATTCTTTCACAAGGAATATTCATATTAGTGCATCTTTTGTGGGCATCATTCCCATCGGGGTTTACTCTTTGATCAAGAGGTTCCCTAGTCAACATATCTTGTGTCATTGTGTTATTGTGTATGAATATCTTTCTATGGTTGGTAATTATATTTCTTATATGGTTTAATGTTGTTGAAGATGATAAAATTTATAATTATCTGATAACTAATTCACCCCCCCTGCCCCCCCCCCTCTTAGTTACCTTGGTGGACTTTACTTTCTAACAATTGGTATCAGAGCGGTAGGTCCTTGAAAAAGAAGTTTAACAACTTAAGGAGATCCATGGTGAATTTCAGGAAAGAAAGCCCTAAGTTTGATGGAGTAAATTTTGATAGATGGAAAGAAAATATGAAGGCACACCTACTATCTTTAGGACCAGGTTACTGGTTGATTACAAAGAATGATAAGACTATCATTGAAGAAGACAATCTTGAAATGTGTACTACTGATGAGAGAGATCTATTCATGTGTAACATACTTGCAAGAGAAGCACTTTTGACAGCACTTCCAAAGACTGAGTATAGTCAGGTAAAATGTTTGAAAAAGTCTCATGAAATTTGGAAAGCTTTACACTCTACTTTTGAAGGTGACGAACATGCAAAAAGAGTTAGATTACATAATTGGATATGTGCATTTGAAGATATAAGAATGTTGGAAGATGAATCTATTAGAATTTATATTGGTAGAATTTCAGAGATTATTACAGGTATAAAATCTTGTGGAGGATCAAAGACAGAGAATGAAGTGATATGGAAAATTCTGAGGACATTGACTCTTGCATTTAAGTAGACAACACAGATGATTGAAAAAGTTATACCTTATACAACAAACTTTACAAGAGAGACTCTTCTTGGAAGATTGGAAGCAACAAAAATGAACTTGAGATTATCAGGAGACTTACCTATAATGGAGACAACATTCAGTGCTCTTAGTGTTCACCCTACTTTGTCAAGAAGCATCAGAGTGAGTGGAGATTATGCTGCCAGCAACAGATCTAGAAATGAAGAAGACAAGAAGATTGAAGAATGCATTGCTTTGCTTGTGAAAAGAGAACCAGATGGTAAGAAAATATTTAAATGTTGGACTTGTCAAGAATATGGTCATTTGGCATCTAAGTGTCCTAAAAGAGTTAAAAAGTACAGAAACAATTTGAAACCTAGAAGATCTAAGGAATGTTATTATGCTAATGATGAAGATCTTGAAGCTAGTATTGAAAGAACTTTGAGTGAAAGTGATACTAAGAATAATGATGACATAGGATATGTAGCAATTAAAGAAGAAAATTCTAAAACTGATGTTAAGGAAGAAAAATCCTTAGTTTCTCAAGTTGAAAAGAAAGCTTATTGGATTATAGACAGTGGTTGTTCACATCATATGACTGGAGACATGAAAATTTTTATAAAGTTTAATGAATATGATGGAGGAGTTGTTAGAGTTGGAAACAATGCACCTTGTTTGATTAAAGGTATAGGATCTATCACTCTTGATGGAAAGACTAATACTGATGATGTTTATTTTGTGGATGGATTGAAACATAATCTTTTGAGTGTTGGACAGTTAGTTGATAAGGGATATCAAGTTTGGTTTACTGAGAAAACTTGTATGATAAAGGATAAAGATGGAAATCTAATTGGAACTGGATCTAGAACTAGAGGTAATGTATTTCAGTTGAATCCTACTGAGATGACATGTTTGATTACTAAGATTGATGACAGTTGGTTATGGCATAGAAGGTTTTGTCATATAAACTTTGATAACATTGTGAAAGTAAGTACTATACTTGTAGTAAGAGACTTACCTAAGATTATGAAGCCTACTAACATGATTTGCAAAGAATGTGTAATGGCTAAACATAAGAGAAGTTCTTTTTCCAGTAAGAATTTTACATCTACAGAGAAGCTGGAGATTGTTCATACAGATTTGAGTGGTCCTACAAGGACTAAAGGATTCTATGGCGAAAGGTATTTTATGATTCTTGTTGATGATTTTACAAGAATGATGTGGATTACATTTCTTAAAGAAAAATTTGAAGCATTTGATAAGTTTAAGATTCTTAAGAATAAAGTTGAAAATGAATTTGGAATGAAGATTAAATGTTTGAGATTTGGTAGAGGTGGAGAATTTACTTCTAGAGAGTTTAACACCTTTTGTGAAGAAAATGGAATTAAGAGACAATATTCAGCCCCTAGAACACCTGAACAAAATGGTATTGTAGAAAGAAGGAATAGATCAATAACTGAAGTAGCAAGAGATATGTTGTTTGAAAATGATTTGGTGAAGATATTCTAGAGAGAAGTAGTGAAAACAATAGTGTATACAATGAACAGAGTACAAATCAGAGCAGACACAAACAAGACACCTTATGAATTATGGTTTGGACATGCACGCTCAGTTAAGTATTTTAGAATTTTTGGAAGCAAATGTTATATAAAGAGAGATGATGATATTGGAAAGTTTGATCCTAGAAGTGATGAAGGTATATTTCTTGGATATTATTTGAAAAGAAAAGCATGTAGATGTTTCAATAAAAGAACTAAGACTATTGTTGAAAGTGCACATGTTTTAGTTGATGAAAAGTTCAAAATTCAGGACAGAATGCTTGATTATGAATCTGATGAAGAAGCTCATCCTAAACCTAACACTAGATCTACTGAATTATTTTATGAAACTGACAGTGATTTGTTGAATGAAAGCCATAGTGAAGTTACTGAAGAACCTACACTTGAAGAGAGCTCTGAGATAGTGACACCTAGCAAGAGCTTGTTAAGGAATCATCCTATTGAACAGATTATTCAAAGCATCAAAAGAGGAGTTCTAATTCAGAATAAGGTACAAGAACAGTTATGTTTGATTTCTCAAATTGAACCTAAGACTACTAGTGAAGCTTGTGAAGATTAAAGTTGGACTAATGCTATGAAAGAAGAACTAGATTAGATTGAAAACAACAAGACATGGGAATTGGTCCCTAGACCTAAAGACAAGAATGTTATTGGAACTAAATTGGTATTCATAAACAAGATGAATGAACAAGGATAAGTAGTAAGAAATAAAGAAAGACTAGTATGTAAGGGTTACTCACAACAAGAAAGAATTGAGTATGAAGAAACCTTTGCACCTGTTGCAAGAATTGAAGCAGTAAGAATGTTTTTGGCTTATGTAGCTTACAAGAAATTCAAAGTATATCAGATGGATGTGAAGTCGGCATTTCTGAATGGAGAATTGGAAGAAGTCTACATTGAGCAGCCTGAAGGTTTTCCTTTCATTCAAGAAGGAGACATGGTATGTAAATTGAAGAAAGCTTTATATGGACTTAAACAAGCACCTAGAACTTGGTATGCAAGACTAGATAAGTATTTGATAAAATTGGGATTTACAAAAGGAACAGCTGATAGCAATCTATACACAAAAGAAATTGAAAATGGTTTATTAGTTATAGTTATTTTTTTTGATGACATTATCTTTGGAGGAGAAGATGAAGCTAGTGACAAATTTACTAATGAAATGAAGACTAAATTTGAAATGAGTATGATTGGTGAAATGAAATACTTTTTGGGATTAAAAATAACACAAAACAATGATGGTATCTTTGTAAGTCAGACAAAGTACCTCAATGACTTTTTGAAAAGATTTGGAATGGAGGATTGTAAACTAGTTGGAACACCCATGGTGACTGGACATAAGTTATCTATCACAGATGAAACTCCTATAGTAAAATAGAAGAAATACAGATCTATGATTGGAGGATTGTAGTATTTGACTCATACAAGACTTGATATAGCACATTCAGTTGGAATTGTAGCAAGATTTCAAGCTGAACCTAGAGAATCACATTATGTAGCAGTAAAGAGAATACTAAGATATTTAAGAGGCACAATGGACTATGGACTATGGTATGAAAAATCTGATGATTTTACCCTATGTGCATAAACAGATGTTGATTGGGGAGACAACGTTGATGATAAGAAAAGCACCAGTGGTGGAGCATTTTTCCTTGGAGGAAGATTGGTTTCTTGGCTAAGCAAGAAGAAGAATTGTATCTCACAGAGCACAACAGAAGAAAAATATGTAGCAGTAGAAAACAATTGTAACCAAATAATTTGGATGAAGAAAATGCTAAAGGATATTGGAATAAAATTGGTGGAACCTATTGTCATACATTGTGACAACACCAGTATAGTTAGTATGTCTAAGAATCCTGTATTACATTCTAAGACAAAGCATATAGAGATTAAGTATCATGTTGTAAGAGAGAAAGTTGCTGAGAAAAAATTTAGACTTGAGTACATAAGTACAAAGGAGTAGATAGTAGATATATTCACAAAGCCTTTGCCTAAGGATACATTTGAGTATCTGAGAGGTATGCTTGGGGTTATGCCCTAGCCTAATTTTGAGAAGTGATGCAGTTGGTTGCATCCATCTAGTGGTATATGAGACTTATCTTTATTCTAGATTGGATGTTGGTACTTCCTCTATGGGGGAGTATGTGTATCTAAGCTGAGTCATGAGGACTCTAGTGAATGTATTTTATAAACAGTGTCTTTTGACTTTGAGTTGTTGTTGACATGGTGATGAAATTTTTGTCATTGATGTCAATGGGGGAGAAGTATACATGAAAAACAATATGGAACACATATTCAAGAGAACTTAATAGGATAACGAAGCAAGAATTGATTGATGAAGAGGATTTGAAGAAGCAGTGTTGCAGTATTGGATTTTTGGAACATTGGATGTTTTTCATCTATGTTGCCATCAATGCCAATGGGAGAGATTGTTAGGAATGAATCCTAAATGTTTGGCAGCCATTATGTAGTAGTTGTTGTTGCATTCATGACTATTATTGTCATTGATGTCAACACAATGATTTACCGAAGACTTGCAGAGAAGCAGACAGAGTTTTGATTAGCGCACGTGGGTTATTGCAATTGGAGCTATGTGATGTTGAGGTTATACTATTTGATATGCTATATGTCTATGGTTAAGAGCGTAGATAGTAATTCATTTATTCATGGAAGTTATGATCATTTTGGTGGAAGCAGTATTCAGGTAGTGTTCCTGAGTAACGGTTTGTGGAAATGAGATGATATCTCCTAATCACGATAGAATCTGGTTTTGTGTAGTTAAAGGGAAGTTGAAGACACATTAATAGTGATGTGGATGATAGTGCAGACTTCAAGGTTGCATGAGTGAAGATTTATTATTTTTGGAAGCTGACAATTTTATGTAATTTTGATGTAGCATGTGGAAACTTTTATTTTGTAATTGTATGCCAACTCATTTTGTAATTATTTGAGTGTCGTATATGTTGGGCTTTTTTTAGGCTTTGCTATGTTTTAAGTTACAAAGTGGTTTATTCTTCTGCAAGTTTGTTTTCTGGGGTTTAGATTTTCAAAAATCCATCAATTTTGTTATAACCAAGCCTGAAAACCCTTACCCTAGGTTTTGCCCTTTTTAAAGAAGTCTTGTTTCTCCAAGTAAACCCTTAAGTTTCCCTAATCCTTATGTTTCATTGTTACTTTTTGGCCACTTAAGTGTTTTGTTTTTGCGCGTGATTATTTCCGTCTAGTGTTCACTAAATCACATAGTATTGTTTTATGTCTTTGAGTTATTCAACAAACTGGTGAATGAATAAAACCCATGTTGTATGTTTCTTTAGTCGCTAAGTCTCCAAGTTGTTCAGTGGTTACCTCAAACTTTGCACAAATTAGTGAGTATGTAGTCACTTATTTGTTTGTTTCCTAGCGGTTTCCTATTAACTTCTAGAGACCTAGCATGGCGGTGTTCTTTCATTCTCAGAATCGGGCGGTTAAGATTTGTGTTATCTGGCGATCTGGCGAAGACCATTGATTATCCTTATGATCAATGGTTATGTTTTAATTTCAAAGTATTTGGGTCCTACATTATTTGTTTTGGTGATTCGGCGACTGTGTTATAAGTTATGTGTGCTCTAAGTTTGGCAGTTCTGACTGTTTGGCTTTAACGGATTGGACAAATGTGGTTTTCCCTGTTATTTGCATAATCTCGTAATATGTTGGCAAGGTTCTAAACTATCTGGTGATCTTGCAAATACGGTAGTCATACATTATCTTAAAATATTGGTGATGATGAAAACTTCTCAGCGAATGGGCGAATCAGGTAGTCAAGTAAGTTATAACCCTTTGTTCGCTAAGTCTCGTAATCAAAAGGTGATTGTCTTCTAGTCTTAGCGACTTAGCGAGTAAGCTTGTTCGCTAGTTTTGATAGTAAACATGTGGTTAAGGTTTTCATTTAGTGAATAAGTGAAGCCATTGGCTGTTAGTTCTCCAAATTGTGACCATGGTTAGTTACTCGGGCAAGGTTTCCTTTGTTCGCTAGTTCGCTGAATGGAGAGAGAATTAGGAATTTGAATCAGCGGATAAGCAAAGTTTTTAGTCGCTAATTCTCTGAATGTGAGCTAGGGTTATCTTTTCACTCAACAAATAAGAAAAACCTTCAGTCGTTGGTTCACTAAAATGGGCTTATTCAAAGAAAGTAATAAAGAAAAGTTAAAGGTCATTGCCATGTGGATAAAGTACACCGTCGAGCTGGAGAAAAAGAAGTTGGCTATCCAATCAATTTTAAAGGAGCAGTTTATCAAGTAAGCCAGGTGATAGAGTACCAAACCGTAATCATTTCTATTTTTCCTTGTTTTTGAATTTTTAAATCTATCTCTCAACATCCCTGCATCAGCTATCACTAATTTGAAAACTGGTGATATGTGAATTGAATGTGGAAGTAATTGGAGGTAGATATGCAATGATTTTGGAAATTGTACACATTTCAATTTGCATCAATAAATGGGCTAAACTCATTGTTTTTTGTGTTTGAAGTCATTTGAAGAGAATTTTATTTTTTGGAGTGACCTTTGAGCGCTGAGCAAATCAAGTTTGCAGAATTCTGAGCAATTGTGTGGAAAGAATGAGTCAACCAGAGCTGAGCATGACTTCTTCCAGTGGTAAAGCCAAAATGAAAGGTGGGGAAGATAAAAATAAGCCAAATTATGCAGACGAGTTTCTCAAATTGTTGCCTCATTCCAGTCAGAACAAAAGAACTCTTGATGATGTCTTTGAAGATGTTCTAGGGCATTGAAGAGATCCTGTTTCACCATCCTACTTAGGTTATACTGTGTCCAGTTATTTTTATCGAAATAGGGGTGGGCCAATTCCTGTTTGTAATGTTTGGGCTTTGGGTTTAGGGAAATTGATTGTCCCTGATGTCTTTCTAGACGTAGACTTAATTGTTGCATTGGCTAGGCTATATGATCCTATTTCCAAAACAATTAGGAAAGTAGACTAGCCACCTTTGGTTACTCTTAATAGGGGTTCTTTCATGAAAGATTTTAGTTTTATCACGTCTTCCTCTACTAAAATTAATCTCAGCTAAGAGAGAGAGAGAGGTATACAAAAAATATAGGGTTAGTGAAAGACCAGATGGTGAAGCATATCCCAAAGTAGGGCACATATATAGCTCCTCTCCCTGATAACATGAATGCCCCCTACCAGTTTAAATCTCTTCATTACTATATGAAGCAAAATTGTTATGGGTTGTGTAGAGTATTGGGGATAGATGGGGATGAAGAATTCTTACCAGCTAATCTTTTGATGATGATTTTAGATATCCACAATTCTCTAGTAAACACAGATTATGATTACATCCAGTATGTAATCAACAAGATGCATGAAGGTTTAATGTCTATCAAAGAAAATAAGAAGCCCATCAAGTTCTTTCATTACTCTATTTTGATGCACTTAATTCTATTTTTTAATGTCGACGGGTTTGATTTGAATATGTTGAAACTAGAATTCACTTTCCAAGATCAACATAATCTAGTACAATTATGGGTAAAGGTATGGAATAGTACTACAAATAGGTGTGACTTTTGTGTTTTCGAGAACTTCATTATTTTTCTTATTTTGAGATGGCTGGGCATAAATATTACAAGGTTACCACCTAAGGTCCTAAGGTTGCTAAGACCTATGCAATGGGAGGACAAATGGGAGGGAAACCATAATTGGGGTGATTTCTATTTAGGGGAAAATTATACAATTATAAGAGTTTATGGTTGGCCCCAACCCCCACATTTGTTACCAAAATTTGTGCCACCAAGAGTTGCTTCTTTAGAATTTGTTTGGAAATTGATGTGGATAGACAAACAACTTTCAAGGCTTCTCATAAGAAAGGTACTTTCACACCTAGGCAGTTCAGAATCATTTATTTCTTGATTGGTAAGAGGGATTTCCCACAAAATACCACATGGCTAAATCAATTTAAGATGGTATCTAGTTTTTGTAGACATGTGGACCCTGAGGGCTTCATTAAAACTACAAGGTTGACACTGATACCTAGTATTAGTGTCAACAGAGAACATGAGGGCCTTGATGAGGAGGATGTGATTAGGAATATTGTGGAGAAGGATGAGGTCACTACTAGATGGAGCATATTTTTTGACCTAAAGGATTTTCAAGCTTAGTTGAAGGCAGCCCAAATTCCTATTGATGGTTTCTTCCCTGTCCTTCCCTATTTAGAAAGAATTAACAAGATGATAGAGATGCATGATACTCTATCAAATCAATTGGAAAGATTGATTGATCAGAAGCAAAAAAATTAAAAAGAAGGACTACTCATCTTCTGATCATGAGGATTTCTCTGATGGATCCCAAGAAGGAGATATCCCACCACAAGTTGGAGACTTACCAATTGTTAATCTTAGTAAATACCAATCAAAGGTAGAGGACCTTTCAGAGCCACCATTGAAGAAGTAGAGGTTTCAAGAGGGAGAGCATTCTAAGCAGAGAAAATAGAAAGGAAGGATTGATAGCATATCTATTCTTGTACTAGGTGATAGGGCTTACCATCACCAACTGAGGAAAAAAATAAGGGCCAGCAAGATTGTGGCCACTAATGAAGGAGATGAAGAATAGTCCTTGTGGTCAGGATAAGATATTAGAGAGGTATATCAAGAGGAGTTCTTAAGTGATGACCAATTCATCAAGAGTGATGAATTTAAGAATTTTCTTATCTAGAAAAAGCAACAAGATGTGGCTAAGGCTATGCCTAAGGGAGTAGAGCCAAGTGAAGAAACCATGAGAGCATTAGCCTCTTATGATCCTAGCCTTGATGCTATAACTGTAGATGAAGCCAGAGAAATGGTTAGGTCAAGTGGAATGCTATTAACTCCAGGATGGGATTTGACCTCTGCTTTTATCATTGATCAGATAAGAAAGCAACTAGAGGGATGTTTATCCTATGAGGTTCATATTGGTGAAATGATAAGAGGAAGTGGATATGACCCAAGATCCCAAGCTATTACAATGTGGTCTATTGCCCCAAAGACTAAAAATCCATCTCTACTAAGTATAGAGGATCGGATGGAAGGGAATAAAATCATATGGAATATACAAAATATAACTAATCTTGAGGTTTCCAAGGCAGTGACCCATTTTGCTAACCTGACTGAAGCAAAGACAGCTCAGTTGTCTGAAAGGTATGCAAAGTTGTTTGAGAATGCAAGTCTAGTGGCCAAAGATAGGGATTTGAAAATGGTAAAGACCAAGCAATTGGAAGATGAGTTGGTTGAATTGAAGGTTAGGCTTGAAGAAGCCTCAAAGGTAGTTCTTCCCCTTCCTTGGTAGATTGAGGTCCCTGTTTAGATAGATACAAAGGTTCTTGATAAGCCTGTTGAGGACCCAGAAAAAATAAGACTAGATGCATCCTTGGATATTGTAGCAAGGATTATACAATATAGGAAAGAAAAGATAAAGGATAGTATGGAATCAGTCCATCAATCAGTCAATCTATTACAGTGGGCCAGTGGAAAAGTGAATGAGTTTTTGACTACCTTGGAGCCACTTTTTAGTACATGGTTAGGGAGGAGCTCACTATTTGATAAGCTTGATGATTTGCAAGAATATAGGTCTAATATTCCTAAGGTAGTGACTGAGGTTTTTGAAAAAATTGGTTTAGTAAGTGTTGTGTCAAAATTCTTTAAAGGTAAGTCTAACAAGATAGCAGCCAAGCTGGCTATGTTTGATGGGAATAACAATAAGTACTTGCCTCCAATATATGATGATAGTGGGGGTATTGTCATTATAGATGAGTGGAAAGTATCAATGGATCAAATGGTAATTAAGCAAGATGCTTTCCTAAACAGTGACAGTGCTTTGGATTTAGAAAGATGCAATAGTATAATTCACAACTTATTTAAAGTTGAAAGTGATTGCATACGGTTTGTAGCAGATGCTAAAAGTGTAACTGATTCCATGTGGGATCAGCAGATCAAATCATGACAAGATTTTCAAACTTACAATTGGCCATCTGATGATGATGTGGCAACATGGGACAAACTAACAAAGAAGAAGAAGAAGAAGCCAGCTGCCCAAGTAACAGAAGAAGAAGAATAGAGTACAAATGACACCTGATACAGAAATTGAGGGAGAGCATGTTCCAAACAAAGGATTATGTAGGTTAGCTAGATGGTGGTCATCATTCATGCAAAAATTATGTAACTGCTCTGAAATATCTTTAGACTAAGGTGCCACTTGTAAAATTGTTAAGTAGTTGAGAACTATTTACTGTTGTTATAGTCACAATATTTTGGATTTGTACTTTTTGTCTCTTATGCAAGTTTTTTACACAACCATCTAAAGATTTTTAAATCCTTTTGAGGATTCCAAGATGTTTGTGTGTATATATAGCAAGTTTTTACTCTTTTCAAGAGGTGGCTAATACATTTTGTAAAGAAAGTTCCAAGATATAGAACTTTATTTTCTCTGAAGTCAGGGTGATACTGTACTGATACATTTTGAATATTAATACAAAGATATTGAAACTCTATTGTTGCTACTTATTGTCTTTGTGTATGGATGTTTATTTCTCTTATGCATTAAATTGTAAGGCTTTTAAATGCATTGTTCACAAGGTGAATATAGGGCTTGAACTTAAGTTCTTTCAATGAAAGAGTAAAATCTTAAGGGGAGGGTCTCTGGGAATTAATTGTCCATGTATAAATTTGATAGAAAGTGTAGGAATTAAAGGAATGGGATGTCAGGCATTTCATTTGGGTTTTAGTATATCTATCTTGATAGAATCTTGTGGAGGTAGGGTTTGACTCTATGCCCAAGTAGACAAGGCATTGGTTTAAACTATATTTACATTTGTACCACCAAGAAGATACAAATAATTGATTAATTTTACTTTTATTGCTTATTCACTATCTGAATCAATCATGACAAGTTCATGAATCTATATTGTAATGCTTTAAGGAAGCACCAGAAAGAGGTTATCCTTCCTTGAGTTTAACTCTCAAAAAGAAGAAGGATGAATATCCTTATGCCATTGTCCCATGTTATTTCTTTCATAATCTTCATCATAGTGTTATGTATTAGGATAATTTGGGCTATACTAATATTTGTGATGTCTTATTGAGTCAATTCTAAAAGGGATAGCATAACAGTGAAGGAGCTGATTCACAATTGAAACCTCATTTGAAAATAGTGAATTGTTATAGGTAAACCCGCCTGAGTTTCATACTCAAAGTGAAGAAGGTTTGACAACCTTAATACCTTAGTGCTTGCATTTTTTTAGATGAATCTATTGGGATAATTGGAGTTATAGTTTTTTCAAATCATAAATCATCTATAGATTTGAGCACTAACCAAATTGGTGAGTCTACTAGGGAAGATTGAATAAGAATATACAATAGATGTGTCCAATACTCTCCATTATATGTTTGCAGGCCAGCATAATAATTTGATTGCCGCTTGTCATTGGGTGGTGACTCTTATAATCTATGTTTACCAGTCACTGGTATTTATAAATTTTTGATATATCTTGTTGCAACATGCCATGAGTCAGCCAAGTTTTATGAGATCTTATTTTAAGGACCACCCCGAGAATAATATGGGTGATGAGCTTCGCACACCTAGTAGAAAGCAATGGTCTAGGAGAAATTAGATTACAGCTAATTCTCTAGGACCTTCGAGAGATAGAATCCTTACACCACTTCCTCATGAAGCCTCTTCCTCTTTTGATGACCCTCAACATGTTAAGAAAGTCATGCCTAGTGTACACTTTCTCTCTCATGAAGAAGAAATCATAGAAGTAGGTTATTTCCCTACAAGAGAAACCCTAGAGCAACTGGGAGAAACTTCTACTACTAAAACTGCCTCATATGACTCTAAAAAATTGAGGGAAGAAGTGATTGCTTTAAGGAAGAAGGAGCATGAGCAGTTACTAGAGATTGCTAATAGAAGGAAGATAAGGGAACAACAAATATATTAATTGCTCATGGAAAGGAAAGATTTGATGAGAAAAACTAGGAACAATGAGATCCAAGCTAAGGATCTAAACCAAGATGTTAAGGATTTAGATAAGAATTTGTTTGGTGATATGGAGGTTTTAAGAAATCAGGTGAAAAGTGCTAAGCTTAAACATGATGAGTTTGAGGGAACAGGACATGTTCTCTAGCAATTGCACCCATCTGAAGTCCTGAGGAACGAGGACATTAGAAATACTACAAAAGAGATCCCTGATAAGGGAAATAAAAAAATGGTTGGTGTAAATATTAATGAACCCAAGAAAGTTGTTGTTCCTAGTATACCTTCCCAAGCAAGCCAAGATTTGGAAAGGGCTAGAAAAGCTAAAGAGGATTTGGCTCTTCAGTTAGATAAACTAGAATTGGAGGCTGATGCAGATGAGATGAAAAGAAAGATTTGTTTCTTGCATGCTAATATAAACACATCTGCTAGTAGCTCTGTCCCTATTATATCAAGAATGATCCCACCCAATCAGCTTAGCAATTATTTTCCAAATCCTCAAGGCCCTCATCCTGGACAAAGTATACTTGGACCAAATTTGAATACTAGTCAAGTTCCCCTTGTAGTTAGTGGTACAATGGGGACTATACCTTGTCAAAATGTTGCAGCAACCCCTCTGATCCAACCAAATATCCAAAGGAGACCAGTTCATTTGGATAGATATAGAACTTTATTTTTTTATGATATTCCTGGTCAACCCAATGTTGTCCCTAATGAGATTAGAAAGAAAATCCCATTATTTACTAGAAATAATGTGATTACCTGTGAAGAGCACCTAAAGTTTTTCACAGATAAAGTTAATGATTATGAGATTGAGCATGAAGATGTAATAATGAAGCTTTTTGTTCAATCATTGGTTGAAGATGCTAGAGATTGGTACCGAGGTTTGCCTGAGAATAGTATTGCATCATGGGATGAGTTTTTCAGATGCTTCAAGGAGCAATATGAAGAACATGTGAATTCAAGCTACTTGCTCAATGAGTTCAACAATATCAAAAAGCATTACAATGAGAGCATGTCAAAATTTAATAGCAGATTCAAAAAGGCTATGTACAAATTGTTTCAAGTGTTAAGGTTGGATGATGCAGTCTACCTAACCACTTATTTCAGTTCTATGGATGGTAAAATGTCTTATCTCCTGAGCGATAAGAACCCCCATACCCTTAGGGATGCATTTAAATTGGCCATCAATATTGAAAGAAACCGAAAGGCATTTGGTCAGATGTATAATAGGGATGAGGATAGGTTGTGGAAGGAAACTAGGTCACAACTTACAAGGCCATCCAAGGAGGATGATAAAGTGGATAAAGGATTTGGTGTTGCCAAAGATTTCCCAACAAAGTTATATAAGGGTGGTAGGAATTTTCAAGACACAAGACCACCTTATCAGAGGCAGGATAGAGCCCCTAACTTATGAGATATGTATTACAAGACTAATTGGAAAGATGGGAGGCCTGTCCCTAAAAATAATGAACCCCAAAATGGAAGAGATACACCATATCCTTTGAAGAAAAATACAACACATAATGTGGAGAATACTCCTTGGTGTGTGGCTTGTAACATGCCCCATTCACCATTCTAGTTTGTTGTGGCTCAGGCCTTGGGCAAACAGGCTAGTAATTCATATGCAGTAGATTATGAAGAATCTGAAAAGCCTACTATTAACATGTTTACTACTGAAGTAATGGGGGATTTTCTATCTTCAAAGGATGAAGAGATTTGTCCTGATATTGATCATAAAAGGAGGTTTCCCTCAGACTATGAACAACAAATATTTACTCACTCAGATCATGATGAGTCTGATAATGACAATTACAAAGCTCATATGGTAGAATCAGGGTCAGATGAGAAACAATGGAGGAAACCTAGTGATGAGGAAATTAGAGCCCTAACTGTGGCTTCCATAACTCAAGCCAAGTCTTCTTACAACTTAAGAAATAGAAAGGTGGATACTGATCAAGGAGTCCCTAGGTCAGTATTTGTTAAGGATAACCTTTAGAATAATGATTCCCCAAAACCCAATGTTGTAAATAACAAGAATAAAGGGCTTGTAACTGAGAAAAGGAGTGAAGATGTTCTTATTGATAGGGTTAAAAGGAAATTTGGTAGGAAAAAGGATTATCTTGATATTTCTATTGATCCCCCTACCTTTGATATGAGACATGCCTTGTCCCAAATGAAGGTTTCTATCCCTTTATTGGAAATGTTGAAAATTGAGGAGCATGAGACAGCAGCCTTGGCTCTCATAAGTGAACAAGGGATAGTTCCCACCATGCAAGAGAAGGGGAATTTAATGGAAGGGCCTATTTCAATTGATAACATCTCTGATGTGTGTGTTGGAACTATTGTGACACAAGAACCTTCCTCTATTGACCCTTTCTATGTGACACTAATTGTAAATAATTTTTTGTTAAAGAATTGTATGATTGACTCTGGTGCTGCTACAACTATAATGCCCTATCAAGTAATGAAAGAATTAGGATTGAAAGTTGACACATCTAATGGAAGGTGTTATGCTATGGATAATAGGTTAGTACCTATTGTAGCACCCTAATTAGAATTGAAGTAAAGATTGTTGTATTCCCAGAGGCCACATACAAGATGGATGTCATTTTTGTCGATACAAAACCCCATTATGGCATGCTACTATGAAGGCAATGCGCTATAGAAGTAGATGGAAAATTGCAATTGGATTTGTCATATGCTACTATCCCAGTAAATGGGACTGAGGTAAAATTGTATAGGGAGCCCCGTTCTTTAGTCATGGTTGAAAAAGTTGCACCAAAAGATTTGAACTGCTTTGTAGATATTGACATGAATAATTTCATGATTGAATAAATAGTACCTCAGATGAAAAACACAGACCTAATAGTTGATGAGTTAGTATTGCAGCAAACTGGACTTTGGCAAATGCTTTTTGATGGTGGATGCTCCAAGGAAGGATCAGGAGCTGGTGTTGTTTTTATTTCCCCATCAGGTATTACTTTCAAGTACTCTTTCCTGTTGACTTTTGAATGCACTAATAATATTTCTGAGTATGAGGCACTCATATTGGGATTAGACATTGCTATAAAGCATGGTATCAAATGTCTAAAGGTCCATGGTGATTCCCAATTGGTTATAGCTCAAGTAAGATCTAAATATGCTGCCAAGGATGAGAGATTGAAATTGTAGAAACATGTCGTCTGGGATAGACTAGATTTTTTTGATGCTTTCAATCTGCTTTGGGTAGAGAGGTCTAATAATATCATGGAATATTTTCTTGCTAATGTTGCTCTCAAAAATGATGATATTACCCTTGCTGGTGTGTCTATGTTGGAAGTCAAAAGTAGGCCTGCAGTACCTAATAATGTGTATAATTGGCAAGTATTTGAGGATGATTTTGATATCTTAAGGTTTCTTCAAGGTTTAGATCAATATAATGGGCAACAAATAGATTTTAATGAAGCCCAACACTATGTTGAAGGAAAAGAATGTATTATGGGAAATGAGATAGTGCAACTACCTTCAAACCATATACCAAAGGGGTTAGTGGAGTTAGAAGGGATGTTTAAAATAAATGATGGGTACTTGTCTCAAAAGTATAACACTAAAATGGAGGACTTAGAGGAAATAAATTTAGGTTCAGAAACATCCCCTCAAATAGTCTATATTGGGAAAAGGTTGAGTAGGGAGGTTAGAGGAAATCTAATAAGATTGTTAAAAAGGTACACGCATGTTTTTGCTTGGTCATATGATGATCTCAAGGCTTATAAAGTAGACCTCTTTCAACATGAAATTCCACTCAAGGAAGATACTAAGCCTTTTAGACAAAAACAAAGACCTATCAATCCCTTGTTATCCACAAAGATGCAGGCTAAATTGACAAAATTGAGAGATGATGGTATCATTGAACCTATTAGGCATTCTACACGGGTCTCAAATCTTGTGCCAGTGAGGAAAAAGAATGGTGACATAAGACTTTGTGTTGATTTCAGGAATTTGAATGTAGCTTCATTAAAAGATAATTATGGATTGCCAAATATGGAAGCCATGCTGCATAGGGTAACTAGGTGTGAACTCTTATCAATGATGGATGGTTTCTCAGGTTATAATCAAGTGTTGGTCAAGGAAACAAAGTAGTTTAAAAAAACATTTACAACCCCATGGGGAACCTATGTGTATGTACACATGCCTTTTGGTTTAAAAAATGCTGGAGCTACTTTTCAAAGGGCAATGGATGTTTCTTTTAAGGAATTGATCGATGTTCTCATGGTTGTGTACCGAGATGATCTAACTACTTATTCAAAAAGGGTTGAGGATCATTGCAGTCATTTGGAAAAGGTTATTGTTAAAACTCTAGAATTTTGTGTCTCTTTAAACCCAAAAAATGTCAATTTGCTGTGACAGAGGGGAAGTTACTTGGACATATAGTGTCAAAAGAAGGAGTCAGGATTGACCCTGAAAGAGTAGAGGCAATCAAGAAGGTACCTTCACCTAAGAATATAAAGGGTGTGCAATATTTCTTAGGGAAAATTAATTTGGTTAGGAGATTCATTGCTAATTTTGTAGAAATGGTTAAGCCTATAATCAAACTCTTGAAGAAAGATGTAAATTTTAATTGGGATGGTGAGACTCAATAGGCTTTTGAGAAAATTAAGTAAGCAATCTAAGAAGCCCCTATCTTAATCTCACCTGATTATTCAAAACCATTTTCTTTGTTCTCCTTTGCCTCTTTTCACACTATTGCAGTTGTCCTATTACAAAAGGATAAAGAAGGATTTGAACATCCCATAGCTTTTTTTAGCAAGTCATTGCAATCTGCTGAATTGAATTATGAGTTAATGGAAAAACAAGCATACGCGCTAGTCAAGGTAGTTAAAGCTTTTAGACCTTATCTTGTTTGTGCCAAGGTTAATGCATATGTACCTCATGCAATAGTGAAAGATATTTTGGTGCAAAGTGAGGTCACAAGGAAAAGATGCAAGTGGATCAATAGGATTCAAGCATTTGATCTTGAGCTCCACATTACCAAATTGGTGAGAGGTTTGGGACTTGCAAAACTAATGACTAAGGAAAACATGGATCTCATACAAATGAATAGTGTTTTTGTTAATGAAGATACAGTCACTAGCATTGAAATGCAACCATGGTACAAGGATATTGTTTATTTTATCAAATATGCTAAATGTCCATAGGAGTTGAATGATAATCAGAGGAGAAGTTTGAGATTGTAGGCCCAGAGGTATGTAATGATACAGGGTGATTTATACTGGAAAGATAATGATGGGATTCTATTATTTTGTTTGGACAAACACAAATCAGAAAAAGGTATTGAAAGAAATGCACTTCGGGTTGTGTGGAGGACATCATTCTACTCAGTCCATAGCTCATAAGATTTTAAGGGCAAGATACTATTGGCCTATATTGTTTAAAGATACTCACTCTTTTGTTAGAAAGTGTGAGCCATGTCAAAAATTTTCCCATAAACTAAAATTTTTAGGTGCTCTATCGTTGAACCCTATGGTTGCAAAAGCCCCTTTTGCTATGTGGGGTATGGACTTTATTGGGGAATTTTCTAAGAAATCTAGTGGGGGGCATTGTTGGATTTTGGTTGCTACATATTACTTTACTAAATGGATTGAAGCAATTCCAACTAAAAGGGAAACCGGTGCTGTTGTAATTGAGTTCTTAATGAATAATCTAATCACTAGATTTGGTGTTCCTGTTAAATTGGTTATAGATAATTCCATGAGTTTCAAATCTTAGGAGATTACTGATTTTTGTTCAGTAATGGGAATAATTTTTTCTTATTCATCCCCTTACCACCCACAAGAAAATGGGCAGGCAGAATCTAGTAATAAGAGTATCCTACAAATTTTGAAGAAGACTCTAGAAAAGAATAAAAGGAGTTGGCATGTAAAGTTGAAACTAGCATTGTGGGCTGATAGGATTGCTGAGAAAAGAGCTACAAGGAAGTCCCCTTTTGAGATGGTATATGGTGTGAAATCAAGATTACCAGTAAACAACGTCTTACTAATATACAAATTCATGTAGGAAGAAGGTATGGAAATCAGTGATCCATTGTAAGACATAATGGTTCAGTTGGTTGAACTAGATGAGATCAAAAGGGAAGGACAAAAGGAAATGTGAAGTTGCAACAAAAAATGAAATATCTTTTTGATAAAAGAGCAACTTTGAGAAAATTCCAGCCGGGTGACATGGTTCTTCAATGGAATGTCAAGGCTGAAGACAAAGGGAAACACAAAAAATTTGAGTCTTTGTGGATGGGACCTTTTGTTGTCCATCAAACTCATGGAAAGGATTCATATTTTTTGCAAAATTTGGATGGCGGAGAATAGGAATTGCCAGTAAATGGACAGTTCCTAAAGTTTTTCTTCAGTTAGTTTTTCTCTTTTTCCATGCACAGTAGGTATGTATATATGTGTTGGTTTTGTGGCATGTTTGCTTCCTATTTTAGGTTAGGGTTTTATGGTCTGCCTCCCAGAGATTCAATAGTTCTTTCTTTGACCTTGCACTCAAGCATCCTCAGATAGAGCCACTGTTGGGCTTTTTTCAAGTTTTGCTATGTTTCCAATTACAAAGTGGTTTATTCTTCTGCAAGTTTGTTTTCTGGGGTTTAGGTTTTCAAAAATCCATCAATTTTGTTATAACCAAGCCTGAAAACCCTTACCCTAGGTTTTTCAATTTTTAAAGAAGTCTTGTTTCTCCAATTAAACCCTTACGTTGCCCTAATCATTATGTTTCATTGTTACTTTTTGGCCACTTAAGTGTTTTGTTTTTGCGCAAGATTATTTATGTCCAGTGTTTGTTGAATCACATAGTATTGTTTTATGTCTTTGATTTATTCAACGAACTAGTGAATGAATAAAACCTATGTTGTATGTTTCTTTAGTTGCTAAGTCTCTGAGTTGTTCATTGGTTACCTCAACCTTTGCATGAATCAATGAGTATGTAGTCACTTGTTTGTTTGTTTCCTCGAGGTTTCCTGTTAACTTCTAGCGACCTGGCGTGGCAGTGTTCTTTCATTCTCAGAATTAGGTGGTTAAGATTTGTGTTATCTGGCGATCTGGTGAAGACCATTGATTATCCTTATGATCGATGGTTATGTTTTAATTTCAAATTATTTAGGTCCAACATTATTTTTTTTGGTGATTCGGCGACTGTGTTATAAGTTCTGTGTGCTCTAATTTTGGCAGTTCCGACTGTTTGGCTTTAACAGATTGGACAAATGTGGTTTTCCCTATTATTCATGTAATCTTGTAATATGTTGGCAAGGCTCTAAACTATCTGGTGATCTAGAGAATAAGGTAGTTGCGCATTCTCTTAAAAGATTCATGATGATGAAAACTTCTCAGTGAATGGGCAAATCAAGCAGTCAAATAAGTTCTAACCCTTTGTTCGCTAAGTCTCATAATCAAAAGGTGATTGTCTTCTAGTCTCAGTGACTTAGCGAGTAAGCTTGTTTGCTAGTTCTCATATTAAACATGCGGTTAAGGTTTTCATTCAGTGAATAAGTGAAGCCTTTGGCTGTTAGTTCTCCAAATTATGACCATGGTTAGTTACTCAGGCAAGGTTTCCTTTGTTCGCTGGTTTGCTGGATCGAGGGAGAATTAGGAATTTGACACAGCAGATAAGTGAAGTTTTTAGTCACTAATTCTTTGAATGTGAGCTAGGGTTATCTTTTCACTCAATGAATAAGCAGAACCTTTAGTCGCTGGTTCGCTGAAATGGGCTTATTCAAACAAAGTAATAAAGAAAAGTTAAAAGTTGTTTCCATGTGGATAAAGTACACCATCTAGCTAGAGAAAAAGTAGTTGGCCATCCAATTAGTTTTAAAGGAGTAGATTATCATGTAAGCCAGGTGATAGACTACCAAACCATAATCATGGCCATTTTGCCTTGTTTTCAAAATTTTAAATCTATTTGTCAACATCCCTGCATCAGCTAGCACTGATTTGAAAATTGGTGATATGTGAATTAAATGTGCAAGTAATTGGAGGTAGATTTGCAATGATTTTGGCAATTGTACACATTTCAATTTGTATCAATAAATGGGCTAAACTCATTATTTTCTATGTTCGAAGTCATTTGAAGAGAATTATTTTTTCTCGAGTGACCTTTGAGTGCTGAGAAAATCAAGTTTGCAGAATTATAAGCAATTGTGTGGAAAGAATGAGTCAACCAGAGCTGAGCATGGCTTCTTCCAGTGGTGAAGCCAAAATGAAAGGTGGGGAAGATAAAAAAAAGCCAAATTATTCAGATGAGTTTCTCAAATTGTTGCCTAGTTCTAATTAGAACAAAAGAGCTCCTGATGGTGTCTTTGAAGATGTTCTAGGGCATTGTAGAGATCCTGTTACACCATCCTACTTAGGTTATACTATGTTCAGTTATTTTTATAAAAATAGGGGTGGGTGAGTTCTTGTTTGTATTGTTTGGGCTTTGGGTTTAGGGAAATTGATTTTGCATGATGTGTTTCTAGATGTAGACTTAATTGTTGCATTGGCTAGGATGTATGATCCTATTTCCAGAACAATTAGGAGAGCAGACTAGTCACCTTTGGTTACTCTTGATAGGGGTTCTTTCATGAAAGCTTTTAGTTTTTTCACGTCTTCCTCTACTGAAATTAATCTCAGCCAAGACAGAGAGAGGTATACAAAAAATATAGGGTTAGTGAAAGACCAGATGGTCAAGCATATCCCAAAGCAGGGCACATATATAGCTCCTCTCCCTGATAAAATGAATGCCCCCTACCAGTTTAAATTCCTCCATTACTATATGAAGCAGACTTGTTATGGGTTGTGTAGAGTATTGGGGATAGATGGGGATGAAGAATTCTTACTAGCTAATCTTTTGATGATGATTTTATATATGCATAATTCTCTAGTAAACACAGATTATGATTACATGTAGTATGTAATCGACAGGATGCATGAAGGGTTAATGTCTATCAAAGAAAATAAGAAGCCCATCAAGTTCTTGGATTACTCTATGTTGATGCACTTAATTCTATTTTTTAATGTCAACAGTTTTGATTTGAATATGTTGAAACTAGAATTCACTTTCCAAGATCAACATAATCTAGTACAATTATGAGTAAAGGTATGGAATAGTACTGCAAATAGGTGTGACTTTTGTGTTTTTGAGAACTTCATTGTTTTTCCTATTTTGAGATGGCCTGGCATAAATATTATGAGGTTACCACCTAAGGTCCTAAGGCTACATGGACCTATGCAATGGGAGGACAAATGGGAGGGAAACCATAATTGGGGTGATTTCTATTTAGGGGAAAATTCTACAATTATAAGAGTTTACAGTTGCCCCCAACCCCCACATCTATTAACAAAATTTGTGCCACCAAGAGTTGCTTCTTTAGAATTTGTTTGGCAGTTGATGTGGACAGACAAATAACTTTTGGCCCCTCATAAGAAAGGTACTTTCACACCTAGGCAGTTCAGAATCAGTGATTTCTTGATTGGTAAGAGGGCTTTCCCACAAATTACCACCTAGCTAAATCAATTTAAGATGGTATCTGGTTTTTGTAGAGATGTGGACCTTGAGGGATTCATTAAAATTACAAGGTTGACACTGATACTTGGTATTTGTTTCAATAGAGAACATGATGGCCTTGATGAGGAGGATGTGATTAGGAATATTGTGGAGAAGGATGAGGTGAGTACTAGATGGAGCAAGTTTTTTGACCTAAAGGATTTGCAAGCTCAGTTGAAGGTAGCCAAAATTCCTTTTGATGATTTCTTCCCTGACCTTCCCAATTTAGAAAGAATTAACAAGATGATAGAGATGCATAAAACTCTATCAAATCAATTGGAAAGATTGATTGATCAGAAGCAAACAAAGAAAAAGAAGGATTACTCATCTTCTGATCATGAGGATTTCTCTAATGGATCCCAAGAAGGAGATAGCCCACCACAAGTTGGAGACCTACCAGTTGTTGATCTTACTAAAGACCAATCAGAGGCAAAAGACCTTCCAGAGCCACCATTGAAGAAGTAGAGGTTTCAAGAGGGAAAGCCTTCTAAGAAGAGCGAACAGAAAGGAAGGATTGATAGTGCATCTGCTCTTGTACCAAGTGATAGGGCTTACCATCACTAGTTGAGGAGAACAATAAGGGCCAGCAAGATTGTGGCCAATAATGAAGGAGATGAAGAATAGTCCTTGTGGTCAGGACGAGATATTAGAGAGGTATATCAGGAGTTCTTAAGTGATGAGCAATTCATCAAGAGTGATGAATTTAAGAATTTTCTTATGTGGAAAAAGAAACAAGATGTGGCTAAGGCTATGCCTGAGGGAGTAGAGCCAAGTGAAGAAACCATGAGAGCATTAGCCTCTTTTGATCCTAGCCTTGATCCTGTAACTTTAGATGAAGCTAGAGAAATGGTTAGATCAAGTGGAATGCTGTGAACTCCAGGATGGGATTTGACCTCTACTTTTATCATTGATCAGATAAGAAAGAAACTAGAGGGATGTTTATCCTATGAGGTTCATATTGGTGAAATGATAAGAGGAAGTGCATATGACCCAAGATCCCAGGCTGTTGCAATGTGGTCTATTGCCCCAAAGACTCAAAAGCCATCTCTACTAAGTATAGAGGATCAAGTGGAAGGGAATAAAATCATATGGACTGTACAAAATACAACTAACTTGAGGTTTCCAAGGCAATGACCCATTTTGCTAACTTGAATGAAGCAAAGACAACTTAGTTGTTTGAAAGGTATGCAAAGTTGTTTGATAATGCAAGTCTAGTGGCCAAAGATAGGGATTTGAAAATGGTAAAGATCAAGCAATTGGAAGATGAGTTGGTTGAATTGAATGTTAGGCTTGGAGAAGCCTCAAAGGTAGTTCTTCCCCTTCCTTTGTAGATTGAGGTCCCTATTCAGATAGATATAGAGGTTCTTGATAAGCCTTCTGAGGACCTTGAAAAAATAAGACTAGATGCATCCTTGGATACTATAGGAAGGATTGTACAATATAGGTAGGACAAGATAAAGGATAGGATGGAATCAATCCATCAATCAGTCAATCTATTAGCACTCAGAAAAAATTTCATGGCTCTAGCCCTTTTCTTCTAGGCCCTGCAGTCATTTTTGTGTCCCTGGCATAAACCCTTAGTTCAAATATTCAAAAATGTAGCCGTTGCATGAAAAACCCTTTGTTAAGACCTAGCCTCATTCTAATTTCATGTTACTTTATTCAGGTCACTTAAAGGTGCTATAGGCCCCTTTTGATTTAATATTTCCCTAGGTCCAACATTTTAATTATTTCCTAAAGTCCTTAGCACTTTATATATTCCTGGGCCCAGCTCTGACACCATCTTCATCCTACAGTTATCATAAGTTCTTATGAGATGTGTTAGAGGCTTGCACTTTTGTGATGGCCATTGATTCATTCCCATGACGTAACCCTTTCAATGCAGGCAGGTCCACTGCTAGGTAGGCTCACATGGTGGTCTATCATTCATCGAGATATCCTATAAAGTACGGCGGGCCCAGTATCTCAATCAGATGATTCCTAATCGACAGTTGGCATGTAAGCACATATAATCTTTTGAGCCTTTCAGATCTTGCACCAGCCATCCAATCTCCTAGGCAGTATAATGTTCTCGATGGGTCCAAAATAACATGTAAGCATAGTTGGTGGCATCTTATTGGTCCATGTAATAACACAGTGGTAGTTTTCAGTGGGACCTAGTTTTCAGATGCGTCAGAGGGTCCTAACACTATCAGAAAATCAACAATAGGTGCCTGATCTTATGAGATCTACCAGAGGCTTAAGATTATGCATCATTCGTTGATTCAATCTTTCTCAGAGGGGATGAAGTGCGGTGGGTCCACTTGCCAGGTGTGTTGATATGGCAAGCTATGATTGGTCCACGTTGTGTGACTAGATATTGTGTTAGTGGAGCCAGGTCTTTTAGGGTTCAATTGCTCTGACAATGACAAAAGATCAATGGTTGGCATGTAATCTAATGGGTTTTTTCTAGCATATGTGATTTTAAGACTACCGTTGATCTTCCTGATGCGGGCCCAGTAAATTTCCGCAGTGTTTTGGTGGTTCTGATAAAGTGGTTAGCCGCCTGATAAATTTTAATGCTTTTCACTCATTCGCATAATGAAATGGTGATAGTCCTAAAATATTGGTGATTCAACAAAGGAAGGTCGCGTGATCGCTAAGTATTTTAGTGATGACTTAATATGTTCTACAAACTAGCAAAAACCTTTTGTCACCAGTTCGCTAAATATAACCGGGATAGGTTTATTTTCCTACAGTCACCAGTTCGCAGGGTTAGGTAGTGAGTTAAGATTTCATTCTACAATTAAAGAAATGCCTTGTCGCGTGGTTGCTAGAAGTAAACTTGAGGTGTTGGGTTGAGTTAATATCATAAAAGACCATGAAAGGGAGGAATCAAATGGTCAGGACTTAAAGTTGATTCAAATTCAAATGTGGACCATCAATTTGCTGCTGGCGCCATGGAAATGACCATCTATTTTCAAATTCAAATTTCTTGGACGGTTTCCTGCTACCAAAAGGACTAAAATTCAATACAGAAGTGACTAGAGCTAGTAAGAGATGATTTGTTTATGATTGTAGTGTGGTCCAGGGTGTTAAGTGACCATTTGCAGGGTGTTTGTACTATGTGGTTTTGGCTTGAGGCATGCTGTAGGTGGCCGAACAGACTAGTCTTATGGAAAATTTCTTTTTTCTCTATCCTATTCTCACATATTTTGATGATTACGGATCTTGCTAGATTTGTTTCTCTGAGATTTCTTGGTTTCCTACCCCTGCAATAAATCCTGATGTAATTTTGGTTAGTTAGGTAGTTGAAACCCTAACCCTTACTCTAGCTATCTGAAGCTTGTTGCATCCTAACCTGTTTAGGATTCCAAGGTAGCTAGTGGTATATATGATCAAAGTTTTGATTTTGTAAGGGATCCTTCTACAAATTTTGGGAGAATTGGTTCCAAGAAAGGTTTTGTCCTGCAGATTTTCTCCTTCTCTCTGCATATAGGGTGTTCTTTCTTCCTTTGTTGGTTTAGAGAATATGATACATATTGTGATTGATTTGTCTTATGTATGAGGACTCAATTTATTCTTACTGTTACCAAGCTATCTCCATTTGAATTTTGAATTCATTAATCATACATCAAGGGTGTTTGATTTTTCTATTTGCATTTCCTATGTGTTTGCAGGTGGAGTTGTCTTCGTAGAGATAACTGGTTTGGGATTAGTTTTAATGTATGTATGAGCTGAGGTGTCAAAGATATGTCATGCTTGTCTTCTAGTGGATGCTGGTTAATGTATTATCTATTTATAGGTCTCTTCTAAGGGGAGGGTTAAAATCCTTTGGATGGGTAATAACATACTTGAATACACAGGTGGGTTGTTAAAGTGAGGTTTGGTCATGGTGTGTGATTGATGTTAGGCATCAACACATTGAGTATTTTGTCTTCTTGTTTCATATTTGTCTATTGCAATAGGGTATTTGACTTGTGGCCCATTGGACAAGGCACTAGTCTAGGAGGGACTTAGGACATCTCAGGGGTCCTTTCAACCCATCTTTAAATCATTAACTTTCAGTTCCACCCTTTCCCTTTCATGTTGTTAGTATAGGTCTCTGGTTTTCATACCCATTCTATGCAAGTAGGGCTATTGCATTAAGAATTTTCTTCATTAGGGTACAGGATACCTATAGGGGTTTGAAGACTATTTCAAAAAAATCTATCTGTAGGCCTATTGTTTATCATGAGGTGTCTTGAGTATGAAGATAATGCAATACCCGCTTAAGTGATGTGGAGCTCAAAGAAGGAGGATTTTCTTTATCCTGATCATTTGGACTATTTTCTTGTCAAACTTGAGTGCCTACCCTAAGAATCAAGCCTATCTATCGATTCAAGTTTGGTCTTGCAAGGAAAAGCTCCAAAAAATTGGTGACTCTGCTAGGGAAATGAATAAAGATAGCAAGTTTAAGATATCCAATTCCTTGCTTTGCTGAACTATCCTAGAGTCTAGTTATATGATCAAAGAGTTAGATACAAAAATAAAGCATTTGCTAATATCTTCTCAATAAGTGTTGAGTGGTGGCTCTGAGGTTCTCTATTTGATCAGTGTAGTTTCTGATAAACAGTGAGGCTTGGTGAAGTTCTTGGTTGATTGAAAGAAGACACAAAAAGTGAAGTATTTTTCCTCTTCAAGGAGGTGGTGACTCTACATTGCAAAGAACCTAATGGAGCTGCATGATAAGCTCTAGATTTTCCTTGCCTTCTAGTCAACAAAGTTAAGCTACTGCAGAACTTCCAAGTATCATGCTTTGATGTTTGGAAATGTTTCCTTATTAAGTGATCAAGCACTAGGAAAAGGAATAAGGTGTGAAGTATGTAGGAGGGGTTCAGTGACAAAAGAAGATTAGTTTCAAGTATAGATTTCCTGTCATTAGTCTTGAAGATTTTCAAGTGGATGTGCAAAAGCTGCAGCTAGTGATGAATGTTCATAGGGTTTCTTTTATCAGAGGATATGTGCCATTTTGTTATGATGGCATACCTAGCTTCCCTAATAAGATCCCTAATGGAATCAAGAGATATTTATCAAAGTATAATAGGGACTAGTATCAGTCAACAAGGAAACATGTTTAGTGCTTTGCTGATGTGATGTGTGATTTTGATGTTTGCCATGAAGACCTATGGATGAAATAGTTTGTTCAAACTTTAGAAGGTGATGCTAGAGACTAGTTCTCTTTTCTACCAGCATGTTCAATTTCATCTTGGAGTGAGATGCATTTGGCCTTCATGGAGCAATTTGGAGAAAGGGTAAGCATATCTGATTCCTATGACAAGTTTTTAAAGATTCATATTGAGAATGATGAACTTGTCCCTCAATTCAATATCAGATTTGCTAAAGTATTGAATGATATCCCTGAAAATTATAGACCTAATGATCAAGTATGTATGAATGTCTACTTTGATGCATTTGGTAAGAAAATGAACTACTTGCTGAGGGATAAAGAACCTAGGTCATTATATCAGGCATTTGTAACTGCGATGGACATTGAGAACAATTTGAAATATGGATTGACCAGAGGTCATTTTTCCATGAGTGTGTGCTAGTATAATGAATATGAAAGAAAAGAAGATTGTAGTGTTGATACCACAACTCCAAATCAGTGTATCAAAACTCCTGTTGTAATTTGTTATCAAGTCAAAATGTCAAATCAAGATATGTGTATAAATGTTGTTGAGTCTTTGGCTACTGATGAGACATGTGTTCAGGATGCTACAATAGTAAGATATATCCCAGACCTTGGTAGAATTGAGTAGTGTGATAGTGTTTTGAGTTGTGAATTTTCCACTATATTCAATTCTTGTAATTTTGATTATAAGCAATATTTTGCTAATGCTCCTAGGCATGAGGTTGCTGCTTCTATGTCTCAATATCATACAAATGAGGAGGCTGAAAATTATGTCTCTAATGATGAGTTTGAAGTTGCTATACAAGATGAGGAATATGATTCACAGATATATCAATCATGGCCAGAGGAATGTAGTGCTGAAAGTGGTTACTCAGGTGAGAGTGATGAAGGCAGTGATGTGGAGGTGTCTTCATATGAGTCAGATGCAACATGGGAGGAAAATAATGATGGAAGTGAACATGATTTCATCAGTGAAGGTATGTTTTCACTTTCTGTATCTAAAAATGATAGTGCATCTCAATTTGTACACTGTACAAATTAGCTTGTGTATGAAGATGTTGAGAGTGATTTGTCCTTGAAGTTTGAAGATAAAGAAGTGGTAATTCAATGTGATGTCAGTAAGGACGAACATGAAGATTTGAGTAAAAGGTTATCTAATGGCCCTGCATTGGAAAATGAGGTTGCAACATACAATAGAGAGTTTAGGAGTGAACCATGGTTTTGCTATGATGGTTTTCCTAAACAAGATAATGAAGAAGATATAATTGTGGACACTATATGCTTGGTAGGTGATGTTGACTATGAATCTTCATATAGTTTTGATTTTCCTTTGTGTGCTAAGAATCTCCATGGAGATGAAATGGGTAGTGAGTTTAAAGTGTTTTCTAATACTTTATATGATGAGGACTATGTTGATGATCAGCCCATTTTTTGTCATAATGTGCAACAAGGAGTATTACATGGAATTATCAACCCATTGTTTGAAGAACACATGGAGGTCTCAAATGTTACAGAATTTGATAATGATGACATGTGTAAGTATAAACTGGATTGTTCTTTTGAGCTCCAGCTAGCTACACCTGAGGATACACAAATTCAAGGTATGAATGAAGATTTTTATCAAATAAAGTATGTGACTTTTGCATTTCAGAATGATGGCATACATGAATTAGTAGAGAGAGAATAGTTTCAATTTGATGATAGTATTCATGAGCATGCTGAGTTTTACTTTCATAGTGAGCAAGATGATGAGAGTGTTCTAAGTTTTTACATGCACTATGAAGGTGAAGATGATTTTTTTGTTTTGCCTAAAGGGCTGATTGAAAGTATTGATATGCCTGGTGAAACAAATGGGAATAAAGTATCTAGTTTACCTCAAGAAGAAAGAAGTGAAAACCAAATTTTTGATAGAGGCAAAGATTGGTTTAGGTTTTGAGGTTTTAGGCTTTTTGTAAAATATGTACACTTTGTATATAGTTTCCCTTCCTATTTTCCCTGATGTGTTCCCTATGTTTTTTGAGGTCTTTGTTCCCTTTTTTTTCCAGTAGGTGGTCTACTTTTCCCAAAGATCCAGTTTCTTGCTATGCCTATAGGAGGCATACATCCCCAGACAGAGCTACTGTTAGCACTCTAAAAAATTTTCATGGCTCTAGCCCTTTTCTTCTAGTCCCTACAGTCATTTTTGTGTCCCTGGCATAAACCCTTAGTTCAAAAATTCAAAAATGTAGCCATTGCATGAAAAACCCTTTGTTAAGCCCTGGCCTCATTCTAATTTTGTGTTACTTTATTCGGGTCACTTAAAGGTCCTATAGCACATGTGCTAAATTGTTAACCTCTTAGTCACATGATCGTGTGAACCTTTTTCATGCTTTACGATCATGTGACTAAGGTTTGATGTCGGCCCCTTTTGATTTAATATTTCCCTAGGTCCAGCATTTTAATTATTTCCTAAAGTCCTCAGTGCTTTATATTTTCCTGGGCCCGACACTGACACCATCTTCATCCTATGGTTGTCGTAAGTTCTTATGAGATGTGTTAGAGGCTTGCGCTTTTGTGACAACCATTGATTCATTCCCATGATGTAACCCTTTCAATGGAGGAGGGTCCACTGCCAGGTAGGCTCACGTGGTGGTCTATCATTCATTGAGATATCCTATAAAGCATGGTGGGCCTGGTCTCTCAATCAAATGATTCCTAATCGATAGTTGGTGTGTAAGCACATAGAATCTTTTGAACCTTTTAGATCTTGCACCAGCTGTCTGATCTCCCAGGTGGTATAATGTTCTCAGTGGGTCCAAAATAACATGTAAGCATAGTTGGCAACATCTTATTAGTCCATGTAATAACATAGTGGTAGTTGTCAGTGGGACCTAGTTTTTGGATGTGTCAGAGGGTCCTGACACTGTCAAAAAATCAACGACCTGTGCATGATCTTATGAGATCTATCAGAGGCTTAAGATCATGTGCCATCCATCAATTCAATCTTTCTCAGAGGGGATGAAGTGTGGCAGGTCCACTTGCTAGGTGTGCTGATATGCCAAGCTATGATTGGTCCATGTTGTGTGACTAGATATTGTGTCAGTGGGGCCAAGTCTTTCAAGGTTCAATTGCTCTAACAGTGATAGAAGATCAACGGTTGGTGTGTAATCTAATGGGTTTTTTCTAGCATATGCGATCTTAAGACTACCATTGATCTTCTTGATGTGGGCCTAGTAAATTTCCTCAGTCTTTTGGTGGTTTTTTATAAAGTGGTTAGCGGTCTGATAAATTTTAATGCTTTTCGCTCATTCGCGTAATGAAATGGCGATAGTCCTAAAAGATTGGCGATTCAGCGAAGGAAGGTCATGTGATTGCTAAGTATTTTAGCGATGACTTAATATGTTCTACGAATTGGTAAAAACCTTTTGTTGCAAGTTCGCCAAATATAACTGGGATAAGTTTATTTTCCTGTAGTCACCAGTTCATAGGGTTAGGTGGTGAGTTAAGATTTCATTCTGTGATTAAATAGATGCCTTGTCATGTGGTCACTAGAAGTAAACCTGAGGTGTCTAGTTGAGTTAAGATCATAAAAGACCACAAAAGGGAGGAATCAGATAGTCAGGACTTAAAGTTGATTGAGATTCAAATGTGGACCGCCAATTTTCTACTGGCGCCATGGAAATGATCATTTTTTTTCAAATTCAAATTTCTTGGAGGGTTTCCTACGACCAAAAGGACTAAAATTTAATGCAGAAGCAACTAGAGCTAGTAAGAGATGATTTGTTTGTCATTGCAGTGTGGTCCAGGGTGTCAGGTGACCATTTGGAGGGTGTTTGTACTTTGTGGTTTTGGCTCAAGGCATGCTACAGGTGGTCAGACAGACTCATTTTATGGAAAATTTCTTATTTCTCTCTCCTGTTCTAACATATTTTGATGATTGCGGATCTTGCTGGATTTGTTTCTCTGAGATTTCTTGGTTTCCTACCCCTGTAGTAAATCTTGATGTAATTTTTGGTTGGTTGGGTAGTTCAAACCCTAACCCTTACTCTAGCTATCCGAAGCTTGTTTCATCCTAACCTGTTTAGGATTCCAAGGTAGCTAGTGGTATATATGATCAAAGTTTTTATTTTGTAAGGGTTCCTTCTTCTACAAATTTTGGGAGAATTGGTTCCAAGAAAGGTTTTGTCTTGCAGATTTTCTCCTTCTCTCTGCGTATAGGGTGTTCTTTCTTCCTTTGTTGGTTTAGAGAATATGATACATATTGTGATTGATTTGTCTTATGTATGAGGACTCAATTTATTCTTACTATTACCAATTTATCTCCATTTGAATTTTGAATTCATTAATCATACATCAAGGGTGTTTGATTTTTCTATTTGCATTTCCTATGTGTTTGCAAGTGGATTTGTCTTCGCAGAGATAACTAGTTTGGGATTAGTTTTCATGTATGTATGAGCTGAGGTGTCAAAGATATGTCATGCTTGTCTTCTAGTGGATGCTGGTTAATGTATTATCTATTTATAGGTCTCTTTTAAGGGGAGGGTTAAAATCCTTTGGATGGGTAATAACATACTTGAATACACATCTTGGTTGTTAAGGTGAGGTTTGGTCATGGTGTGTGATTGATGTTAGGCATCAACACATTGAGTATTTTGTCTTCTTGTTTCATAGTTTTCTATTGCAATAGGGCATTTGACTTTATGGCCCATTGGATAAGGCACTGGTCTATGAGGGACTTAAGACATCTCAGGGGTCCTTTCAACCCATCTTTAAATCATTGACTTTCAGTTCCACCCTTTCCCTTTCATGGTGTTAGTATAGGTCTCTAGTTTTCATACCCATTCTATGCAAGTAGGGCTATTGCATTAAGAATTTGCTTCATTGGGGTACAAGATACCTATAGGGGTTTGAAGACTATTCCACAAAAATATATCTATAGGCCTATTGTTTATCATGAGGTGTCTTGAGTGTGCAGATAAGGCAATACCCACTTGAGTGATGTGGAGCTCAAAGAAGAAGGAGGATGTTCTTTATCCTCATCATTTGGACTATTTTCTTGTCAAACTTGAGTGCCTACCCTAAGAATCAAGCCCATCTATCGATTCAAGTTTGGTCCTACAAGGAAAAGCTCCAACACAGTCTATTACACCAGGCCAGTGGAAAAGTGAATGAGTTTTTGACTAGCTTGGAGCCTCTTTTTAGTACATGGTCAAGGAGGAGCTCACTATTTGATAAGATTTATGATTTTCAAGAATATAGGTCTGATATTCCTAAGGTAGTGACTGAGCTTTTTGAAAAAAATGGCTTAGTAAGTGTTGTGTCAAAATTCTTTAAAGGTAAGTCTAACCAGATATCAGCCAAGCTGGCTATGTTTGATGGGAGTAGCAATCAGTACTTGCCTCCAATATATGATGATGGTGGGGGTATTGTCAGTATAGATGAGTGGAAAGTATCATTGGATCAAATGGTAATTAAGTAGGATGCTTTCCTAAATAGTGACAGTGCCTTGGATTTAGAAAGATGCAATAATATAATTCAGAACTTATTTAAAGTTGAAAGTGATTACATGTGGTTTGTAGCAGATGCTAAAAGTGTAACTGATTCCATGTGGGATTAGTAGATTAAATCACTTCAAGAGTTACAAGCTTACAGTTGGCCATCTGATGATGATGTGGCAGCATGGGACAAACTGACAAAGAAGAAGAAGAAGAAGAAGCCAACTGCCCAAGTAACAAAAGAAGAAGAAGAAGTATAGAGTACAAATGGCACCTAATCCAAAAATTAAGGGAGAGCATGTTTCAAACAAGGGATGATGTAGGTTATCTGGATGGAAGTCATCATTCATGCAACAAATTTTGTAACTGCTTTGAAATATCTTTAGACTAAGGTGCCACTTGTAAAATTGTTAAATAGTTGAGAACTGTTTACTGTTGTTATAGTCACAATCTTTGGATTTGTACTTTTTGTCTCTTATGCAAGTTGTTTACATAGGCATCCAAAGCTTGTTGCATCCTTTTGAGGATTCTAAGATGGTTGTGGGTATATATAGAAATTTTTTACTCTTTTCAAGAGCTGGTTAATACATTTTGTAAAGAAAGTTCCAAGATATAGAACTTTATTTTCTTTGAAGTCGGGGTGATACTGTACTGATACATTTTGAATATTAATACAAAGATATTGAAACTCTGTTGTTTCTAATTTTTTTCTTTGTGTATGGATGTTTAGTTCTCTTGTGCATTAAATTGTAAGGCTTTTAAATGCATTGTTCACAAGGTGAATATAGGTCTTGAACTTAAGTTCTTTCAATGAAAGAGTAAAATCTTAAGGGGAGGGTCTCTGGGAATTAATTGTCCATGTATAAATTTGATAGCAAGTTTAGGAATTAAAGGAATGGGATGTCAGGCATTTCATTTGGGTTTTAGTATATTTGTCTTGATAAAATCTTGTGGAGGTAGGGTTTGACTCTATGCCCAAGTAGATAAGGCACTAGTCTAAACTATATTTACATTTGTACCACCAAGAAGATACAAATAATTGATTAATTTTACTTTTATTGCTTAGTCACTATTTGAATCAATCATGACAAGTTCATGGATGTATATTGTAATGCTTTAAGGAAGCACCAGAAAGAGGTTATCCTTCCTTGAGTTTAACTCTCAAAAAGAAGAAGGATGAATATTGTTATGCCACTGTCCCATGTTATTGCTTTCATAATCTTCATCATAGTGTTATGTATCAGGATAATTTGGGCTATACTAAGAGTTGTGATGTCTTATTGAGTCAATTCTGAAAGGGATAGCATAACAGTGAAGGAGTTGATTCACAATTGAAACCTCATTTGAAAATAGTGAATTGTTATAGGTAAACCCGCCTGAGTTTCATACTCAAAGTGAAGAAGGTGACAACCTTAATACCTTAGTGCTTGCATTTTGTTAGATGAATTTATTGGAATAATTGGAGTTATAGTTTGTTCACATCATAAATCATCTATAGATTTGAGCACTAATAGTATAAAGGAATGAATGTATTTCCTTGTTGTAACGTAGTTGTGATGTGGAAGTTGTGATTATGTGTGATGTTGTATACATGAAGTGAAGAATAGAGCTAAGTATGAAAGTGAATATGTGAAGGAAGACATGCAAAGTACAGAGCTCTGAAATTGAGATTTGATGTAACAATGAGTGTGTTTTGGCATAGTCAGAGTAGAGGTAACATATTATTTTGTTGAGTAATGGTAAGATTATTTGGACAGTGTGTTCAGTGATCTTACCCTGAAGTTGTTTGGGCAGTGGGTCCTTCTGTCTTCCATAACTCTTAACAGGGTTAGAATCTTTTAACAGGGATTCAAAATCTCCTAACAGGGATTCATATGTACTGAATGTATTTCATAAGACTCCTAATAGAGTCCATCCTTTCACAAGGAATATTCATATTAGTGCATCTTTTGTGGGCATCATTCCCAATGGGGTTTACTCTTTAATCAAGAGGTTCCCTAGTCAACATATCTTGTGTCATTGTGTTATTGTGTGTTATTGTGTATGATCTCTCATTTATAATTGACTTATCTTAAAAAATGACTTATCTTTGATCATCAGAACTATATTGGAATAGGATATTTTATTTTTTAATTTGGTTTTAAAGAATTTTATGTCCACCCCATTTTAATTGATGATAGATGAGTGAATCTGACTAAAGGATAAATCTAAGATTGTATCGTGAGTAGTGAGCTTTGGGCAGAAAGCCTATAGATTCACCTATGAGCCTATGGTTGCAAGTGCATCTTTTTTTTCTCTATTTTTCTCTTAAATAAGAAGTTAGTTTAATATAGTAAATTCATCTAGTGGATATCATCCCCACCAATATTTTCCCTTAACCTGGTTTCCTTAAGAACAAATCTTTGTGTTTTGTGCTGTGTTATGGAACTTGCATTATTTTTTATCTTTCAAATCTAAGTGACTAAAGTGTAATTAAAGCAGTTAGGTACACACAATTTATTTACCCCTCAACCCCCTCTCATTTGTGCTTTCCTCCTTTTGGGACTAACAATTGGTATCAAAGATAAGTCATTTTTGAAGAAGCTTGATTACTTAAAGGAGATCCTTAATGGAAAGTATGAGAAGAGAGAGTCTAAAGTTTGATGGAAATAATTACTTGATTTGGAAGGGTCAGATGACTAGGTCTACATGATATGCATGATAATAGGAGATGAATATTGGTAGATCATTTAGAAGCCTTATAATATTCTAAATGACCTAACAAATGCTACTATAGATGAGAATAATAAATTGAAGGAAAACATGTCAGGAAAAGAGGCATTGATCAACACCTTATCAAATTCAAAATATTCACACATTTATAGATTCAGGAATGCACATAAGGTATGGAAAAAAATAGAAACTATTTATGAAGGTGATAATTATGTTAAGAACGATAAGCTGCAGGGAGTAAAAGCTAAATATCAAGACATGAAAATGAGTGAAGAAGAAATTACCTTAGTTAATTTGTAAAGTATGAATGATCTGGTTTGTGAAATCAGATCTGATGGAGGAACCTTGACAAATATTGAATTTGTTGACAATATTCTAAGATCTTTTCCTACATGTTATAGTGAGAAGGTTGTTTCGATTGAAGAATTGAGAATCATAAGACCTATTTCAAGAGAAGCTTTGGCTACAATACTTTGTGCATATGAGATGGATACACTTAGTAAGGAACTTATGAAGGTTTAAACCACATTTAAAGAAAGTGTGACCAAGTATGATCAAGGAGAAAGCTCTACAAAGATGAAATTCAAACACAATGCTAAGGATTGAGAAGAGATTATAGAAGAAGAATAAAAGACTTATGAACTTGAAGCCTTGATTTCAAGAAGACTACCTAAGGGCTCTGATAAGTATGAAGGAAGATTACCTTTGAAATATTTTAATTGTAATAAGATTGGTCATATTGTATCTAGATGTCTGAACAAAAATTACAAGGCTACTAGAGATAAATTTAAGAAATGTCATTCTAAGGGCCATAAAAAATTTAATTCTATTGAAGAAGACATGATTGATAATGATTATGTTGCTAGTAAGGAAGAAATTTCATTTATTTCTATTAAAGTGAATAATCCTAATGAATAAAAAGCATTGGTTTCAAGAGTTGTTAAAAGAGATGAATGTGTCATTAATAGTGGATGCTCACATCATATGATTGGTGATAAAGATAATTTTTTGAAGCTTGAGGAATATGATGAAGGTTTTATCAAATTAAGAAACAATTCTCATTTTTTTATTAAAGGAAAATAATCAGTTACTCTTGATGGTAAAAATAGTATTGATGATATCTCGTATGTTGAAGGTTTAAGTCATAACTTGTTTAGTGTTGGAGAAATATTGGATAAAGGTTACAAATTGGAATTCATAGATGGAATCTACAAAATCATTGGAAGCTCAAGAAAGATTATTGCATCCAGTACACAAACTGCTGGTAATCTATTTCATTTTAGAACTATTAAGAATAAAAATTTCATTACAAAGGTTAATGATAGTTGGTAATGGCATAGAATACTTTTTCATGTGAACTTTGATAATATGGTGAAGATTAGCACTACTCATGATGTCAGATATTTTCTTAAAATATTAAATCCTAACTATATGGGCAAAGAATGTCGATTGGGAAAGTAAACCAAATCTACTTTTAAGAATAAGACATATTCTTCAAATGAATCATTGGATTTAGTGCATACAAATCTATGTGGTCCTACCAAGACAATAAGTTACTTTGGTGATAGATGATTTATGCTCTTTGTTTATGACTATTCAAGGATGATGTGGGTGACATTTTTGAAGGAGAAATCAAAGTCTTTTCATAAATTTCAGATATTAAAAATATTATGGGTGATAGAATTTGGAAGAAGATTAAAATGCCTGAGATTAGGGAGAGGTGTAGGGTTTACATATGATAAGTTTTATCTATTTTATGGAGATTATAGGATAAAGAAACAAAATTATGCACCCAAACACCATAACATAATCTTATAGCTGAGTGAAGGAACAAGCCTATCCTATAACTGTAGATGAAGCCAGAGAAATGGTTAGGTCAAGTGGAATGCTATTAACTCCAGGATGGGATTTGACCTCTGCTTTTATCATTGATCAGATAAGAAAGCAACCAGAGGGATGTTTATCCTATGAGGTTCATATTGGTGAAATGATAAGAGGAAGTGGATATGACCCAAGATCCCAGGCTGTTGCAATGTGGTCTATTGCCCCAAAGACTCAAAAGCCATCTCTACTAAGTATAGAGGATCAAGTGGAAGGGAATAAAATCATATGGACTATAAAAAATACAACTGACTTGAGGTTTCCAAGGCAATGACCCATTTTTCTAACTTGAATGAAGCGAAGACAGCTCAGTTGTCTGAAAGGTATGCAAAGTTGTTTGATAATGCAAGTCTAGTGGCCAAAGATAGGGATTTGAAAATGGTAAAGATCAAGCAATTGGAAGATGAGTTGGTTGAATTGAATGTTAGGCTTGGAGAAGCCTCAAAGGTAGTTCTTCCCCTTCCTTTGCAGATTGAGGTCCCTGTTCAGACAGATATAGAGGTTCTTGATAAGCCTACTGAGGACATTGAAAAAATAAGACTAGATGCATCCTTGGATACTATAGGAAGGATTGTAAAATATAGGTAGGACAAGATAAAGGATAGGATGGAATTAGTCCATCAATTAGTCAATCTATTAGCACTCAGAAAAAATTTCATGGCTCTAGCCCTTTTCTTCTAGGCCCTGCAGTCATTTTTGTGTCCCTGGCATAAACCCTTAGTTCAAATATTCAAAAATGTAGCCGTTGCATGAAAAACCCTTTCTTAAGCCCTAGCCTCATTCTAATTTCATGTTACTTTATTCAGGTCACTTAAAGGTGCTATAGGCCCCTTTTGATTTAATATTTCCCTAGGTCCAACATTTTAATTATTTCCTAAAGTCCTTAGCACTTTATATATTCCTGGGCCCAGCTCTGACACCATCTTAGTGAATATTCATATTAGTGCATCTTTTGTGGGAATCATTCCCAACGGGGTTTAGTCTTTGATCAAGAGGTTCCCTAGTCAACATATCTTGTGTAATTGTGTTATTGTGTGTTATTGTGTATGATCTCTCATTTATAATTGACTTATCTTAAAAAATGACTTATCTTTGATCATCAGAACTATATTGGAATAGGATATTCTATTTTTTAATTTGGTTTTAAAATATTTTATGTCCACCCCATTTTAATTGATGATAGATTAGTGAATTTGACTAAAGGATAAATCTGAGATTGTATCGTGAGTAGTGAGCTTTGGGCAGAAAGCCTATAGATTCACCTATGAGCCTATGGTTGCAAGTGCATCTTTTTTTTCTCTATTTTTCTCTTAAATAAGAAGTTAGTTTAATAGAGTAAATTCATCTAGTGGATATCATCCCCACCAATATTTTCCCTTAACCTGGTTTCCTTAAGAACAAATCTTTGTGTTTTGTGCTGTGTTATGGAACTTGCATTATTTTTTATCTTTCAAATCTAAGTGACTAAAGTGTAATTAAAGTAGTTAGGTACACACAATTTATTTACCCCTCAACCCCCTCTCATTTGTGCTTTCCTCCTTTTGGGATTAACAATTGGTATCAAAGATAAGTCATTTTTGAAGAAGCTTGATTACTTAAAGGAGATCCTTAATGGAAAGTATGAGAAGAGAGAGTCTAAAGTTTGATGGAAATAATTACTTGATTTGGAAGGGTCAGATGACTAGGTCTACATGATATGCATGATAATAGGAGATTAATATTCGTAGATCATTTAGAAGCCTTATAATATTCTAAATGACCTAACAAATGCTACTATAGATGAGAATAATAAATTGAAGGAAAACATGTCAGGAAAAGATGCATTGATCAACACCTTATCAAATTCAAAATATTCACACATTTATAGATTAAGGAATGCACATAAGGTATGAAAAAAAATAGAAACTATTTATGAAGGTGATAATTATGTTAAGAAAGATAAGTTGCAGGGAGTAAAAGCTAAATATCAAGACATGAAAATGAGTGAAGGAGAAATTACCTTAGTTAATTTGTAAAGTATGAATGATCTGGTTTGTGAAATCAGATGTGATGGAGGAACCTTGACAAATATTGAATTTGTTGACAATATTGTAAGATCTTTTCCTACATGTTATAGTGAGAAGGTTGTTTCGATTGAAGAATTGAGAATAATAAGACCTATTTCAAGAGAAGCTTTCCCTGGAATATTTTGTGCCTATGAGATGGATACACTTAGTAAGGAACTTATGATGGTTTAAACCACATTTAAAGAAAGTGTGACCAAGTATGATCAAGGAGAAAGCTCTACAAAGATGAAATTCAAACACAATGCTAAGAATTGAGAAGAGATTATAGAAGAAGAATAAAAGACTTATGAACTTGAAGCCTTGATTTCAAAAAGACTACCTAAGGGCTCTGATAAGTATGAAGGAAAATTACCTTTGAAATATTTTAATTGTAATAAGATTGGTCATATTGTATCTAGATGTCTGAACAAAAATTACAAGGATACTAGAGATAAATTTAAGAAATGTCATTCTAAGGGCCATAAAAAATTTAATTCTATTGAAGAAGACATGATTGATAATGATTATGTTGCTAGTAAGGAAGAAATTTCATTTATTTCTATTAAAGTGAATAATCCTAATGAATAAAAAGCATTGGTTTCAAGAGTTGTTAAAAGAGATGAATGTGTCATTAATAGTGGATGCTCACATCATATGATTGGTGATAAAGATAATTTTTTGAAGCTTGAGGAATATGATGAAGGTTTTATCAAATTAAGAAACAATTCTCATTTTTTTATTAAAGGAAAGTAATCAGTTACTCTTGATGGTAAAAATAGTATTGATGATATCTCGTATGTTGAAGGTTTAAGTCATAACTTGTTTAGTGTTGGAGAAATATTGGATAAAGGTTACAAATTGGAATTCATAGATGGAATATACAAAATCATTGGAAGCTCAAGAAAGATTATTGCATCCAGTACACAAACTGCTGGTAATCTATTTCATTTTAGAACTATTAAGAATAAAAATTTCATTACAAAGGTTAATGATAGTTGGTAATGGCATAGAATACTTTTTCATGTGAACTTTGATAATATGGTGAAGATTAGCACTACTCATGATGTCAGATATTTTCTTAAAATATTAAATCCTAACTATATGGGCAAAGAATGTCGATTGGGAAAGTAAACCAAATCTACTTTTAAGAATAAGACATATTCTTCAAATGAATCATTGGATTTAGTGCATACAAATCTATGTGGTCCTACCAAGACAATAAGTTACTTTGGTGATAGATGCTTTATGCTCTTTGTTTATGACTATTCAAGGATGATGTGGGTGACATTTTTGAAGGAGAAATCAAAGTCTTTTCATAAATTTCAGATATTAAAAATATTATGGGTGATAGAATTTGGAAGAAGATTAAAATGCTTGAGATTAGGGAGAGGTGTAGGGTTTACATATGATAAGTTTTATCTATTTTATGGAGATTATAGGATAAAGAAACAAAATTATGTACCCAAACACCATAATATAATCTTATAGCTGAGTGGAGGAACAAGCCTATCCTATACATAGCTAAGACTATGATGATTGAAGAAAAAGTACCACAGATCTACTGGAGAGAAGCAGTGTGTATTGTAGTATATATTTTGAACCAGGTACAAATTAAGAAAGGAACTGGTAAGAGTCCTTATGAACTTTGGTATGGGCATATTCCTACAATGAAATACTTTATAATTTTTTGAAGTAAATGCTACATTAAGAGAGATGAAGATAATTGAAAATTTGATTCTAGAAGTGATAAAATAATATTTCCTAGTTATTCTAGAAAGAGTAAGGCATATAAATGTTATAAATATAGACTAAGAAAGATTGTTGAAAGTACAAATATGACAATTGATAAGAATGAGTAGAGAGAAAAAATGAACTGTAGCCATACTATGGATAAAGATGATAATCAGATTGTGAAAATAAAAAATTAGAATGAGGATGGATCAAAAGAACATAAATAACTAGAAGGAAATGAAGTGGATGTTAACACTGAAGGGTTTTCTACATAGCCTATACCAAAAACTCTAATGAACGCAAGGATTAATCATTTTGAAGATGTAATTATTGGTGTTAATAAGATAGGTGTCTAGACTAGACGAAGAATTGCTAGAGATTAAACATGTTTTCTATCTAAATTTGAGCCTAAAGATGTCAAAGAAGCATGTATTGATGAGAGTTGGATGAAAGAAATGAAGAAAGAACTTGATCAGATTGAAAAGAAAAAGACTTGGATCATTTTTCACATACCTATTGATAATAATGTGATCAATCCTAAGTGGGTATTCATAAATAAACTGAATGAATATGGTAAATTAGTTCAGAACAAAGAAATACTAGTATGCAATGGTTATTCACAAATGGAAGGTACAGAGTTTAGTGAGACTTTTTCTCCAATTTCTATACTTGAAGATATTAGATTACTTTTTACATATGCAACCTATAATAAATTTAAGGTTTATCGAATGAATGTTAAGTCTGCATTCTTAAATGTTGAACTTAAGGAAGATGTTTACATTCAACAGCTTGATGGTTTTACTCTAACCAAAGAAGGATATATGGTTTGTAAGCTGCAAAAGTCCTTGTATAGATTAAAGCAAGATCCTAGAGCCTGGTATGATAGATTCGATAGGTATTTGACAAAGATTTTTTTCATCAAAGCTACAATAGATAGTAAATTATATTTCAAAATAGTTCATAGTATTGTCTTATTTCTTAAGTATTTTTTGAGGATATCATATTTGGTGGAAATGATGTGTTGAGTAGAGGTTTTGCTAATGAAATGAAAAAAGAATATAAGATGTCTATGATCGGTGAAATGAAATTCTTTCATAGATTGAAAATTATACAGACAGCTAGATAAAGAAATTTTTATTACTCAATACAAGTATATCAGATAATTATTAAAGAAATTTAGCATGGAAGATTCAAAATGGGTAGGAATCCCTAAGGTTATTGGTTGCAAGATGAGTAAAGATGATGATTCCCCTTTTTTTAATCATACATTGTACTAATTTATGATCAATAGAATACAATATCCAACTCATTCTAGACTGGATATATCAAATGTTGTAGGACTTACTACAAGATTTCAAGCTAAACTGAAAGAATCTCATAAGGTTTCTATGAAAAGAATTTTCAAATACTTGAGAGGTATAGTTGACTATAGATTATGGTATGAAAAATATGATTACTTTACTCTGTGCATACATTCATGCTGATTGGGTAGGTAATGCAGATGATAGAAAAAGTACTACTGGAGGTGTATTCTTTTTGGGTAAAAAACTAGTTTCTTGGACTAGTAAAAAGCAGTATTCTATTTACGAATTTATTGATGAAGTTGAGTATGTTACTTCTTCTATCAACTACAGTCAGCCTATTTAGATGAACCAAATATTGAACAACATAAGGATAAACATTGATGAACCTATTTTTATTGACTGTGATAAACCTAGTGCTATAAATATTTTAAAGAGTCATTTCTTGTATTCAAAGACAAAGCATATTTCTATTAAGTATCATGTCTTGAGGGATAAGGTAAATGAAAAAGAAGTGAAGTTGGAATTTTTGTCTTATAAGAAATAGATTTCTAACATATTTATGAAGACTTTGTTGAAGAAACCTTTTGAGTCTCTTAGGGAAAAGGTTGAGATGATATCCCCTCCACATCAAAGCTAATGATTCTAAGGATAGCATTAGTCCAGAGCATCTATCAAAACAATTTTTGGTTGATTGATGAGAATTAGAGACTACACCTCAAGAGTAGTAGTCTTATGGTTATTTGTTGTCTTGGTACTTTTTTTTATGTCTTTGGTACTTTTCCACTGATGTCAAAGGGGAACACGATTGTGTAAACAATAGAAGAAAGATCACTGATTATAAATATTGTTTTGAAGCTTGATATCCAAAGCAATCAGGTGGATATATTTCAAATTTATCTTCTTAGTAATCTGGTGGATTTAGAATTGATTTTGTGTATTGATCAATTTTTCACTACATATGTTACAATCAATGCCAAAGGGGGGATTGTTGGAATAATTTTGAGCATGTTAGAGTTTGGGATTTGGGTATGTTGACATTAATGTTTTATTATTGATGTCAACATACTTGTTATTGTCTTAGATACTATGTTCAAGATATTCAATAAGGAGGATTTCATTTGATTGAGATGCTATACTGATGGTCTTGAGATGTAGTGGTGAGGTATTATTTTGAGATGTCTGTAGATCATCTACAGAAGTTAGAAAAAGTTGGTTTGACAATTTTAGTTATAAGATATGATTGAATTTATGGTTATTGGTGTTACATTATTTGTGTGAAAAGTGGATGGATATTTGTTTTGGCATGACTAGAATTTCATGTTTGAGAGGTTGTGAAGCTGATTATTGCATATTTCCTTATCATTATGTTCATAGTTGGTGTTGTTCATGATTCAGAGTACAACAAGCTATCTTTTGTTATGTCTAAGTTTCATATTTTAGCATTCCTTTTGATTGGAGCTAAAAATAAGTTTGAATTTCATATTGGATATGATGGGAAGGTTCTTGATGGTATTCATGTAATTTTTTGGTGTTCTACGATCATGTGATGAAAATTTTATTGGTTCCCATTGGTTGAGGTGATTGGATTTTGTGCTTTAGTAGCCTATTTTAATTTCTTCATTTAGGTGCTATCTGACATGATCAAGTGATGAAGGGTACTCCCCTTAATACCAAAAACACATAACAGAAACAGAGAAACACAACAACAAGAATAGAAAATTGGCTTCTTATTATCTCCACAAGTGTGGAATTACAAAATTTTAGAATTACAATATGCAAAGCCATATGGGCATTCCCTTACAATATTCTGTAGGACAAAGCCTTGAATCAATACCTAGATCTACTACCCAGAACTGCCCTAGACAACACTACGGGCCTTCTTTATATAGGCAATTTCCACCACCCAAGAAGGTTCCAAAAATTTAGCCCTAAGGGCCGACCCAACTTAGAATTATTTTATTTTTCAATTTATTACATCAAAATCGGCTCAAAATAACTTTTGAAACCTAGACATAAATTTTGAAGGAAAATTATTTTCTGCCATTTCAGGTGGCCCGACTTTTGGAGACCATAAGTCATCACTAGTTGACTCGATTGACTATTATAACCCCATTTCAAAAATGCCACGAAGCACTCTACAAGCTTGTCCCGTGCAAAGCACCCATCACCAAACTTTTTGACCTCATCCGGGCCCTCTAAAGCATTCAAAATTGAGTTCAAAGTTTCTGTACCCTACTGCCAATACCGAAAATCTTCAATATCTTCAAAACTAGACCTGATCTAGCCATGAAACTTTGCCAGTAGGTTGATATGACTAAGATGGACCTCCATATGTAAAATCAGACATTCCAAGATCGTAAGACCAACTTACTAAAAATAGCAAGTTTCCATAAATAGCAACTCTGCACAAGATAGCCCTTATTGAATACAAAAATAGAAATATTTTTGGGTGATGCAAGATTGCTCTTACACCCAGGATGCTCCTGCATCAGACACCTGGAGTAATTTGAGAAGTGACCCTGTCATGACTCAGGTGTGTAGAGGAAAACCAAGACGGTTAACATCCTCCTTTGTTAGCCATGATGAATCTTCTACAGGTCATCCTTTCCATTTGACCAAATACTCTTCATATGTCCCATTCCTTGTGCTTCTGCCAACATGACTATCCAGTATGTCTTCAATCTCCTTGATATCTAAACTGGTTGCTGAAATACTCCACTGTGCTGCTGCAACCTCATCTTCAACACCTCCTTCATGATACTCTATCAAATCTGAAATGTTAAACACTAGTAAAATATTCAGCTTAGTAGGAAATCCTACCTCATATGCATTTCCTGAATCATGCTTCTTCAGTATCTTACATGGTCCAAACTTCTTCATTTTCAGCTTGTTATATGTACCAACTGGAAACCGCTCCTTCCCCAAATGAACCATGACTTCATCCCCAACCTAAAATTTCTTATGTCTCCTTTTCTCATCTACCTTAGTCTTATACTACGCATTCATCTTGGTAATATGCTACCTCACCTCATCATGTATGTTCTTCAAGTGTTCTGTAAAACCCTCAGCTTTAGCACTACTTATTTCTCCTTTATATATCTTTCTCAACTCATATGCATTTCTTGGACTACTTCCATATACAATCTGGAATGGTAATTTACCAGTGCTCCTGTTGACAGAATTATTGTATGCAAATTCTTCCTGTGGTAAAATCAATTCTCATCTTGTTGGCTTATCTCCAACCAAACATCTCAACCGATTTTCCAAACTTCTATTCACCACCTCTGTCTATCCATCAGTCTATGGATGATGTGATGAACTGAACTTAAAATCTATCTTCAACTTCTTCCACAATGTATGCCAGAAATATCCAACAAACTTAGTGTCTCTATCTAAAACTATGGTCTTTGGCAAACCATGTAGTCTCACTACTTCTCTGAAAAACAATTCTGCTACATGAACAACATCATTAGTCTTCTTGCAAGGAATGAAATGTGCCATCTTCAAAAATCTGTCAACTACTACAAAAATTGAATTGTGTCCCTGCTGAGTCCTCGGTAAACCAAGAACAAAGTCCATACTGATATCCTCCCAAGGCTTCTTTAGTACAGGTAATGGCTGATACAACCATGTATTTTACTTCACTCCTTTCGCCATTTGACATACTCTGCAACTCTGTACAAACTTCTTCACATCTTGCTGCAATTGTGCCCAATACTAATTCTCACCAACCAAAGCAAGGGTTTTAACATGACCAAAATGTCCAGCCAATCCTCCACTATGCTTCTCCTTGATGAGATTCTCCCTCATAGAACTTCATGGAATGCACAACTGACTCCCTCTAAATAGCATATCATCTTGAATGATAAAATCTAGCCATTTCATCCTGTCTAGAGTAACAGGTTCTGTACAAGCTTTCCAAGCTTCACCAAAATCAGGATCCTCTAGATACAAATTCTTGAGTTCCTTGAACCCAACCACTTCAATCTACATCTCTATCAGCAATAGTTTCCTCCTGCTAAGAGCATCCGCAACCCTATTAGACTTTCCACTCCTGTGTTTCAAAACAAATGTATAACTCTGCAAAAACTCAACCCATTTCAAATGCCTCTGATTCAACTTTCCTTGACTATTCAAATATTGCAACGCTTGATGATCAGTATACAAAACAAACTCCTTAGGAAGCAGATAATGTCTCCACTTCTTTAATGCCTGAACTATAGCATAAAATTCCTAATCATAGACAGAATATTTTCTCTTGGCATCATTTAACTTCTCACTGAAATAAGCAACAGGTTTACCTTCTTAGCTCATAACAGCTCCTATTGTGATACCACTAGCATCACAATCTACTTGAAACACCTTATTAAAATTTGGAAGTGCTAAAATAGGTTGTTCTGTAACTTTTTGTTTCAACAATTGAAAACTCTTTTCTGCCCCATTAGTCCACTTAAACTCTTTTCTATCTCTTGTCATTGTTTCAGTCAAGGGACCACAAATACTACTAAAATTTTTGATAAACTTTCTATAAAATCTAGCCAAACCATGAAAAGATCTTATCTCAGTAGCACTCCTTGGAGTAGGCCATTCAAGTATAGCATGTACCTTCTCTGGGTCCATTTTTAGACATTCTGCTGAAACTACAAATCCCAAATACACTAACTCTTTCTTCACAAAATTGCACTTCTTCAAGTTAATTAATAATTTCTCATCTCTCATTTTCCCAAACACCATACGAATATGCATCATATGCTCCTCCAATGTCTTGCTAAAGATCAAAATATCATCTAGGTAAACAATGACAAACTTACCTAGAAATTTCTTTAGAACCTTGTTCATGAGCCGCATGAAAGTGCTCGGTGTATTGGTTAACCCAAAAGGCATGACGAACCACTCATACAGTCCTTCCTTTGTCTTGAAGGTAGTTTTCCATTCATCTCCTTATCTGATCCAAATCTGGTGATATCCACTCTTCAGATCTATCTTTGAGAAATACACAGCCCCACTCAAACAATCCATAATATCATCCATTCGTGGCAATGGAAACCTATACTTGATTGTGATCTTGTTTATTACTCTAGAATCTGTACACATCCTCCATTCTCCATTCTTCTTTGGCGCTAATACCACTGGTATAGCATAGGGACTCAGACTCTCTCGAATCAACCCCTTCTACAATAACTCATGTACTTGTCTATTCAACTCTTCACTTTCTGCTGGTGTCATTCTTTGTGCTGCCTTGTTCGGAAAAATAGCTCCTGGAATCAAATCCATCTGATGACTGATCTTCCTTACCGGTGGTAATCCATCAGGTACATTATCAGATACAATATCCTGAAACTCATTCATGAAATCTATAACCTCTACAAGTACATCCTCTACTTCCTCTTTACCAGCTTTTGGAATTAAAGCAAAACACACATGCTCATGCCTCATACCATCTAGGAATTTTCTTCCATCAACAAAAGTTATTCTTGCATTACCACATACCTTTTCTTCATCTCCTTCAATGGCTTTAGCTTATGTCACACTCCATCCTTTGTCAGGGAATAGGTATTCACACAACTATCATGTACAGCACATCTGTCAAACTACCACAGTCTACCCAACAACATATGACATGCATCCATAGAGATGATATCACATAGTACCTCATCTTGGTACCCACCGATCTTGAACTTTACCAGGCACTGTTCACTGACCATGACCTTGTGGTCATCCTGCACCTAGGCAATCTGATATGGATGTGGGTGTTTCTATCTCTTGAGCTTCAACTTTGTCACCATCTCTTCTGACACTAAATTGTCAGTACTTCCACTATCAATAATCACATCACAACATTTACCCTCACACTTGCATCTAGTGTGAAATAGGCTCCTCCTTTGTTTAGGTTCATTCTCACCACTCAGGACTCTACTGTTAATTAGCATTTCTCCTCTTTCAACATCTTTAGAATTTGATGATCTAGCATCTTCATCTACATGTGCAACTCTAGCCTAGCCTTCATTCCTTCTATCTTTCCTTCCTTGGTGTTGAGGACATTCAAATGCCCTATGACCTTCTTCTCCATAGTGAAAACATGTTCCACAGAAGCCTCCTCTTCCTGAACCTTGTCCTCTTCCTCTTCCTCTTTGATCTCTATTATTCTAATCTTGGAAATGATTGGAATTGTTTCCTCTCTAATTCTGGCTGCTACTGGCCTCATCCTTCTTTTTTGGATCTTCATTTTGGCCACCATATGACCATCCACCAGATCTTCCACCATGAACTCTTCCATTTTGTCTACTCTCAAACTTCTTGTTTAGCTTTTCCTCTACTTTTAGGGAAAATTGGTATGCCTCCTCAATACTGTTCATTCGAACCAGATTCAACTCCTCTTAAATGCTTGGCCTTAACCCATTAAGGTATCGGGCAACTTTCTCCTTATCAGCTTCTGCATGGCCTATTTTGATGAGGAGTCAATAGAACTCCTCTGTATACTCCTGAACAGATCTTCCTGCTTGCTTCAAACTTTGCATTTTCTTTAGTAGGTCAATCTCATAATCAATAGGCATGAACTGCTACTTCAATTTATCCACCATCTGATCCCATCATGTGATTTTATCTTTCCCTCTTCTATTTCACTCCAATTGAATCTCTTGCCACCAGATCTTCGCATGACCTTTCAGTCTGGCCTTCGCAAATTTGACCCTATCAAAATCCTCAACATCTTCATACTCAAAATATTCCTCACATTCATTGATCCAGTAGATCAATTCCTCTGGGTTAAGATTTCTAGAAAATGTAGGAACCTCAATCTTAGGTCTTTTCCCAATCTTGGAAATGGCCTGAAAAAGTCTTTCTTCCTCCTGGTTCATAATTTCAGCTTCTCCTTCTTGATATTCTTCTTCGGCTTCATCCTCACTTTCATCTCTGACATTGAGATTCATTCCTCTGCGAATCTCTTCTTATAATTCTTGCACTTGTCTCTACAGCTCTCTAACCTTAGGTGTCACAGCACCAACTCTTCTGCCACGTTCTCTTCATGTAGGCATTTTCACGATGTGCGCTAAAACCCTAACCACAGTCTTGGTGCAAACTACCTCACAGTCGACGATCTATTTACACACTCAAGAACTCCAACTCTAATACCACTTGATGAAGGGTACTCCCCTTAATACCACAAACACATAACAGAAACAGAGAAACACAACAACAAGAATAGAAAATTGGCTTCTTATTATCTCCACAAGTGTGGAATTATAAACTTTCAGAATTACAATATGCAAAGCCACATGGGCATTCCCTTATAATATTCTGTAGGACAAAGCCTCAAATCAATACCCAGATCTACTACCCAGAACTGCCCTAGACAACACTACGGGCCTTCTTTATATAGGCAATTTCCACCGCTCGAGAAGGTTCCAGAAATTTAGCCCTAAGGGCCGACCCAACATAGAATTATTTTAGTTTTCAATTTATTACATCAAAGTTAGCTCAAAATAACTTTTGAAACCTGAACAGAAATTTTGAAGGAAAATTATTTTTCGCCATTTCAGGTGGCCTAACTTTCGGAGACCATATGTCATCACCAGTTGACCCAATTGACTATTATAACCCCATTTCAGAAACACCATGAAGCACTCTACAAGCCTGACCCACTCAAAGTGCCCGTCACCCAATTTTTTGACCTCATCTGGGGCCTCTAAAGACTTCAAAACTGAGTTCAAAGTTTCTATACCCTGCTGCCAATACCGAAAATCTTCAATATCTTCAAAACTAGACCTGATCTAGCCATGAAACTTTGCTGGCAGGCTAATATGACTGAGATGAACCTCCATATGTAAAATCAGACATTCCAAGATCGTAAGACCAACTTACTAAAAATAGAAAATTTCCATAAATAGCAACTCTGCACAAGATAGTCCTGATTGAATACAAAAATAGAAATATTTTTGGGTGATGCAAGATTGCTCTTACACCCAGGATGCTCCTGCATCATCAAGTAACGTGTTGCAATTATTGATGATGCTTCGATAGCCCTTTTTCATGTTCAAGGATGAATATTTGTGTCCTATCTAAGTCTTGGCCAACTTGATTTGGATCACATTCAAGACTGGGCATAATGTTTATATCTTTTATTCGATTAGGTCTTATTTGACCTAATGGTTGGTTAATCTCTTTAATCAGTATAATGAGAGATCATTTAGTAATTGAGGGTATGTATTCAAGAGAGGAATATACATATTTGTGTTTCATATCTAATGTAGAGTTCATACTTCATTGAAACTACATTGGCATAGGAGATGTTATTTGTCAGTTTGGTTGTAAAGAACTGTATCTCTACCCCATTGTAATTAAAGATAGATCGATGAACCTAACTAAGGGCTAGATCTAAAATTTTATTGTGAGAAATGATCTCTGGGAAATGAGCTTCCAGGTTTAGTTGTAAGCCTATGGTTGCAAGTGCAACCTTTGTTCTCTATTTTTCTCTTAACTAGACAATACTTTTAATAGAGTACATTCATCTAGTAGGTATCATCCCCACAAAAATTTTCCCTTAACTGAGTTTTCTTTAGAAAATATATTTGTGCTATGTCCCTTTTGTAGTGGATCTTACATTATTCTTAATCTTTCAGATCTAAGTGCCTAAAGTGAAATTAAAGAAATTAGGTACACACAAATGATTCACTCCCCCCCCCCCCAATCGCTAAGTTGTGATTGCCTCCTTTTGGGCCTAACCCATGCTACCATGAGAGCCATAGAGTTCAAGTGAAGGTTGGATCATGATCTAAAATGATCTTATGCATAATATTATGAATCTTGATAATATCTTCTATGAAAATCCTAGCAACAAAGGTTTCTATATAAAAGATGACCAAATATGAGAGAAATGTGCTACCTTTTTTAGTCTATCAATAGTGAAGTTATGATAACATTGTCCCCCTTTGGAGTAACTATAAATACCACATTTAAGCCCATAGATATAATGTCCCATTTCTACTCTAGAACAAGGTGTTTTTAAAGAAGTCATGTTGGGTGTTGATGGCATGCCTTAACCCTATGGCACTCTAAACACCTCCCTAGAAAGTTAGAAACATTATGTTCTAGCACATACCAAAAATAAAACTAATAAAGGTCTAAATTAATCTTCTTCACACCTATATGTGGGGAGTAAGGTGAAAAATATCAAGGTACAAAGATCATAAAAAAGACACACATAAATACAACTATGTTATCCTATTAATCCACCTGTCTCCAATGAGTATCTAGAAAAATGACCCTCCAAGGGCCTCCCAAAATATATCTCTATCCTCACCTCTTGATACGATGCATATGATGGAAGAAATAGTATGATTTAACTCCTTAATTCAACACTAAGAGAGAGTCTACATAAATTATGTCTCCATCAACATTCTCCTTGCCTTTTATATACCTAACCTTAAAATCCTACTCACAGATGAGCTTCATCCACCTCTACTTCCTAGAATTGAGGTTAGGCTAAGTGATTATATACTAGAGGCTATGGTTTTTTAAATGTGAAGCTCAAATTGATGACCTAAAATGAAGTGTCTCCATATCACAAATATGTGAACTAATATCACCAACTCTAGGTCACGAGTGAGATAAATAGTTTCATGATCCTTTTATTTATTGGACTCATATGCTATCACCTAACCATCATGTATCAAAAATTCCCTAATACCTTCAAGAGAAATAGTAATACACAAAACAAAATTACCTATAGGATTAGGAACTACCAATATTGGAGCATTGACAGTCAACTTTTTCTTCAAACACTAGAAAGATAACTCACATTGTTTCGTCTGGACAAAATTATTCCCTTTTATTTGCAAGGAAGTGATGGGGTGGAATAGTTATGAGATATCTCTAAAAATTTTTAAATTATCCTACTAGACCCATAAAATTGTGAACCTTCAAAACAATTGTTGGTGCTAACCAGTCCACTATAGCCTAATCTTTGATGGGTCCACTGGTATACCATATTGAAAAATAACATAACAAATGTATCTAGACTTAAGATTAATTTTAGAGAAAACCTTGTCCCATTTCATTTGATTAAAAAAATCATGTATGTAAGGAAAACAATAATGATTCTCAATCTTTACTTTGTTGAGATGTCGATAATCAATGTACAACTTGAAAAAATTATCTTTCTTCTTAAAAAAGATGGCTAGGGCTCTCCAAGGATAAATACCAGGTTGATTAATGAAACCCTTAGCAAAAAGATCCTCCAACTTCAATTTAAGTTCACTCTATTCCTAAGTGGTCATGTAGTATGCTTCTTTAGAGAAGGGCTCTACTCATGTTGATAAAATAATATAAAAATATGTCTCTCTTAGGATGCATCACATTCTCTTAGGATGCATCCCATGTATCTCACTATAGAAAATATCTTCATATTCCTATATAAATTGGGTGATCAAAGGTGATGTCTTTGATTTCTATATCATCTAAATCATTAACTAAAAAAACAAAGAGTTGGCATGCCTAATGCATGGATTTATTGAGTCCATCACATATATCATATAGAGGTATATGAGTCACTAGACCCCAATAATCTACTTCTCCCTACCAAAATCATCAAAAGATTATATAGTCTTCTTCCTACATTCAATTGTGGATCCATGAGCAGCTAACCAATCCATACCAAAAAAATATGTCATATGAAGCCAAAGGAATGATACAAAGATCTGTAGTAGTTACGTAGGGTCCTAGATTGAGCTTGAAAATATGGATACATGAGCCTTTGGCCACCTTAGCCCTAGAGGCTAGTTCTACATAACACCTAACAACCTTCTTATTTTCCACTAGCCACAATACTCTACTAGTAAGGGAGAAATAAAAGAATTTGTAGCTCCTCAATCAGACAAGATAGAAGTATACATACCCTCTAATAAACTTATAATCTCAAAAACTATTTTATGGTTCTCTTCTCACCTCTAACACACAACTTCAAAAACTCTATGTGACCTATTGGCATCACCTGTGGTAAGCTTGGAGGTAGCCCACCTATGACTAGAGGCATGAACTAAATGGTGAGGATAATTAATAGAAATGTGTCCATGCTAACCACATGAAAAGAATCTCCCATCTCTACCAAAATATCTCCTAGGAGGAGGTTCCCTCAACTTTTGGAATCTACCTTGAGTTATGATGACTGCTCTAGGCTAGCTAGAAATTATGATTTTTTATTATATGTCGAACTGAAAGAGTTTAGAGACTATAAATGAAAGGTACTACCATGAATAAATTTATTTTTCTTCTAATTATTACCACTCTTTAAATAAGGTGGGTGATTCTTGGAGCTTATTTCTCCCTATGACCGATTACCCCTATAGCCTAATCCAAACTAAAGAAAACTACCTCTCTGAATACCAACATGGCCATGTAAACCCAAAGACAAATTATTATCGATAAGTAGAGCCTTAATAGCCACATACTTAAGTGTGATGGGTTCAAAAACCCTCATTGGACTATAATAATGCAACCATTGAGGCCCCTAAGAAAATACTGCACAAGTATGGGCACATCATCCTTATAGTATAAGCAAGGCTTAATTTCATAGAAAATATACTTTGTTGGCATGTGATGTTTTTTTGTACTGAGAATCACTTAAGGGTTGTCATTCATGGAAACACTTATGATGGAGTGATCACATGTTGTGGAGATTACCAGTGGAGTCATAGTCATGAATTTGACTAAGTCAAGAATCAGGAAAATATGATACAGTGCCACAGTTTTGGATAGCGATGAAGACATGCAAGGTATTATGGCTTGCAAAGTTAACTGGAGATATTTTTGGATATGTACATGCTTTAGTTAAGATCACATGAGTTTTGGATACCTGATGTGTGAGATAAAGTGTTTAGAAGGTATACAAAGAAAGTAAAATCGTATACCAGGGTACATGAATAGTTGCAAAGATTAAGGAGTGCATAATAGATATGGGAATGTGCTAAGACAAGTAAAAAAATTATATTTCTGAATCCTTGGTAATATAAGAGCACTGAATCCATGTATATCATTTTCATGAGTTTCTATTAAGTTTTGTATGACAATTATGAGCCTCACTGGAAGACTAATTCTGTATAAGTATAGATTGGTTTTGTGAAAATGATGTATGGTTTTTGATGATGATGGAGTAAGTTTGTGAATATAGGATCAAAGATCAGATGCAAGATCAGTAAGAAGCTGAGCTACAATTGGAACTATCTAAGTAAGATAAGTTCTTGTATTGTTCCCCTTTTGAGAACCATTTTGGAACAATATTGATTGTAAGAGCAGTGTGCTCACCATGTTTAACCAGGTGTTTTGTATACCCCTAATAGGGTTTTTGTAATCCTTTAACAAGGTAATATACTATGTAATAATCAGCTCCTAACAAGGCTAGATCTCCTAATAGGGACATTATATTTTAGTACATATTTATGGGTACCATCCCCGCCGGGGTTTTCCCTTTGGCCAGGGTTTCCTTGAGAACAAATCATGGTATCATGAGTAATGTGTTATGCTTATATGTTCTTTTTATTTCTGCATTACTTTGGATTGTTTATAATTATTTGAAGTTGTCATCAAAGTTCTGTAATACTGATTCACCCTTCTCTCAGTATTACCTAATCCTAACAATTGGTATCAAAGCATTTGGACCTTTGAGAGAAATCTTAACAACTTAAGGGAGATCAAAATGGATTCAGAAGATTTACAAGTGAATTTTGAAGCTGCACTTGAAGATCTGGATAAGATGAAGGCTGAAAATGGAAAATTCAAATTCAAATTAAGAAGAGCTGAATGTTTCATGAGGAAAATTAAAGAACAACTTGAGACTGTAAAAAATTAGAGACAAGACCTTATGGAGAAAATTAAAGAAGGTTCTAACAATGATACATCAGACAAACTAAAGAAGTTGGAGCAAGAAAAAGAACAAATCAATCTCTTGATTATCAAGGAGATTCAGCATGAAAAGGATGAAAGGAACAAAGTTGAAGAGTCACTAAAGGAAGCTAACCTACATATAGAAAATATGAAGACTAAACTTGACCACTACAAAGATAAATATCATAAATTAAATAATTACAATCAGATCATCAAAGGAGAACCTAATCAAGCTAGACTACACATTAAGGAGTTACACATAAACAATAGCAAGAATGATGAAACAAGAATAGAACAAAAATCTAAAGGAGACATAAATGGACCCAATGAAGTTGGAAGTTCAAAAACTCAAGAAGAATCGAAAGAAGCCAAGAATGAGGAAAGATCTATTCCTAATGAAAGGCCTACAAAAGAAGATCCTAGAGAATATTCAGACCCTTCATAGGTAGATGTTTCAGATGCAACAAATTTAGACACATGAAAAGAGATTGCAAAATTAAAGGTAACTCTAAACCCTTTACAAGCTACTATTTTAATTTCTATGAGTATGGACACAAGAAAGCAGATTGTAGAAAACTTGATCAATCTAGGTATAAGCAAGACTATATCGGAGAAGAAACTGCAGCCAAGATTACATGTCAGAAATGTAATAACTTTGGGCACACAACAAGGTAATGTAAGCTGTAGACCAGTCAAGATAGTAGAAGACCACCCATCTGTTACAAATGTAATAATCCAAGTCACATTGTGAAGTTTTGTAGATATAATGGAGATGACAATAGAAGAGGACCAAGGAAATCTAATGAACCAGAAGAACCACCACCTATAGTCATAAGGAAGAATATCAATGACAGTGGAAAAAGCTTAAATGATTACATAAATAAAAACAAAAAGTCAGAGGATGAGAAGATATGGCAAGTAAAAGTTCAAAATAAGGCAGTGGTTCAAGGAGAGACAACTTATGATGTTGTGTCTTCACATGATGAATTATTTGAGGCATCAGCCTAGAAGGCCTCATGGCCTCATGGGGAGCATTGGATACAAACAATAGAAGTTATCTAGCCCCTCTATAAGTGGAGTAAGCTCATGCAAGCTTAGATATGAGGTTTTTAGATGTTTTGGAATCTGTGGATGAGACCGCAACACCTCAAGATTCATCTTCTATGTTCATGATTTTTGCACTAACTAAACAGTATTCAAAGTTGAGCTACTTGTGTTTAATGCACACACTCAACTTGCGAAGGATAAAAGACTTGAGATATTTCATTTACACACAATTTTTTGGTTAATGATTAAGGAGAGAAGAAGTGTGAAAGAAGAGTAGCAATCGAGCTAAGTTATCTTGTGTTCATGTGAAATCAAACATCAGATTCAAGTGTTTAAGGTATTTAGACCTAATCTTTCATAGTAATCATGGATGCAGCAATGATATATGATGTTATAGACAAACCTAGGTAGAAATTCAAGCGGCATCCATACAAATCCTGTGAGGATGATCTGGATGGAGCATTTTATCAAACTCCAATAGCTGTATTATACGTAGAAGATATTACAGCATACATTTATTGTAAGTATGAAACCATTGGGGATGTTAACATCTATAGTAAATTAGACAACATGATAGAAGATGATGGATTCTTGGTAGAATAATTTAAACACCTGAAAGATCAATCAATCCTTAAGTTAACCCATCTCACGTAATTCTCAGAGGTCAAATGGTTTAAGATCATTCTTAGCAAAATTCAACACCAGTTCTTATGGATTGGTAAGAAACCAGTAAAGATCTATGCACAAATGATTCATGAGATCACAAGCCTTGATAATAAAGGAGCCCTAACTATGGTTGAGAAAACCTTAAAGAAACAGGTAGAAACACTAACTCATTCTAAATGGGATAAGAGAGGGATGACAGTTAATGATATATATTTACAATATGTTAGATTGATAGAAATGTTGCTAGGGTATAAACTATTTCATAGTAGCAGATACAACTCTATTTCTACTGGAGTTATCATGATGGCCTATAGAATGGTTAATGAAAATAAATAACATAACCTTTGCAAATTTTTGGCACAACAGTTTCTAGATAATATTAAGGTTATTAAGAAAGACAAATCTAAAGCATTTAGGTTTGGATCACTACTAGTTCACATGTATATTCATGTCATTCATAACTTTCCTGGCATGCATCCCAGAGCATGGAAGAATGATGTACCCACTAGAATTCAAATCTCAAAAAGCTATAGAAGGAAGAAGAAGGATTGGGTAGATGGAGAGTTATTTTCTATGACAAAGATACTACAAAGGAAGATGAAAGAAAGGTACAGGATACTACAAGAGTTAGTGGAAAAATACAAAGACACCATATGTTTCATGAATGAAATAGATTATGTTTACTTTAAGGCAGTTGAGCCTAGAACCAAGTGGTTCTATCCCATGGGATATGAAGTAAGTGTTGAAGTATTAACCATGAAAATAGAGCATGTACTTGTAGTAGAAAAGGACACTACCTAAGAAAGATGGAGTATTTATAGAGAGAAGTATGAGAAAGTGAGAGAAGAATAGGAAAAGGAAGGTCAGCAAAATTTTTGAAGACATTACTGTGAAGGTGGGAATCACTAAGGAGTAGTTAAAGAGCATAAGAGATAAAATAGAGGCATCTTCTAGAATAGCTATTGATGCACCTAATCCTTCTGTGGAAGATAAATCAGTAGTTCCTAGTATTACCATTACTGATGAGCAAGAAGAAGAAATTCAAGAAGTTATAGCTGAAGTCACCTCTAGAAGATCTTCTAGGACAGATAAGAAGATAATTCCAAATGAAAAAGAGACAAAAGAAAAGAGGAAGAAAAAGGAAGAGAAGACAACATAAAAATAGGAAGAGAAAGTGGCTCAAAAGAGTCCACAATCTTTGTGGAAACCAGATATGAAAGCACTACAGAAAAGGGTTATTAAAGATGGAAATATAATTTCAATAAATAGATACTATGAGAGTTATAGCCTTGAGGATCAAGCAATCATTGAGGACACTATCATTGGGCATTTATTAGTCTTCAAAAAGAATTTTTTGGAAATAGAATCTAGTTTTCCTAAAGAACTATAAAACAAGCTGGAAATCAGGAAACGTTTAGCACATTCAAAAGATAAGAACATAAGGAACAAAACAATCGATGATATGTTTCCATTTGTGTCTATTTAGGAAAGAGAAAGAATCATAAAGGCACTAAAACTTCTTCTAAGAGAAAAGACCATACTTGTCAAGATCATGGCTAGAAGATATGATGAAGTAATTGATGATACCCAAGAGGCATTAGACCAAGTTCTAATTGATGAATAACAAGCAGTTGATGCGAGTGCTCAAGTTGACTTGAAAATAGACTTCTTTGTCACTGGTGTGCCTATTAGCCTTGACACTTCGTAGGATATAAATGATCCATTCATGGACAAGATGGATAGTGTGATGGAGGTTGAAGATAAGAAATAGATAGAAGAAAGAAAATTAGAAGAGAAACTAGAAGGAGTATAGGAGAAGGAGTTACAGAAAGAACACCAAGAAAAACAACCTAAGGCAGAGGAAGAGACTGAAACCAGATTGGATTCATCTCTATTATTGGCAACTGTGGCCAAATGAGTAAGTTTTGATGTGGACAACATGGATGAAGATGAACTAATGAGACTCTCATGTTAGAAAGTAAAGATCCCCAAGATAACTGAGAGGGGGGGGTGAATCAGTTATCTAATAATTTATCCATTCAACAACTTTAAACAATATAATCAATGTACTGATCAACCATAGAAAGATAACCATACACAATTGCACAATAACACAAGATATGTTAACTAGGGAACCTCTTGAAAAGAGTAAACCCCGGTGGGAATGATGCCCACAAAATGATGCACTAATATGAAAGTTCCTTGTTAGAGGATGGACCCTGTTAGGAGTCTTATGAAATACATTCAGTACATATAAATCCCTATTAGGATATTTTGAATCCCTGTTAAAAGATTCTAACCCGGTTAAGAGTTTATGGAAGACAGAATGACCCACTGCCCAAACAACTTCAAGGCAAGATCTCTGAACCCACTGTCCAAAAGATTTTAGAATTATTCAATAGAATAATATGAAATATATTACCTCCTTCACACTGTGCCAAAACTGCACTCTCTGCTACACAAGATCACAATTCCAGATCTTTGTACTCACAAGTCTTCCTTCATCACTGAATTAGCTCTTTTCTTCACTTCATGCATATATTCACATCACAATCTTCATAGTAAAAATTACAATAAGGAAAAAATTACTTCTTATATACCAAACTCAAATAATTACAAATGAGTCAGTCCTCAATTACAAAATAATAAATTCTACACGCTACACATAGAATTCACATAAAACTGTCGACTTCCAGTTACTGTAACTTTCTCCAAACATGTCCTCGAAGTTTGCACTATGAACCATGTCATCATTAATGAGTCTCCAACATCCCTTTAACTGTGAAAAATTAGATTCCATCCCAGCTAAGAGATATCCTCCGATTTCCAAACATCGCTACACAGAAACACTGTCTAAACACTGCTTTCACCAAAGTGCTCATAACTCTTACAAATGAATGAATTTATTTTTGTGCTGTTAGCCATAGGTTAATAACACACCAAAGACCATACCATCAACTGCACAAAATCCAATCTACAATACAACATTTACACAAAACAAAATTGTACTTGCTTTCCTACTAATATCCAGAATATCACTGTGTTGACATCAATGACAATCCAAGTCATGAATGCAACAACAACTGCTATAGAATGACTACCAAAACACTTTGCATTCATTCCTAACATCTCATTCATGGACTTTGGTAAAGGTAAGGAAAGAGCAACCCAGAAATGAGATAAAAGAGATAAGATAATGGGCAGGGCTATAGAGACAGTAAACAAGCTACCACCGTCACCAGTTGTCCTAAAAGACAAGGATGAGACTGAGAATCTTAGTATAGTATTGGATGGATTTGATAGTCACTTTGACTCATTTCTAAAATGAGCAGAAGAGAAGGCTGAAAGAAACTTCTTGGAGAAGAAGTTGAGTGAAGTTCACAAGTCCATTTCATGGGACTTAGGCATTCTAAAGGCTACCACTCTTCAAGACAAGGGTTGTGTATCACAAGGAAAGAAACTATACATCTAATGCATAAATCCATGTAGACATCTGAAGAATGTTGAGGATAAAGTTTGAAAGTTCAATGATAAAGTTTGAAATGGAGAGCTTGGCAGTCAATAGGTTTTTTAATGAGTCAAACCTGTCTGCAACTCTCCCTTTCTCCATTTCTAGTACCTAATCTGAGATGATATAGTTTGAAAGTTCAATGACAGTACCTACTCTCACTAAGCTTAAGGTAGCAGAGAAAACATCATATGCACTGATAAGCTCATGGATTGAGGAAGTTAAGACATTGGAAGCATCCTTCCAAGAAAACTTAAATATGGTGTAGACACCTAAAAATCCATTATAAAATAAAAGTATTTTTATTTTTATAAAACCCCTAATGACATCATCATTTATTAATTAATTAATTAATATATTTCTATACCATTAATTTCCTTTATTTTAATTAAGCATTTTTAATTAAAGAATCTTTCCCCAAAGCATTTAAATCAAATTTAAATAATTTTCCTATCTTTATTGAATAAATATTCAATAAATGATGTCGCAATCCCTAAATAAATTTTATATTTATTTAAAGCCTCAAAACACTAGAATCTTCTAGCCTTTTATAAACCCTTCTAATCATCCCTAAACCTATTTAGGAGAAGTTACCTACTTTTCCTAAGCTAATCCAAGTCTTTTTTACTTTTGGTCAAACCCTTCCCCAAATGAGCCTCACACACTCATTTCAATCTCTTACATACTCTTTAAATCTTCTTACAGCCTCATAAAGAGACCCATGTCTCCTTCTTCCACACTTGTCCCTTTTCACACTTCCCTAGTATTTCTCACACATGTGTGAGCAACCCTTAACCCATGCTAAACCTTACCATACCCCAAACCATACCTCTAAGTCTACCCCAGACTCTACCTCTGACCCTAACTCATCTTCCTAACCCAAGCCCTTCCCAAATCCTATAAATACTCCTTCCAAAAGAATATTATTAGTTAGCTTTTATTCTCATGCATTGTTATCATGCTAATTTAGTTCTAGCTTTAGCATAATCAATCCTAATTGTTAGATTTCATTATTTTCTTTAAGATTTCTAGCACATCACAGCTTAGGATAATGGATAAATATTAGTTTCTTTCATTTTTCTTCATAGCTTTTTTCATCATATCACATCTACTTTGGAATAAAATAAATCTTGAATAATCATTCATAGCTTATTTTGCATTCTTGATGTTTTTAGGATCCTTAAGGCCTTAGGGGAAAGAGGGGTGTTCTATACCTGGTTTTGTGCCACTATGTAGTTTGTTTAGTCCCTAAGCTATCCCAATATCTCCTAATCATCATTAGGGATATGCTCCAAGTGATTTGAGAGCACACCCACATCCCTAAAGCAAGAGAAAATCAAACGGTGATAGGGTGCTCCTGTTTATGCTCTATCTGAGTGTCTTTGCATTGTTCTTTCTATTTAGGATTAGATATATGCTCATAACTAACATTTGAATGTCTACACCTTTAAAGACAAGTTATCCTTTGCACTAATCACATTTTGTCACGCTCGGTGGGAGTCACTTCGCAAGTCTTTTGATTTTTGGAGTTTTTGGCAAAGTTTGGAGTTTGAAGATGGAGGAGGCAATTTGATCATCTTTCTTGTCTAAAAATCCATTTTTCCTCTATTCTATCTATTTATTCTTCTTCTTCTTGTAAAATCCTAACCTATTCTTCCAAAAAAATCCCTAAAAAATCTCATTTTTCTAAAAAAGTATGTATTTTCTATGTGAAAAGTCTGTGTAAATGCATTTGAAACTACCAGAAGATCGCATCCGGGGAATTCAAGTTTTCATCCCGTATCCAGGATAGCATCTAGGGTCTACACCATTTCTTAGATCACATCTGTTAAATTCAGGATCGCATCTAGGGTCTACACGATTTCCCGGATCGCATCTGGGGTCTACACCATTTTCCAGATCGCATTTGGTAAATTCAGGATAGCATCTGGGGTCTATCGCATTTCTTGGATAGCATCTAGGAACACTTCAATTTGGTCTAAAAATGAAGAAATAAAATTCATACACATCTTGTTTTAGTTCTTAAAATGAATCGCCAAATCATTCTTGAATTATTAAAGACTAAAAATCTGCAAAATCTTCTAACAAACAAAACCAAATCAATCAAATCAAATTGCTTCCTTGCAACATCAAGGTTTTTGATGCATTCATAAAAAGTTAAGAACACTTCATTTTGAGGCCTTAAAAGAACCACAAATTACATCATATCATCTTTATTTTGGCTCCTAATATCAATGCTAGGAAGTATCCTAAAATCAAACTTTAGAGTCCTAAAAGAGTCAATTTTCATTTCCAAAATCAAACACGATCTTGAGTGCACTAAAAAGTGAAAGAAAAGCATTTCTATTACTTCTTTCAAATTCAGTTCAAGCAAACAAAACTCAACCTTGAATGACTTAAAATCAAAACAAAGTACATTTCAAAGTTCTTAAAGCAATACGCAAATCAAATCTTGAATGCCCAAACAAAGAACTTGCAATCGCTTGAAGTTTTACATTTTGGAGAACCAAAGTGTGAAGGGTAAAATATGGATGGGATCCTAGAACAATGGTTTACACATAAAAGAGACCCCAAAGCCAATATTTTACACTTACATGAAATTTTATTGATATAAAAAGTAAATATAGATGATTAATATTGAGATTAAGAAATAAAGGTACTTACCTTCGAAAAAGAATCGGCTAAAAACCCTATCAAATGATTTTGAAAACTATTTATTTTCACATTTTTGGGACCAAAACTGCGAGATCTAAAAAACTCAGAAATATTTTTCCAATTTGGGGTCAGGTCATCTTTGAACCTCATAAAAGGTCAAGGATGACCTCAGAAAAATGAAGGTCGACTTTGACTTTGTTCTCAACTCTCAGAAGTTCGATGAAAAGGGTATCTAGATCTGCACTTTAATTTGTCATCCCACACCTATACCTGCAAGAAAAATGGTTTTGTTTGTTGCGAGGGGGTTACCTTAGTCAAACCCCAATTTAGGAATTAACCTTGAAATTGAATTGAATTTGCAAAGATAAAGAAAGTAATTGAAACAATTCACCTTGCTTATGTTGAAAACCCTTGTGGAGGATTTGAATCCTTGAATCCACAAAGCATGGATGCTCAAAATGAATGTAGAATTGAATTTAGGATGTCTCCAATCAATTGTCTTTAGATCTTCAACACCAATCTTGACTGGATCTTGGAATAGGAAGAGGCTTGAATGGATGGATCTTCAACAAGAGGGCTCCATAGAGCTTGAATTCTTCAATGGCTACTACTGGATCTCCTTGATGAATTGAATGATTGATCTTCTTACTTGCTTGCACTTGAGATCTTGATCATGAAATTAGATGGAAACTTGATTCAGAGATGAGATATGAGATGGATAAAATGAGAGAGGAAGGCTCCCTTTTGTAGTGATCTAGGGCACAAGAGGGGCCTCATAGAAAACAATAATTAAGAGCCCATGGCACAAAACTCTAGAGAGGTGAAATGGAGAGGAAATTAAATTAAAGTCTTGACACAAAACTCTAGGAGGGGACCACCCTTAATATAGAAATAAAATAATTATTTAAGAGCCTTGTCACAAAATTTGAGGTAAGGCCAACCCCAAAGTTAATTTGAGCATTAGGCACAAAAATTGAGAAAGGCTAATCTCCAATAATAAATTAGGAATCCTATAGAAATTTGGATAAAGGTCCACCTCAAATATTAATTTGAGAATTTGACACTTAATCTAAGAAATAGTGGCCCCAAAGAGGGAAAAGACAAGATTTTGATGAAATCCCAAAACTAGAAGGTAACCCCAAGGATCTCAAACCCTAGGTTCAAGGATGAGGTTGACCTTGACCTAGGTCAGGGTTGAGGTTGACCTTGACCTAAGAGGTCAACCTTGACCCTAAGGTCAAGAATCCTAGGTTCTCAATTCAAGATAGAAGAATTATGCCAGGAAGAAGTGGAAAATGGGGTAGAATAGGGGAAAAAGCCAAATCCAAGTCAAGTACCCATTCAAGGCATTCAACATGACCCCAAGCCACTTACTCAAAGGGCTAAAATTTCTTATCATGGAAGTGCTTCCATTTTAAGATGATACATAAAGAAAAATTCAAAATCTTAAACACTTATGTCTTCAATTTTTAAAATTCAAACACTTAATCAAATTTTGGAAAAAGAATCTTCATGATGTGCATCTAGGAATTTTCTATTTCTTGCAAAATCCTTGTTAAACTAAGTAACATAAAACACTTGAACTCAGACAAGTTCACTTGTTTTACTTTTAGAGAGACATGTCTGGGAAGAAAAGAACTTCCTCTTTGGAGAATGACCTCAAACTAGTATCTTCCCTGATCAGTATAGAAAAAAAGCACTAAGTAAACTCTCACTTATATCCCCTCAAGCTTAGGTGAGGCATGTTGATGGTAGTCCAAGGTAGGTGAATAATCCCTATGATTCCAACATGGTCAACTAGGCTCTTAAGTGAGTCATGACCATACAAAATAATTTGGAGGACCTCACAAAACAACTATAAACTTGTTAAAATAGAGGCTACCCTATCCACATCTGAAGGTATCATAATCCTTTTTCAAGGACTCATCCAAGGGGTTTACTAGATCACCTTAAGATACTCACCACATGTATCCCTTTTTAGAGGGTATCAAGCTGTGGGCAAGGATTCTGATACTCACCTTCCCTTAGGTAGTTCTCCCTGATGTGTTTTTTGAAGTTTCATACTCACTGCAAAACATTTTTTGAAAAAACACAAAGTGAAGAGTTCTGCAATCAATCCTTGTTTATATGTCAAAACCTTCAAACCCAAAGGTCATCCAAACTTTTAGAATCTTATCATCCTAGTCTCCCAAATCATGGTCTTCCAATCACCTTGCATCCAGTCTTATCCTCCCATCCTAGGTTAGTAGAGTCATCTTGGTCATACTCCATCCCCTTTTTGTCTTCCTCTAAAGTCATTCTTTCCTCATATCTTGATAAAAATCCAATCCCAGTTTGAGCTCCTTAGTCATCCTAGTCCAAAGACTTAGTCTTCCAAACCATCTTCATCCTTCATCCAACTCATCGACAAGTCAGCATGTCTCAAAACTATTATGATGAGTTTGGTTATTATGTTTCTCCTCTTAATCCATCATATCCTGATGATGATGAGAATCTTTTAGATCATGATGAATCATTTGAAAACCTTAGTAAGATTTCTCCAAACATCACCCAACATCTAATCATTCCTCCAAACTATCCTATCATGCCTTCATGCTTATTGACTAGTACTCCCTTTCATGTCCTTAGCAAGGGAAATCCATTATCCTATTCATCCATACCTTCTTACTATGTTGACCATATATATCCTCCATATACATCCTTCATACCTCCATCTCCCACTATGGTCATATCCCAATCACCATCTTCCCATAGAAACACTTAACGCTACTTACCTTATCCAAAACATCCATCTACTTATCCTCCAAATCATTCTGAAAACCAAAAAACTAGTCCTCCAATCCTTTATCCAAATCTATCATCTTCTCATCCTCAAACCCACTTTCAAATCCACAATCCTAGTATTCCAATCCTTTATCCAAATCCTCCATTTCCTTATCCTCCAAATCAAAACCCTAGTCCTCCAATCCATTACCCTAATCGTCCAACCTATCTCAAACCACCATGTTCTATTCCAAGCTACGTTGCTAGAAATCCTCTTCCATAGGAAGAATGCATCCCTCAAACTACTTCACATCCTATATCTCAAACCATCTCCCCTACCTCACCAAAAATCCCATCAAGCTCACAAGCTTCCTCAAAACCCACCTATGTGAACTATCTAATCCCACCATCCTCCCAATCCTTGTCTGCACCATCATCCCCTCAAGAAAGTTCAAAATCTTCCACCCTATCTTCACTTGAGGACTATCCTAGCTCTCTATCTCCTCCACATTCCAATCCTTCATCTCCACCAATCTGAAAGTCTCCAAGGAGTTTCACAAGAAAAATAGAAAAAAATCTCCTTCTTGAAGCTAAAGAGCCAAGCCATCTCAATCTTTCATGTAAAGCCATCATTAATGAGGCCCATCCACCTCTCCCATTAGTTATCATTCTTCCATATACCACACTCATTGATCTTCTTCCATCTCCTAGCATCATTGAGTCATTCCCATGCATTGACTCAATCCACTCTCTATCCACATCTCCTCCTCCTTTCATTATCCAAAGCATATATGATGAGCCTCATGAGTTCACCCTTCTTCCAGCCATCATAATTGCAGAATCTCTCATCCTTCCATCCCCTTCATCTAAAGATTCCATCCATACATCCACCAACATTCTATCCACAAAAATCCTATCATGTCAAGATCTTGTCCAAAAGCATGTTGAAGTACCGATCAAAGAAAATCAAGATCCAATCCCTTCACTTCCTCTATTGCATGTTCCATTACTTCCATCACCTCCAATCCGAGATTCCATCATCCCAAATCTTCCAATCCAAGATCTCACAATCCAAAATCTTCTAATCCAAGATCCTGCAATCCAACTTTTTCCAATCCAAGATCCTACAATCTCTATTCCTCCATCCAAAGATCGGTCACCATCTCCCAATCCCAGTCAAAATCCCATCATTCTATCCTCTCCACTTGAGGATCCTCCAATTCAAGATATCCCACTTCAATTACTCTATCCTCTTGGTCCACTTACATTTGTCAAAGGTAGCCCACTTGAAGCAGAAGCAATAAGTTCCATATCTTCCATTAGGGAACCAGAAGCCAGATTTTTATGTTATTCCCCAAGTCATAAATATCCTTGTTTGTATAAAATGCTCAAGAAATGGGATTATCAAGGCAAAGGCCTACGCACTCATGAACAAGGAAATTTGGAGCCCGTTCAAGATAAGAAACATCCAAAATCATGTGGAATTGATCAAACATCAGAAGAATGTACTTCCTCCAAAAATGTTGGTACAACTAAAGCTAAATTCAAGCATCCTTCCAAACCCACCATCACATCTTCTAAAGCATACAATGCTATTCCTCCTCCTCCATCATTACAGCCCAAAACAACCTATCATATTCCTCCTTCATCCTCCAAATCTATTTTGGGTCCCTATGTCCCAAAATATTCCAACACATATCCAACACATACCAAATCCATTTTGGGCCCTTACACCCTGAAATATCATCCCCCATCTTATCCTACTCAATCTGTCATCCAAAATCCAAACATCCCTAGTCAGGATCAACAAAGGCATATTCTCACATATCTTATCTACCAATCTCCTTTCATCTCTCCATCTATATTTCCTTCATCCCGCACATATCCTCATATTCCTTCCTATGCTCCTCATAATTTGGATGCCATATCAAGAATGCACAAAGGGAAATATCCACAAAAATCCAAAGATTGTCATGTCTAGTCTAAACGACATGCTCAAGAAAAGAAAAATCCGATCAAGTAATATAAAGCATCCCTATGGCCACAAAGGCCCAGCCAAGTAATAAAAACATCTACTAGATCCCAATGGCCACAATGGCCTAGCAAAGTAATGGCCATATCCAATGCATCTGAATGGCCACAAAGGCCAAAAAAAGTAGAAGAAGAATCCAAAGCATCTCTATGGCAACAAAGGCCCACCAAAGCTAAAGTGAAGATGATGTGGATTCAAAAGAAAAAATATGTAATGCATCTGAAAGAAATATCCACAATGGCATCCAAAGTTTCTAATCAACTTGCTATTCATTCTTCTCCTCCATCTCCTAAATCCATTTTGGGTCCCAAAGATCCAAGATCTCCTAGCACAAATCCTCTACCCTATTAGTCCTGATAGCATCCCTCTATCATGATCAATTCCCATCATTCCATCCAAACACTTTATACCACCATATGTCCCATCTACCCCATCTCATCCATGCCTTTGCATAATCTCTCCATCCTAATAAAGTTGTACCAGCATCCAAGCACATCAGAAAGATTAGCGAAGAAAGTCAACAACAAATCAAAAAGTTAGCAACATGACAACACCAAATTAGAGAGTCATCAACAAATCAAAAGATCAACAAAGTAAGTCAACAACACATTAGGATATCAGAAGGTCAGCATCTAGTCAGTAGAAAATTAGACAAATCCATAAAAATTGGAAAAATCAAGAGAAAAATATCAAAAAAGAAAAGAAAAAGAGAAAAACATTCATCCCATGGTGAAAACTTGGTAATTCAAGCACCTTGGACAAGTATCATGATGAAAACCTAGCAAACAGGCATCATGTGTTGTTCCCCCTAGTTCCTTTCTGCAATTGGGGGCCATTCCCTTCTTCCATCTTATCCAGTGTCTCCTCCATCTGTTTGTCTCTCACCTCCTTCATCCTCCTATGGATCCTGGTAAAAAAAATAGAGACCACCAGGTATACATGATTTTGGGCACCTTTTTGGCATCCATCACCATCTTTCAGCCACCTATCCTCTATCCAATCCATCCTTCCTAGCTACCATCTAACACCCTCATCCTCTTGTTGGCATATCCTCCATCCAATTGTACTCCATCCTATTGCCTCTGAATGAATGGACTATCTTGAGTAGTGGGCATCTTATTATCAAGAAAATCTAGCATCCAAGTCTCCTAAGCAGTTCCTCCATCCAAGTCCAAATCTTCCTCCATCCAAATCTCCTAGAATTCCTTCATCCAAAATCCTAAAGCATCTTCCTCCAACACTTATCCTTTAGTAGTACCTCCATCTTTTCATTACTTGGTTTCTTCCCTTGTCATTAGTATCTAGCTATAGGCTACTCCCATGCAATCAAATACCATTCATCCATGTCCAAATATTCCTAGCATTCTTCCAACATCTACAAAACCTATTCATATCTTATAGCTATCTATAAAGGATAAAATATGGATGGGGTCCTAGAACAATGGTTTACACCTAAAAGAGACCCCAAAGCCAATATTTTATACTTACATTTGAATTCTATTGATATGGAAAGTAAATTTAAATGACTAATGTTGAAATGAAGAGATAAAGGTACTTACCTCCAAAAAAGAACCTGTTGAAAACCCTGTCAAACAGTCTCAAAAACTATTGAATTTCAAGCCATTTAACCGAAACTGTGAGATCTACAAAACCCAAAAATATTTTTGAATTCTAAGGGAGGTTGTCTTTGACCCTCATAAAAGGTCAAAGGCTACATTTTTATTCTAAAGGTCAATTCTGACTTTGTTTGCTGAGAATGGAAGTTTTCCGAAAAGGGCATCCAAATCTACTCTCAGATATGAAATTCCACACGTATACCTACAAGAAAAATGGTTTTGCTATTTGTTTGGGGGGTTTTTCTTGGTCAAACACCGGTTTGGAATCAACCTTAGTATTGATATTGAAATGGAGAATGCTAGCAAGTAGTAGAAGTAGATCTAACAATGAAGCTATGATATTCAATAGATATGCAAATTGTATTTGAAATGTAATCAAGTATGTTAATATGAAAGCTTAAAAATAACATCAAACCCCCATGCTTGTATGCCTAGAATCCACCTTGATAGAAGAATGAATGGATCTTGAAGATGAATAAAGGATCTTAAAGGAAGATCACACCATCATGATGGTTAGATCTAGGGTTTGAATGATGAATCTTGAATACTTCAACCAAATCCCTTCAATGACTTGAATGCTTGAATCCTTCATCTTCAATGGAGAACTTGGATGGAGAAGAAGACTTGAATGCTTGAATGAATTCTTTCTTGAATTCTTGATCTTTCTTGAGAGAGCTCTTGATGGCTTGTGAATATCTCCTTGAGAGCTCCTTGATCATGAAATTGCTTGGTGAATAATGGATGAGAAAATAAGAGAGGAAGGCCGCCTTTTATAGCGAACTAGCGCACAATCCTCTAGAGGGGTCACCTTTGAGAATTAAATCCCAATTAGGTCCTAACCTTCAGAAAATATACCTAGATTAAATTCAATTTGAGGATTTACCATTCTGAAACCCAAAATGGCTGATCGGGAGGCGGGAAAACAAATATCCCTAAAATCCGACACCCGAAAATCAAGGAAATTTGAAATCTGGACAGGGGGTCAAGGACAAGCTCAAACCTAAATAGGTCAAGGTCAAGTTTGATCCTGATTAGGTCAGGGTTAAGGTTGATCCTGACCAGGTCAGGGTCAAGGGTGATCCTAACTAGGTCAAGTTTGAGGTCGACTTTGACCTCATAAGGTTGACTTTGACCTTGTGGTAAAAAACCTCAGGGACCTGACCCAGAATGTTAGGAAATGTAGATTGAAGTGAAAATCAGGGATAGATAGAAGAAAAATGAGGAGAACAAGTTTGGTCCAAGAAAAGAGCTAATTCAAGGCACTTGACATGACCCAGACCACTCACTCGGAGGGCTAAACACTCTTAACATGGAAGTGCTTCCATTTTAAGATGATAGATTAAGCCACCACTTTAGCAAGAGTATGGATTCAATACAAACTCTTGGTAAAGGAGAAGAAAGAGGAGATCCAAGTGGATTTGCAAAGAGATAAACTAACACTTAGCTAAGAACACAAGCCCCCAGGCTAAGGATTCTAACTTAACATACACGCACGAGGGTTCAAAAAACCAAAAGAATAAGGGTTAGTACTAAATAACCCAAATGAATTAGCATAAGAAACCTTGGTAAGAAATATTTCTCATACTAATATCATATTTGGAAAGCTATCATAAAAGCATAAATGATTCCATAAGAAAGACAAGAGCAACACTATAAATAACATAGCTTCATGATCCAGTCCTACTAGCATGAAAGTGAAAAGAGAGAAGGGGAGAAGAGTGATTACCTCACCTAGTAAGATGCCCACCTTACCATGAATCACCCTGGAGGGAGAGCCCAATAGGTTCACCCATAAAATATGCTTGCAATTGTAATGCATCTTTTGACAGCTTCTGGAATACTCATAGATCCACTTCTTGTATCACTATGAATATGAAATGCATGTCTCCTCAAGATTTAGCAACTTATGTGCGTTACCTTTGGAAGATTTAGCATATAGATGCGTGTCTTTTCAGGATTTAGCAACTTATGTGCATTACCTTCCAATATTTAACATATTGAAAATTTTTGAAAAATGCATGTCTCCTCAGGATTTAGCAACTTATGTGGATTACCTTCAAAAGATTTAGCATATGGATGGGTGTCTTTTCAGGATTTAGCAACTTATGTGCGTTACCTTCCAAGACTTAGCATGTTTGAAATTGAAAATGCATGTCTCTTTAGGATTTAGCAACTTATGTGCATTACCTTCTGAGATTTAGCATATAAATAAATAAATAAAACTATAGTACTAGGGAGACCCTATATATGCCCCCCTCCTTAATATGGATAAAACATACTATTTTAACATGTTAAGGAAAAGAAAGAACAAGGATAAAGCCTTCTTCAGCATCAAGACAATATCCACAAACAACACCCAGTCCAAGCCAAGAAGGTCACAACTCCTATGAGGCCATGGAAGGGATGAATGCAAAGAGATATCATGCAAGAAGTGAAAATAAAGTAACCCTTATGAGGGATAGCATACTATTCAGTTTCCAAGGTGAGAGATATATCAACCATGGAAACCCAATGTCAAACAATAATAGAGGTTGTTATCAAGGCCATAGATCCTAAATGGAAACCAAAATTTTCATGTATGATTGGATATCACAAAATAGATAGATATTGCTTAACCAAGGAAAGAGGTGAATCCCGGAAAGATAGAAAAGAAGGAAATGGCATCCTTTCCCCCCAAGTGTAGGAACAAAGATGGAAGAGGATACCTACTTCACAATTCAAGGAGACATCCTGTTTAGCAACAATGTATACCATATTCTTAGACAAGGATATTGACCCCTACATCCAAGAGTATAGATAATCATGAAAAAGATATGTCACTCATGAAAAAGGATCCTCAAATGAATGAGATCTTATCAACAAATTCCCCACCAAAGAGGAGTTATTTAGATAAAATATACTCTTCCAAAGGGTGAGAACAAAGATTCAATAATCAAGCACCCAACAAAGAAGAGGAAGAGGAATCTTTGACATGAGGGAAACAACTCTAACAACAAAGCAATGGTGAGAGATTCTAAAGAACATCATTTGCAGAATAGAGAAGAAGTGATGACCTAGGACAACAACTTCTCATATAAGAAGGTTATCCATAGTCAAAACATTTTTCAATATGATGAAATAATATTGCAATATAAATAAATACCACTAAGCTAAGGAAAGTAGTTCCCTAGAAAAAGAGAGAGAAGAAAGAACCTTGCCCCCCAGGGATGTAAGGTAAGGGATATCTTTGCAAAACACATGTCCTATAAAAAGATATCTTGAGTAATAGAAGAGAGCAATGGATGAAAAAATATCATAATACAAACCATAGAGATAAATGAAAGAACAACCAATTAAGATCAAAGAAGGAACATAATGGATTCTAAAAGACAGGAAGAAATATACCTCTTACCCCCCAGTTTAGATGAGAAAAGATCTATGTTATATCAAAGTGAGGGGTAAAATTATGAGGAAATCTCAAAGGAGAAGTTTCTTTTCTCTTATATTTATAGACTAGATAATAAGGAGAAGGTACTTTGAAGAATCTATGCACATCATGAACCATAGTTTGAACCTCAACATAATTGTGGGAGAAACTAGGAATGGAAGATGAAGAATTATGAATAAAATTAGGAAAGATAGGATTAGGATTATGAAGATTAGGAACACTAGTAAAAGTGTAGGAAGTGATATGAATGGAAGACACAACCAGAGGAACACTTGGAACCAAAGTTGTAAAAGGTTTGGAATAGATATAAGTAATACTATGGTAAGAAGGTTGTAAGGTAGGATCTTGATTTCCCATAAGATAACCACTAAGAGGAAGAGTATTAAGGGAATTTATATCTTTCTCTGCTAATGCCTCATAACTAGAAGGAATCCCAAATGAGGGTTGAGAATCTATCATGTCATCTTCTTTCGCATAAGGGTAGTGTGTTCTAGAGAATATGTCATCTGCTTGTATCAAAAAATCTTCACAAGGAGGGGATAAATCAATGTCTTTATCCAAGGGTTCATCCCAAAAAGTAGAATTATCCACAATGGGTTCATGAGGAAGAGACTAATCAACATCAAAATCCAAAATTTCATCCCAAATAGGAGGATTATCCATAATGGTTTCATGAGGAAGAGAGTAATCAACATCCAAACCCAAAAGTTCATCACAAATAGGAGGATTATCCACAATGGCTTCATGAGGAAGAGAGTAACCAACATCAAAATACAAAGGTTCATCCCAAATAGGAGGATTATCCATAATGGTTTCAAGAGGAAGAGAGTAATTGATGAAGGGTGCTCCCCTTAATACCACAAACACATAATAGAAACAGAGAAACAACAACAATATGCAAGAACAAAAAATTGGTTTCTTATTATCTCCACAAATGTGGAATTACAAACTTTTAGAATTACAATATACAAAGCCACATGGGCATTCCCTTACAATATTTTGTAGGAAAAAGCCTCGAATCAATACTCAGATCTACTACCTAGAACTGCCCTAAACAACACTACGGGCCTTCTTTATATAGGCATTTTCCACCGCCCGAGAAGGTTCCAGAAATTTAGCCCTTAGGACCAACCAAACTTAGAATTATTTTATTTTTCAATTTATTACATCAAAGTCGGCTCAAAATAAATTTTGAAACCTAAACAGAAATTTTGAAGGAAAATTATTTTCTGCCATTTTAGGTGACCCGACTTTCAAAGACCATAAGTCGTTACTAGTTGACCCGATTGACTATTATAACCCCATTTTAGAAAGGCCATGAGGTGCTCTATAGGCTTGATTGATGCAAGCACCTGTCACCCAAATTTTTGACCTTATCCAGGGCCTCTAAAGCCTTCAAAACTGAGTTCAAAGTTTCTGTACCCTACTGTCAATACCGAAAATCTTCAATATCATCAAAACTAGACTTGATCTAGCCATGAAACTTTGCTGGCAGGCTGATATGACTAAGATGAACCTCCACATGTAAAATCAGAACATTCTGAGATCATAAGACCAACTTACTAAAAATAGCAAGTTTCCATAAATAGCAGCTTTGCACAAGATAGCCCTTATTGAATACAAAAAGAAAAATATTTTTGGGTGATGCAAGATTGCTCTTACACCCAGGATGCTCCTGCATCAGACACTTGAGGTAATTTGAGAAGTGAGCCCGTCATGTCTCAGGTGTGTAGAGGAAAACCAAGATAGTTAACCTCCTCCTTTGTCAGCCATGATGAATCTTCAATAGGTCATCCTTTCCACTTGACCAGATATTCTTCATATGTCTTGTTCCTTGTGCTTCTACCAACATGACTATCCAATATATCCTCAATCTCTCTGGTATCTGAACTAGTTGCTGGAATACTCCACTATGCTGTTGTGATCTCATCTTCAACACCTCCCTCATGATACTCTGTCAGATCTAAAATGTTAAACACTGGTGAAATATTTAGCTCAATAGAAAATTCTACTTTATATGTGTTTCCTGAATCATGCTTCTTCAGTATTTTACATGGTCCAAACTTCTTCATTTTCAATTTGTTATATGTACCAACTAGAAATCGCTCCTTCCACAAATGAACCATGACCTCATCTCCAACCTAAAAATTCTTATGCCTCCTTTTCACATCTGCCTTAGCCTTATACTGTGCATTCAACTTGGTAATATGCTTCCTCACCTCTTCATGGATGTTCTTCAAGTGTTCTGCAAAATCCTCAACTTCAGCACTACTTATTTCTCCTTTATCTATCTTTCTCAACTCAGATGCATTTCTGGGACTATTTCAATAGACAATCTAGAATGGTGATTTACCAGTACTCCTATTGATAGAATTATTGTATGCAAATTCTGCCTATGGTAAAATCAAATCCCATCCTATTGGTTTATCTCCAACCAAACATCTCAGCAAATTTCCCAAACACCTATTCACCACCTCTATCTATCCATCAGTCTATGCATGATGTGATGAAATGAACTTCAAATCTATTTTCAACTTCTTCCATAATGTACGCCAGAAATAACCAATGAACTTAGTGTCCCGATCTGAAACTATGGTCTTTGGCAAACCATGTAGTCTCACTACTTCTCTGAAAAACAATTCTGCTACATGAACAACATCATTAGTCTTCTTGCAAGGAATAAAATGTGCCATCTTTGAAAATCTATCAACTACCACAAAAATTGAATCATGTCTCCACTGTGTCCTCAGTAATCCAAGAACAAAGTCCATACTGATATCCTCCCAAGGCTTCTCTAGTACAGGTAATGGATGATACAACCTTGTATTCTGCTTCACTCATTTCACCATCTGACATACTCTACAACTCTATACAAACTTCTTGACATCTTGCTACAACTGTGGCTAATAATAATTCTTACTAACCAAAGCAAGGGTTTTATGATGACCAAAATGTCCACCCAATCCTCCACTATGCTTCTCCTTGATGACATTCTCCCTCATAGAACTTCTTGGAATGCATGACTAACTCCCTCTAAATAGCATATCATCTTGCATTATGAAATCCAGCCACTTCATCCTATCTAGAGTAATAGGTTCTTTACAAGTTCTCTAAGCTTCACCAAAATTAGGATCCTCTGGATACAAATTCTTGAGTTCCTTGAACCCAACCACCTCAATCTATAGCTCTGTCAGCAATAGTTTCCTTATGCTAAGCACGTCTACAACCCTGTTAGACTTTCCACTTCTGTGTTTCAAAACAAATGTATAACTCTACAAAAACTCAACCCATTTCAAATGCCATTGATTCAACTTTCCTTGACCATTCAAATATTGCAAAGCTTGATGATTAGTATACAAAAAAAACTCCTTAGGAAGTAGATAGTGTCTCCACTTCTTCAATGCCTGAACTATAGCATAAAATTCTTGATCATAAAAAAAATATTTTCTCTTGGCATCATTTAACTTCTCACTGAAATAAGCAATAGGTTTACCTTCTTGGCTCATAATAGCTCCTATTGCAGTACCACTAGCATCATAATCTACTTGAAACACCTTATTAAAATTTGGAAGTGCTAAAACAGGTTGTTCTATGACCTTTTTTTTCAACAATTGAAAACTCTTTTCTGCCCCATTAGTCCACTTAAAGTCTTTTCTATCCCCTCTCATTGTTTCAGTCAAGGTACCATAAATACTGCTAAAATTTCTGATAAAATTTCTGTAAAAACTAGGTAGACCATGAAAAGATCTTACCTCAGTAGCACTCCTTGGAGTAGGCCATTCAAGGATAGCATGTACCTTCTCTGGGTCCATTTTAAGACCTTCTGCTAAAACTACAAATCCCAAATACACTAACTCTTTCTTCACAAAATTGTACTTCTTCAAATTAATTAATAATTTGTCATCTCTTAACTTCTCAAACACCATATGAATATGCATCATATGCTCTTCCAATGTCTTACTAAAGATCAAAATATCATCTAGGTACACAATGACAAACTTACCTACAAATTCTTTCAGAACCTTATTCATGAGCCACATGAAAGTGCTCAGTGCATTGGTTAGCCCAAAAGGCATGACTAACCACTCATACAATCCTTCCTTTGTCTTGAAGGCAGTCTTCCATTCATCTCCTTCTCTGATCTGAATTTGGTGATATCCACTTTTTAAATCTATCTTTGAGAAATACACAGCTCCACTCAAACAGTCCATAATATCATTCATGCATGGCAATGGAAACCTATACTTGATTGTGATCTTATTTATTTCTTTGGAATCTATACACATCCTGCACTCTCCATTCTTCTTTGGTGCTAATACCATTGGTATAGCACATGGACTCAGGCTCTCCTGAATCAATCCCTTTTGTAACAACTCATGCACTTGTCTATTCAACTCTTCACTTTCTGTTGGTGTCATTCTATGTGATGCCTTGTTTGGAAAACTAGCTCCTAGAATCAAATCCATTTGATGATTGATCTTCCTTACCGGTGGTAATCCATCAGGTACATTATCAGACACAATATCTTTAAACTCATTCAATAAATTTGCAACCTCTATAGGTACATCCTCTACTTCCTCTTTACCAGCTTTTGGAATTAAAGAAAAACACACATGCTCATGCCTCATAGCATCTAGGAATTTCCTTCCATCAACAAAATTTATTCTTGCATTACCACATACCTTTTCTTTGGTCTCCTTCAATGGATTTATCTTATGTCGCACTCCATCCTTTGTCAGGGAATAGGTATTCACATGACCATCATGTACAACACATCTGTCAAACTGCCACAGCCTACCCAACAACATGTGACATGCATCCATAGGTAAGATATCACATAGTACCTCATCATGGTACCCCCCAATCTTGAACTTGACTAGGCACTGTTCACTGACCATGACCTTGTGGTCATCCTGCACCCAGGCAATCTGATATGGATGTGGATGTTTCTATCTCTTGAGCTTCAACTTTGTCACCATCTTTTCTGACACCAAATTGTCAATGCTTCCACTATCAATAATCACATCAAAACATTTACCCTCACACTTGCATCTAGTGTGAAATAGGCTCCTCCTTTGTTCAGGTTCATTCTCACCACTTAGCAGGACTCTTCTGTTAATCAACGTTTCTCCTCTTTCAGCATCTTCAGAATTTGATGGTCGGGCATCTTCATCTACATGTGCAACTCTAGCCTAGCATTCATTCCTCCTATCCATCCTTCCTTGGCATTGAGGACATTCAAATTCCCTATGACCTTCTTCTCCACAGTGAAAACATGTTCCATGGAAGCCTCCTCTTCCTAAACCTTGTCCTCTTCCTCTTCCTCTTCCTCTCTAATCTCTATTGTTCTGATCTTGGAAATGATTGGAATTATTTTCTCTCTAATTTTGACTACTACTGGCCTCATCCTTCTTTTTTTGAATCTTCATTTCAGCCTCCATATGACCATCCACAAAATTGTCCACCGCAACCCCTTCCATTTTATCTGCTCTCGAACTTCTTTTTCAACTTTTCCTCTACTTTTAGGGAAAATTGGTATGCCTCTTCAATATTATTCATTCAAACTAGATTCAGCTCCTCCTGAATGCTCAGCCTTAACCCATTAAGGTAATGGGCAACTTTCTCCTTATCAGCTTCTGCATGGCCTATTCTGATGAGGATTTGATAGAACTCCTTTGTATACTCCTGAATAGATCTTCCTACCTGCTTCAAACTTTGCATCTTCTTCAGTACATCAAGATCATAATCAACAGGAATGAACTGCCACTTCAATTTATCCACCATTTGATCCCATCTTGTGATTTTATCTTTCCCTCTTCTATTTCACTTGAATTGAAGCTCTTGCCACCAGATCTTTGCATGACCTTTCAGTCTGGCCTTCGTGAATTTGACCTTATCAGGATCCTCAATATCTTCATACTCAAAATATTCTTCACATTCATTGATCCAGTCGATCAACTCCTCAGGGTTAAGATTTCTTGAAATTGCAGGAACCTAAATCTTAGGTCTTTTTCTGATCTTGGAAATGGCATGAAAAAGTATTTCTTCCTCCTAGTTCACAACTTTGACTTCTCCTTCTTAATCTTCTTCTTCGGCTTCATCCTCACTTTCATCTCTGACATTAAGATTCATTCCTCTGTAAATCTCCTCTTCCAATGCTCGCACTTATCTCTAGAGTGCTCTAACCTCAGGTGTTACAACACCAACTCTTTCGCCATGTTCCCTTCATGGAGGCATTTTCGCGATGCACACTGAAACCCTAACCATGACCCTGGTGCAAACTACCTCATAATCAGTGATCTATTTACACAGTCAAGAACTTTTTCTCTGATACCACTTGATGAAGGGTGCTCCCCTTAATACCACAAACACATAACAGAAACAGAGAAACAACAACAATATGCAAGAACAAAAAATTGGCTTCTTATTATCTCCGCAAATGTGGAATTACAAACTTTCAGAATTACAATATGCAAAGCCACATGGGCATTCCCTTACAATATTTTGTAGGACAAAGCCTCGAATCAATACTCAGATCTACTACCTAGAACTGCCCTAAACAACACTACGGGCCTTCTTTATATAGGCATTTTCCACCGCCCGAGAAGGTTCCAGAAATTTAGCCCTTAGGACCAACCAAACTTAGAATTATTTTATTTTTCAATTTATTACATCAAAGTTGGCTCAAAATAAATTTTGAAACCCGAATAGAAATTTTGAAGGAAAATTATTTTCCACCATTTCAGGTGACCCGACTTTCAGAGACCATAAGTCATCACCAGTTGACCCAATTGACTATTATAACCCCATTTTGGAAAGGCCATGAGGTGCTCTACAGGATTAAATCATGCAAGTGCTTGTCTCCCAAATTTTTGACCTCATCTAGGACCAATAAATCCTTCAAAACTGACTTCAAAGTTTCTGTACCTTGCTGCCAATACCAAAAATCTTCAATATCCTCAAAACTAGACCTGATCTAGCCATGAAACTTTATTGGCAGGCTGATATGACTGAGATGAACCTCAAAATGTAAAATCAGAACATTCTGAGATCGTAAGACCAACTTACTAAAAATAGAAAGTTTCCATAAATAGAAGCTCTGCACAAGATAGCCTTTATTGAATACAAAAATTCAAATATTTTTGGGTGATGCAAGATTGCTCTTACACCCTGGATACTCTTGCATCAGTAATCAACATCCAAATCCAAAGGTTCATCCCAAATAGGAGGATTATCATCCCTATCCATAAAGCGTATTGTAGGAAATCCATAAGTCATTGAAGATTGATCCCTAAAGGAGAAAGAAGGTAAATTGTATTGTAAAATAGGCTCATAGAAAAGGCATAGATTAGGAGAAGAATTAACATCAATCCCTAACTCATCTTTGTAAATGTCAATTAAAGAGGTTGTGGAGGAGGGCGAAATAGGAATAGGATCAATGCAGATCTTATTCAAACAATTTTCATCCTCACTTCCATGTACCTCATTAAGGGATCTATCATCTTGAACAACAAAAGCCTCATCAAAGTACTCAAAACAAGAATCATACATGTTGAATACTAAAAGTAGGAAAATGTAAATGTTTTTGTATTTTTAAAGATTTTTTGCATTTTTTTTGGATTTTTGAAATATAAATGCAAGGGCATAAATAAACCTAATATTAATGCAAGAAAGCATTAACCACAAATCTAACACAATAGGGCATCTAAATCCACAAAAGAAAGGAGAGTAAGTATGTCGGGTTCACCAAAATGTAAAGTGAAGGTGAACACACAAGAGAATGCAAAGGAAGATCTAGCACAATAGGGCATCTAAATCCATGAAAGAAAGGGGTAAGTATGTTGGGTTCACCAAAATGTAAAGGATAAAATATGGATGGGGTCCTAGAACAATGGTTTTCCCATAAAATAGACCCTAAAGTCAATATTTTATACTTAAATTTAAATTGTATTGATATGGAAAGTAAATGTAAATGACTAATGTTGAAATGAACAGATAAAGGTACTTACCTCCGAAAAAGAACCTGCTGAAAACCCTATCAAACAATGTCAAAAACTATTGATTTTCATAAATCTGAACTAAAACTGTGAGATCTACAAAACCCATAAATCTTTTCCAACTCTAAGGGAGGTTGTCTTTGACCCTCATAAAAGGTCAAGGGCTACATTTTTATTCTAAAGGTCGATTCTGACTTTGTTCATAGATCTCAGAAGTTTTCCGAAAAGGGTATCCAAATCTAATCTCAAATCCGAAATTCCGCATCTATACCTACAAGAAAAATAGTTTTGTTGTTTGTTTGGGGGGTTTCCCTTGGTCAAACCCCAGTTTGGAGTCAACCTTAATAATGAAATTAAAATGGAGAATGATAGCAAGTAGTAGAAGTATATCTAACAACGAAGCTATGATATTCAATAGATATGCAAATTGTATTTGAAATGTAATCAAGTATGTTAATATGAAAGCTTGAACATAACATTAAACCTCCATGCTTGTATGCTTGGAATCCACCTTGATAGAAGAATGAATGGATCTTGAATATGAATAAAAGATCTTGAAGGAAGATCACACCATCATGATGGTTAGATCTAGGGTTTGAATGATGAATCTTGAATACTTGAACCAAATCCCTTCAATGGCTTGAATGCTTGAATACTTGATCTTCAATGGAGAACTTGGATGGAGAAGAAGACTTGAATGCTTGAAAGAATGCTTTCTTGAATGCTTGATCTTGCTTGAGAGAGAATTTGATGGCTTGTGAATATCTCCTTGAGAGCTCCTTGATGATGAAATTTCTTGGTGAATAATGGATGAGAAAATGAGAGAGGAAGGCCTCCTTTTATAGTGAACTAGGGCACAATCCTCTAGAGGGGCCACCTTGGAGAATTAAATCCCAATTAGGTCCTAACCTTTAGAAAATATACCTAGATTAAATTCAATTTGAGGATTTACCATTTTGAAACCTGAAATGGCTGACCTAGAGGTGGGAAAATAAATATCCCTGAAACTCGACACCCAAAAATCAAGGAAATTTGAAATCTAGATAGGGGGTCAAGGATGAGCTCGAACCTAACCAGGTTAGGGTTGAGGTCAATCCTAACCAGGTCAAGCCCATGGTCGATCATAACCAGTTCAGGGTTGAGGTAGACTTTGATCGCATAATGTCAACTTTGACCTTGTGGTCAAAAACCTCAGGATCCTAACCCATAATGTTAGGAAATGTAGATTGAACTTAAAATCAGGGACAGATAAAAGCAAAATGGGGAGAACAAGTCTAATCCAAGCAAAGAGCTGCTTCAAGGTTCTTGACATGACCTAGACCACTCACTTAGAAGGCTAAACACTCTTAACATGGAAGTGCTTCCATTTTAAGACAACACATTAAGCCCCCACTTTAGCAATAGTATGGATTTGATGCAAAATCTTGGTAAAGGAGAAGAAAGAGGAGATCCAAGTGGATTCGCAAAGAGATAAAATAACACTTAGCTAAGGACACAAGCCCCCAGGCTAAGGATTCTAACTCAACATACATGCACGAGGGTGCAAAAAACCAAAAGAACAAGGGTTAGTACTAAATAACATAGATCAATTAGCATAAGAAACCTTGCTAAGAGATACTTCTCATACTAATATCATATTTGGAAACCTATCATAAAAGCATAAATGATTACATAAGAAAGACAAGAGCAACACTATAAATAACATAGCTTCATGATCCAGTCCTCCTAGTATGAAAGAGAAAAGAGAGAAGGGGAGAAGAGTGATTAACTTGCCTAGTAAGATGCCCACCTTACCATGAATCACCCTGGAGGGAAAGCCCAATAGGTTCACCTATAAACTATGCTTGCAATTGTAATGCATCTTTTGATAGCTTCTCGAATACACATAGATCCACCTTCTTGTATCACTATGAATATCAAATGCATGTCTCCTCAGGATTTAGCAACTTATGTTCCTTACCTTTAGAAGATTTAGCATATAAATGCATGTCTTTTTAGGAGCTAGCAACTTATTTACATTACCTTCTAAGATTTAGCATATTGAAAAATTTGAAAAATGCATGTCTCTTCGGGATTTAGCAACTTATGTGCGTTATCTTTGGAAGATTTAGCATATGGATGCGTGTCTTTTTAGGATTTAGCAACTTATGTGTGTTACCTTCTAAGATCTAGCATGTTTGAAATTGAAAATACATGTCTCTTTAGGATTTAGCAACTTATGTGTGTTACCTTCTGAGATTTAGCATATAAATAAATAAAGATATAGTACAAGGGAGACCCTATATAGGCCCCCCTCCTTAACTTGGAAAAAACATACTATTTTAACATGTTAAGGAAAAGAAAGAACAAGGATAAAGCCTTATTTAGCATCAAGACAATATCCACAAACAACACCCAGTCCAAGCCAAGAAGGTCACAACTCCTATGAGGCCATGGAAGGGACAAATGAAAAGAGATATCATGCAAGAAGTGAAAAGAAAGTAACCCTTATGAGGGATAGCATACCATTCATTTTCCAAGGTGAGAGATATATCAACCATGGAAACCCAATGTCAAACAATAATAGAGGTTGTTATAAAGGACATAGATCCTGAATGCAAACCAAAATTTTCATGTATGATTGGATATCACATAATAGATAGATACTACTTAACCAAGGAAAGAGGTGAATCTCGAAAAGATAAAAAAGAAGGAAATTGCATCCTTGCCCCCCAAGTGTAGGAACAAAGATGGAAGAGGATACCTACTTCACAATTCAAGGAGATATCCCATTTAGCAACAATGTATACCATATTCTTAGATAGGGATATTGACCCCTACATCTAAGAGTATAGATAATCATGAAAAGAATATGTCACTCTTGAAAAAGGATCATCAAATGAAAGAGATCTTAACAACAAGACCCCCACCAAAGAGGATTTCTTTAGATAAAATATCATCTTCCAAAGGGTGAGAACAAAGATTCAATCATCAAGCCCCCTGTAAAGAAGAAGAAGAGGAATCTTTGACATGAGGGAAACAACTCTAACACCAAAGCAAGGGTGAGAGTTTATAAAGAACATAATTTGCAACATAGAGAAGAAGTGACGACCAAGACAATAACTTCTCATATAAGAAGGTTATCCATAGTCAAAACATATATCAATATGATGAAATAATATTGCAATATAAACAAATAACACTAAGATAAGGAAAAAAGTTCCCTAGACAAAGAGAGAGAAGAAATAACCTTGGCCCCCAGGGATGTAAGGTAAGGGATATCTTTGCAAGACACATATCCTATAAAAAGATATCTTGAGTAATAGAAGAGAGAAATGGATGAAAAACTATCACAATACAAACCATAGAAATAAATGAGAGAACAACCAATAAAGCTCAAAGAAGGAACATAATGGATTATAAAAGATAGGAAGAAATATACCTCTTGCCCCCCAGTCTAGAGGACAAAAGATCTATGTTATATCAGAGTGAGGGGTAAAATTATGAAGAAATCTCAAAGGAGAAGTTTCTTTTCTCTTATATTTATAGACCAGATAATAAGGAGAAGGTACTTTGAAGAATCTGTGCACATCATGAACCATAGATTGAACCTCAACATAATTGTGGGAAAAACTAGGAATAGAAGATGAAGAATTAGGAATCGAATTAGGAAAGATAGGATTAGGATTATGAATATTAGGAACACTAGTAAAAGTGTAGGAAGTGATATGAATGGAAGACACAACCAAAGGAACACTTGGAACCACAGCTGGAAAAGGGTTGGAATAGATATAAGTAATACTATGGTAAGAAGGTTGTGAGGTAGGATCTTGATTTCCCATAAGATCACAACTAAGAGGAAGAGTATTTAGGGAATTTATATCTTTCTCCCCTAATGCCTCATATCTAGAAGGAATCCAAAATGGAGGTGGATAATCTATAATGTCATCTTCTTTCTCATAAGGGTAGTGTATTCTAGAGAATATGTCATCTTCTTGTATCAAACAATCTTCACAAGGAGGGGATAAATCAATGTCTTTATCCAAGGGTTCATCCCAAAAAGTAGAATTATCCACAATGACTTCATGAGAAAGAGAGTAATCAACATCAAAATCCAAAGGTTCATCCCAAATAGGAGGATTATCCATAATGGTTTCATGAGGAAGAGAGTAATCAACATCAAAACCCAAAGGTTCATCCCAAATAGGAGGATTATCCATAATGGCTTCATGAGGAAGAGAGTAATCAACATCAAAATCCAAAGGTTCATCCCAAATAGGAGGATTATCCATAATGGTTTCATGAGTAAGAGAGTAATCAACATCCAAATCCAAAGGTTCATCCCAAATAGGAGGATTATCATCCCTATCCATAAAGTGTATTGTAGGAATTCCATAAGTCATTGAAGATTGATCCCTAAAGGGGAAAGAAGTTAAATTGTATTGTAAAATAGGCTCATAGAAAAGACATAGATTAGGATAAGAATTAACATCAATCCCTAACTCATCTTTGTAAATGTCAATTGAAGAGGTTGTGGAGGAGGGTGAAATAGGAATAGGATCAATGGAGATCTTATTCAAACAATTTTCATCCTCACTTCCATGTACCTCATTAAGGGATCTATCATCTTGAACAACAAAAGCCTCATCAAAGTACTCAAAACAAGAACCATACATGTTGAATACTAAAAGCATGAAAATGTAAATGTTTTTGTATTTTTAAAGAAATTTCATAATTTTTTTGGATTTTTTAAATATAAATGCAAGGGCATAAATAAACCTAATCTTAATGCAAGAAAAGATTAACCACAAATCTAACATAATAGGACATATAAATCCACAAAAGAAAGGAGAGTAAGTATCTCAGGTTCACCAAAATGTAAAATGAAAGTGAACACACAAGTTAATGCAATGGAAGATCTAGCACAATTGGGCATCTAAATCCACAAAAGAAAGGGGTAAGTATGTTGGGTTCACCAAGATGTAAAGGATAAAATATGGATGGGGTCCTAGAACAATGGTTTGCACATAAAAGAGACCCCAAAGCCAATATTTTATACTTACATTTGAATTGTATTGATATGGAAAGTAAATGTAAATGAATAATGTTGAAATGAAGAGATAAAGATACTTACCTCTAAAAAAGAACCTGCTGAAAACCCTGTGAAACAGTCGCAAAAACTATTGATTTCTACATTCTTGAACCAAAATTGCAAGATCTACAAAACCTAGAAATATTTTTTAATTCTAAGGGAGGTCATCTTTGACCCTCATAAAAGGTGAAAGGCTACATTTTTATTCTGAAGGTCAATTCTGACTTTGTTCATAGATCTTGAAAGTTTGCCAAAAAGGGTATCCAAATCTACTCTCAGATCCAAAATTCCACACATGTACCTGCAAGAAAAATGGTTTTGTTTTTTGTTTGGTGGGTTTGCCTTGGTCAAACCCTGGTTTGGAATCAACCTTAATATTGAAATTGAAATGGAGAATGATAGTAAGTAGTAGAAGTAGATATGACAACGAAGCTATGATATTTAATAGATATGCAAATTGTATTTGAAATGTAGTCAAGTATGTTAATATGAAAGCTTGAATATAACATCAAACCTCCATGCTTGTATGCTTGGAATCCACCTTGATAGAAGAATGAATGGATCTTGAAGATGAATAAAGGATCTTGAAGGAATATCACACCATCATGATGGTTAGATCTAGGGTTTGAATGATGAATCTTTAATACTTGAACCAAATCCCTTCAATGGCTTGAATGCTTGAATCCTTAATCTTAAATGGAGAACTTGGATGGAGAAGAAGACTTGAATGCTTTCTTCAATGCTTGATCTTTCTTGAGAGAGAACTTGATGGCTTGTGAATATCTCCTTGAGAGTTCCTTGATCATGAAATTTCTTGGTGAATAATGGATGAGAAAATGAGAGAGGAAGGCATCCTTTTATAGTGAAATAGGGAACAATCCTCTACAGGGCTGACCTTGGAGAATTAAATCCCAATTAGGTCCTAACCTTTAGAAAATATACCTAGATTAAATTAAATTTGAGGATTTACCATTTTGAAACCCGAAATGGCCAACCTAGAGGGAGGAAAACAAATATCCCCAAAGCCTGACACCCAGAAATGAAGGAAATTTGAAATCTCAACAGGTGGTCAAGGTTGAATTTGACCCCATAAGGTTGACTTTGACCTTGTGGTCAAAAACCTTAGGATCCTAACCCAGAATGTTAGGAAATGCAGATTGAAGTGAAAATTAGGGATAGATAGAAGCAAAATGAGAAGAACAAGTCTAATCCAAGAAAAGAGCTTATTCAAGGTTCTTGACATGACCCAGACAACTCACTTGGAGGGCTAAACACTCTTAACATGGAAGTGCTTCCATTTTAAGATGATACACTATCGAACATCCATGATCAAGCCAATCCATCCCATCACATCCATAGTCTTGTAGCAAGCCTTGATCTCAATCCAATCATCATCATTGGGTTACATCCTTCCCAAATCTATGTCATCATAGGGCACATCATCTATCATTTAGCCTATCTATCATCAGTCCATCTTGGATTTCCAACCCAATTGGCACATCATCTAGCATATCTTTGTAGCATCAGCTTTGTCCCTAGCCTCTTTGTACATTCTATCTTGAGTCTTGTACCATAGCGTTAGTTCATGTCTCCACCTAAGCTCATTTGTACATATGTGTCTTTAGGTCCCCATCCTTTTAGTCAGTCAGCCCTTGTGTCATCATGACCTAATCTAGCTAATCACTTCAACAATCATCCCTTGGTCCTTTTTGACGTTTGAGTATCTTACCCATCTCTTGTCATAAGAATCCTTATCTAGTTCCCCATTATCTACTTTGTGTCAATCCTTTGAGTTGTTCAATAGTTATCTTAAATCAGAATCAATCTTAGTGCTACCCTTTGACATAAAATTTGTCTAGGGAATCTTGTACTTTTCTTTGTACACCTCATCATCTTGAGCAAGAGATTGGTATGCACTGGCAAGAATATCATCTTCCAAAGATCATCAGTCTATCTTAGGTTGACAAATCCAAACCTATCCTATCTGATCCTACACAAGGAAGAAAAAACTCATCCTTGACACTTAGTAATCCTTCACCATCCTCTACAAATCAATCCTTAGTAAATCAATCATCCTCCATCATCATACCTATGGAAAAAGGTTTGTGAGATACTTGTTAGTTCATATTTTTCCTTTGGATCTTTTCTTATCTTTTGAGCTATCTTGTCAATATCTCCCCATCAAATGTATGTATCGTCATGTCTTGATGTACATATTCTCATCTATCTTGCAACTATATTTGATCTAAAATCTTGTCCCACCTAGCATTGTACTTCACCAATATCAATTGTCAACTATCCTTGATCAACATGGCTATCTTTGAACCTCATCATTTTCCAACAAACAACAACATGACATTCTCCCCATTAGCATCGAGTTCGCACAGATGTATGCTTCTATATTGTCTGGCCTAAGCCTTATCATGGGTCCACATAGATGTATCCTTCTAGTTAGATCTAATCCCCCACCAATCACACTAGGTCTATGTCGATGTATCCTTCCAAACATTCAGACCAATCTTCCAACCATCAATCAGCTCAATCATGTCAAATCTCTCTCCTTGGAAAAGGATGCCTTTTGAAGTTATCATTGTGACCTTGGATTTTATCCTTTGGGTCTTGTTAATCTTTTATAGATTCTTGTTTTTCTCTACTCAAAGTCACCACAATCCTTTATATCATGGTGTGCTACAAATGAGGGTAACCTAGGGCATGGTCTTTTGATCTTTTTCTTTTGCTTGTGAGTCAGTCGTGTATTTCTAGTTCTTCCAGAATCGTTTCCACCATGCCTCCTCTAGGTTTCATGTGTGATGTTGGGGAAACCATGCATGTCTTTTTTATGTCAGTCCTATGCAACATTGGTGACAAGGCCTTGTGTTCTTTCACAACCTTGGTAGGTCTCTAGCATTGCTATATCAAACTAGGTTGTACTCTCTAGAAAGATTCAACGCATGGAGCTCCCTAAATCCCCCATCCAACATCATATAGATTAATCTTGCATCTTTCATATAGTTGCATCTTGCATCTCACCATCATATTGCACTCATGCATCTTTTCTATTGTAAGATTGGTTATTTATCCTGCTTTCTTCCTTTTCTCTCCCTTATGTTTCCTTTCTAGAAAATTCCACAACGTTTCCTCTTTGCATTATTTTCTCAAGGGGGCACAACCCTTTATTCCTCCAAATTCTAGCCCAAGGCATCTTATTTTCTTGTCTTTGATGCCATGCCACTTGCGGCATCACATCAAAGAGGGGAAAAATGTAGACACCTAAAAATCCATTAAAAAATAAAAGTATTTTTTATTTTTCTAAAAACCCCTAATGACATCATCATTTATTAATTAATTAATTAATATATTTTTATACTATTAATTTCCTTTATTTTAATTAAGAATATTTAATTAAAGAATCTTTCCCTGAAGCATTTAAATCAAATTTAAATGATTTTCTTCTCTTTATTGAATCAATATTCAATAAATGATGTCACAATCCCTAAATAAATTTAATATTTATTTCAAGCCTCAAAAGACTAGAATCTTCTAGCCTTTCCTAAACCCTTCTAATCTTCCCTAAACCTATTTAGGAGAAGTTACCTATTGGAAATTTGGGTGATTTAGATACTTAGATGTTGTCATTATGGCAACATATGATCTACATGAAGATCGCACATGACAGAGAGCAAGTATGATAGAGCGTAAAGCAAAATTGCGTAAGTATGAGACAGTGTATCTTCCAGTGTACCTGGAGATAGTTTTGATTAGCAATGAAGATTGGAGTAAGTCTAGTTCTTGTGCACTTGAAAATAGATACTATGATGACTATAGAAGACTCACCTAAGAGTGCAAGTCTATACGACATGTACGGAAGAAGTTATGATAGTTTTACTAGAGATAGTGTTGAGCCAGCAGGACATAATATAAAGACAAAATTGGTAAAGAGTTAACGGATTATTTTGTTTATCAAAATAATATCTTAACAATATAAAGAGATGACATCCTAGATTTTAACCCTTGAGTAAAGATATATTTATATAATGCTTATGTCAAGCTAACTGTAAAAGTTATTAGTCTTAATAATTTGTATAAAGAGATGTACTGATGTAATGATGTAAGTGAGATCCGGTATAGAGAAAGTAGTATATGATAGCAAAATTATAAGCGAAGAGATATTGATGCGAAGTTTTGAAAGCAAGCAAGTAGTATAAGGTTATGTATCTTACCATATTTTGTATTCAGTAATCATTGTACATTGCTTGTTTGAGTAGTGGGCTCATCTAGTAATCTTATTTTGTACCACCAAATCTTAGTAGGGTTGAGGCTTCTAACAAGGCCTAAAGTCCCTTAATTAGGACTGAGACACTATATGCATGTAATAGTCTCCTAACAAGGTCAACATCCTTAACATGATACTTTGGATTAGTGGATCTTTTTGGGTACCATCCCCACCAGGGTTTTCCCTTGGTGAGGGTTTCCTCGAGAAAAAAGAATGTGTTATGAGTTCATTTATTTTACTGCTATGCATGTTCTTTAATTTATTATGTTATGCATGCATTAAGATAATTTTTTATATCCATAATTGGGAAAAAGTAAAAGTTTGTAGAATACTGATTCACCCGCCCTCTCAGTATTCCCTATTCCTACCAATTTGTATTAGAGATTAGTTACTCAGAAAAGAATCATTCAAGGAAAGCCTAGTAGCTTGAGTAAGATCTCTATGGATATGGATCAGGTATAGAAGAATCATGAAGAAGCTCTTGAATAGATTGATATGCTTATTGAAGAAAGAGATACTCTAAAAGGAAAGTATGATGATGCAAAGAACCTCATTGAAAAACTAAAAAATAAGTTGGAAGATCTGAAACTAGAAAAGGAATCTACAATTCAAATTGAAGATTGTGATGACAACCTGGAAAAATAAAATGAGATCCTTAAACATGAATTGAAGATAGAAAATCTAAACTTAAGTCTGAAAGATGGAAATAGCAAGAATGAAGCAGGCCTGAAATCTGAGAATGAAAACCTAAAGCTTGATAATGAAGATCTAAAATCTAAACTTGGTAAAGTAACATCTGAACTTGAGAAAAATAAATTGTAGTATGCTAAACTTGAGAAGTACAATACAATTATGAAAGGTGAACTGACTCAATCTAAGAAACAACTTGAGAGATTATATTTAAATAGTGAGAAGATTGATGAACAAATGTCTTATCAGAAACTATTTTATGATAAAACTGGTCTTGGATTCAACTCATCTAAAATAAATAAAGAAAGCAAGGAACCAGATCTGAAAATATCTGAAAGCATAGAAGAAAAGAAATCTGATGAAGTTAACAAACCTGAGGATAAACCTAAAGAAGAAGAACCATCTCAGCAAGAGGAGTCACCTAAAGGTACACAAAGAGAATTCAAAGGTAGATGCTTTATTTGTAATACTTATGGTCATATGAAGAAAGATTTCATTGGTAAGCAATTTAGACCTCTTAATGGCTATTATTATAATTGTCATGGTTTTGGACATAGATCTATTGAATGTAGAAAACCTAAATTTATTGAGAATAATAATACTAGTAGAATTTTTATGAATACTAACCATGTAGATAAGAAACCTACTCAAGATATGAATAGGAGAAATGGAGTAGTATGTTATAGATGAAACAAAGCTGGACACATTTCTAGAAATTGCAAATCACAAATCAACCAATCAGGACCAAGATATGGAAACAATGGAATAATCTATCAGATATGTAACATGATTGGACATACAACAAGATTTTTTAGAATGAATAAGAATGTAAAAAGCCTTGAAGGATCCCTAAAAAAGTTAACAGAGAAGTCACAAAGCATTGTGACCACACAAATAGCATAGGCAGACCTACTTGAAAGAGAAAAGAAATTTATGAATTTATTTGATGATGAGTTTACCAACTTATCTGATATAGCTAAAGTGAAGGCACAAGCAACCTATGAGGACAAAGTACTTCTAGACACAAGTCAGAATATCAGGAATGACATCAACAGTCTTGATGTCTATATAAAAGACTTGAGAAGGAATGTGTACAGAGGTAGAACTTTGTACATTAAGTGTACAAAATCTAAGAGCCTTATATCAGAAGAAATTCAGAAGATTAAGGCAAAAGAAGTAGAGATTCAAATAGAGGTAAATCTTCTTGCCAGCCCCAATGTGAAGATATTGGATATTGAGAAGAAAATTTGCAAGATCTATGATGAAATAATGATTCTACATGATGACAAGGACAAGAAACTAAAAAGATTCACTCTTCTAAGAGAGTATATTTCAATTAAGTTAAGCATTATAGAAGGACAGTTGGAGGAATGTCTTTCATCAAAGACATCTTTTTCAGAAATTTAGTTTTGTAAACCTTCAAGCCTGTGAGATAGCATCTTATGGATTGTGTGCACTACTCAGTGTTGTAGACTCCATTAAGAAGGAATGGGAGAAAGAGATAGAGAACATGAAGATGAATTTTGCAGATTGTGTTGCAAGCCTACAGGCTCTAGAATATTGAATCAAGGAATACACATTTTTGTTTGATCACTGTTTTGAAACCCTCTCTTTTTGTCATTATTGTTAAAGGGAGACGGATATATAGCATAAAATTGATAAGGATGTATATTCTAAGGGGGATTATAGTATATAGTTAAGATATATGGAGTTATAAGGACAATGAATACATATTTTTTGTTATCGCCACATTTTTAAGTTTTTGAAGTCTTATGACTTAGCCAATTTTCTCATATGTTTCCACCAATGACAAAGGGGGAGATTGTTGGAAATTTGGCTGAGTTAGATACTTAAATTTTTTCATTATGGAAACATATGATCTACACGAAGATCACACATGATAGAGAGCAAGTATGACAGAGTGCAAAGCAAAATTGTCTAAGTATGAGACAGTGTATCATCCAATGTGCCCAAAGATAGTTTTGATTAGCAATAATGATTGGAGTAAGTTTAGTGCTTGCACACTTGAACATAGATACTATGATGACTATAGAAGATTCACATGAGAGTGCAAGTTAGTATGGCATGTACAAAAGAAGTTATGATAGTTTTACTAGAGACAGTGTCAAGCCGACAGGACAAAATATGAAGACAGAATTGGTAAAGAGTTAAGGGATTATTTTATTTATCAAAATAATGTCTTAACAATATAAAGGGACAACATCCTAGATGTTAACCCTTGAGCAAAGATATATTTTATATAATTCTTATGTTAAGCTGACTGTAAAAGTTATTAGTCTTAATAACTTGTATAAAGAGATGTAATGATGTAATGATGTAAGTGAGATGCGATATAGAGAAAGTAGTATATGATAGCGAAAGTATAAGCAAAGAGATATTGATGCAAAGTTATGAAATCAAGAAACCAGTATAAGGTTATGTACCTTACCATATTTTGTATTCAGTAATCATTGTACATTACTTGTTTGGGCAATGGGTTGATCTAGTAATCTTATTTTGTACTACCAACTCTTAGTAGGGTTGAGGTTTCTAACAAGGCCTTGTTGCCCAAAAATTCCCTGTCTTTCATTTTTCAGCCACGATTCCTATTTTTCAAAAAGAAATGCTCAGTGTCGAGAATCCAATGTGTTTTCTACTCAAATGTTGAAAACCCAGTGTGTTTTTGACCTCCTCTCTGCAGGCTTGGGAAGTTTCTGCCTTTTGGTCCGAAAATTTAGTGTGTTTTTGACCTCTCAGCTCTGAAAATTTAGTTTTTTTTCGACCTCAGACTGAAAACCTTCTATGTTTTTGACCCCTTCCACACTTTACACTTCTCTGGCATCTACATTTTTCCCTAAGCGCGCAACTCCGATGGGCGGGTCCCAGTGCCTAAAGTCATGCCAGTGCAGAGAAAGATCCAATGGCTATTGCATGATCACATGGGATCTTCTAATCCCATGAGATCATAAGACAACCATTGATGCGGTGTTAGAAAGGGATCTTCAGTGGTCAACTCCATCAGTTTGCGGTCATTGGTTAAGCATCACATAGTCAGTCACATGATCGCATGGGCCTTCTTGGCTGCATGCGATCATGCGACAAATGGTAAGCAAAGGACAAGCGGTCGACTCCAAGCACCGGTAGTTATCAGGTAGCATCATACGGTTAGTTGCATGATCGCATGGGCTCTTTTGAGACCATGTGACCATGTGACAAACCATCAGCGGTTTCAGTGGTGGTAGTTCATGGTTCGACAGTTAACGACAGGTGGTCTTGCGGGCTCGAGGTCTCTTCATTGGCATAGGTGCGATGAAGATCGACAGTTGTTGTATGATCTCATGGGATCTTTCGATCCCATGTGATCATCCGACAACCATCTGATGGGGATCTGCAGTTGGGTGGGTCCTATGCCAGGGGTGCCGAGGTGTTTGCTGGGGTAGCGGCCGGGACAAGTAAGGGAGTGCCACGTGGTGAGGTTTGGTAGGTTTTTGCGTAGTTACGCAGTTGGAGGTGGGCCCAATTCTATGTTCAGTTAGGTAGTCTCACAAATGAAAGAGGAATATTCTTTTTATCTGGTGATTAAGAGACTTTTTTTAGTCAGGTAATCTCTTGATGGAAAAGAATATGCTGATGGGGTAACGCGACTCAGCAACTATCATCGGATGGAGCAAAGATCAATGGATTTCGCGTAGTCACTAAGTAGAGGCCCAAGGTTAAGAAAAATAACGTGACTTGGTGACTAAGGAAGGGTGAACCTGGGGGTTAAGTTTTCTTGACCATCTAAAGCTTGTCGCATGATCTCATGCGGCCTCCTAGCCGCATGCAATCATGCAACAACCCCCAGCGGTCAACAAGGCTTCGGTGGGCTTGTGGTTTGGGGACATGGTGAGTTTGGCAAGTATGATGGCTAGTGGTTAGCGAAGCTTGACAGGTGGCCAACTTTTGTGGGCCTAAGGTGTCATTATGTGGAAAGGCGGGTGGCAGTTTTGAAGGAGTTGTCACATGATCACATGAAGGCCTTTCGGCTCATGTGATCATGCGACCATTGACATTTTCTGAGGGCGGAGGTAGTTTCTCAAGAGGTTGTCACATGATTGCATGAAGGCCTTTCAGCTTATGCGATCATGCGACCAATGCTTTATTAAAGCGGTGCGGCCCTTTTTTAGCTTTCTTCTGAGGGAGTTTTGTGCGGGTAGCTGGAATTAATGTTTCCAAAGGCTTATAGCTGGGAATGTTTACAGAGATCTTTTGGGCACTGTTTGGAGTCCTTTCCAGTATGGGATCAGATTTGGACATTCATGATAGAGTCCAGCTTGCAAAGAGGTAGATAGATGAAGTTTTTTGTCGACAGGTTGATCAATTCAGGGATGGACACATAGGAAAGATATATGATCTGTTGAGATATTTTGAAAAGCACATTTTTTATTAGAAGTAACTGATTTTAGGGATGATTATTATAATGTAGATCTATGTAGCCCTAATTCAGAGATATTTTGATTCCTGCCTGCGTGCAAAGATGTATATAATTTTTTTTGGAGCTTCTCTAGTTTAGAATTCACATTTTTGTAAAAAGAGAAAGTCTTTCCTTGGAGAACTATCTATAACATTTCTGCTCTCTATTTTTTCATATCTTGTAAATTCCTATTGATAATACAAGCATTGCAGAGGCATTTTTGTGATAGTCTTTCATGTCCTTGTGTGTTCCCTACTTGCATTATCTCTTATTGGATTGAGGTTTATGGATGTATGTTTTCAATGATGTCTTAGTTCCCCTGATTTCTCTTACTTTCTGTAACTGTGTGTGTTATTGTGTTGATCCAATTTAGATGCTCTGTGGGTATATTTTAGCCCCTGACAGTCTTGTCTCAATCCTACACTGAGTTATAGGAGGGAATGTTTGTTTGCAGGTCATGGATTGATGTCTAATCCTGAGAGTCTTGTTGTTATGAAAGAATCTTTCTCTTTCCCTGAACATCCTCTTTTGTTTGTAGACCCTTCCATGAAACACTTATGCAGGCCTATTCAGTAAGTTGTGATCTCCCAGAACTAAGCCTCTCATTGGTTTCATTCCTCTATACTAAGATCCAAACCCTAGTTTCAGTGCATCACCTAGTAGGACAGATTTGCTTCCTATCATTTCCCTTTCATGCATTCCTTCTATCCCTTTTCCCCTCAAGTTTACTTTCCTATTTAAAAGAAAATCAAGGTGACTATCCAAGAGGAACCAGCCTAGAATTTGGAGGTCTCATCTTGGTTAACAAAAGGTCTCACAACCTTGAGATGATTCCCTTGTTATACTAAGTTATCAAGACTACAAGAGCTTGAACTAAGGGTGCAAATTCAGTGTATAATAGGCCTAAAGTCCCTTAATCAGGGCTAAGATACTATATACATGTAATAGGCTCCTAAAAGGGTCAACATCCTTAACATGATACTTTTGATTAGTGGATCTTTGTGGGTACCATCCCCACCAGGGTTTTCCCTTGGCTAGAGTTTCCTCGAGAACAAATAATGTGCTATGAGTTCATTTGTTTTACTGCTATGCATATTCTTTTGTTTATTATGTTATGCATGCATTGAGATAATCTGTTATATCCATAATTGGAAAAAATTAAAAGTTTGTAGAATACTGATTCACCCCCTGATGAAGGGTGCTCCCCTTAATACCACAAACACATAACAGAAATAGAGAAACAACAACAATATGCAAGAACAGAAAATTGGCTTCTTATTATCTCCACAAATGTGGAATTACAAACTTTCAGAATTACAATATGCAAAGCCACATGGGCATTCCCTTACAATATTCTGTAGGACAAAGCCTTGAGCTATTACCCAGATCTACTACCCAGAACTATTCTGAACTGCCTAAGACAATAATACAGCCTTCCTTATATAGGCAATTATCCACCGCCTGGGAAGGTTCCAGAATTTTAGCCAATAAGGCCGACCAAACTTTGAATTGTTTTATTTTACATTTTATTACATCATATTCGGCTCAAGATAACCTTTGAAACCCGAACAGAAATTTTGAAAAAAATTATTTTTCGCCATTTCAGGTGGCCCAACTTCCGAAGACCATAAGTCATCACCAGTTGACCCGCTCGGCTATTATAACCCCATTTCGGAAATGCCACAAAGCGCTCTATAGGCTTGACCGGCACAAGCGCGCATCACCCAAATTTTGACCTCATCCGGGGCCTCTAAAGCCTTCAAAACTGAGTTCAAAGTTTCTGTACCCTGCTGCCAATACCGAAAATCTTCAATATCTTCCAATATACACTTGATCTGGCAATGAAACTTTACTGGCAGACTTATATGACCAAAATGAACCTCTAAGAAAGAAATCAGATCATTCTGAGCACATACAAAAATTACCAAAAATAGTAACTTTCTATAAATAGCAGCTCTGCACAAAATAACCCTTATTGAATAAAAACATAAATATTTTTGGGTGATGCAAGATTGCTCTTACACCCAGGATGCTCCTGCATCAGACACCCAGGGTAATTCAAGAAGTGACCCTGTCACGACTCAGGTGTGCAGAGGAAAACCAAGACGGCTAACCTCCTCCTTTGTCAGCCATGATGAATCTTCAATAGGTCATCCTTTCCATTTGACCAGATATTCTTCATATGTCATGTTCCTTGTGCTTCTGCCAACACGACTGTCCAGTATATCTTCGATCTCCTTAGTGTCTGAACTAGTTGCTGGAATACTCCACTGTGCTGCTGTGATCTCATCTTCAACACCTCCTTCATGATACTCTGTCAGATCTGAAATGTTAAACACTGGTGAAATATTCAGCTCACTAGGCAATTCTACCTCATATGCATTTCCTGAATCATGCTTCTTCAGTATCTTACATGGCCCAAACTTCTTCATTTTCAACTTGTTATATGTACCAACTGGAAACCGCTCCTTCCGCAAATGAACCATGACTTCATCACCAACCTGAAATTCCTTATACCTCCTTTTCTCATCTGCCTTAGCCTTATACTGTGCGTTCATCTTGGTAATATGCTTCCTCACCTCCCCATGGATGTTCTTCAAGTGTTCTGCAAAATCCTCAGCTTCAGCACTACTTATTTCTCCTTTATCTATCTTCCTCAGTTCAGATGCATTTCTTGGACTACTTCCATATACAATCTGGAATGGTGACTTACCAGTGCTCCTGCTGACAGAATTATTGTATGCAAATTCTGCCTGTGGTAAAATTAAATCCCATCCCGTTGGCTTATCTCCAACCAAACATCTCAGCAAATTTCCCAAACTCCTATTCACCACCTCTGTTTGTCCATCAGTCTGTGGATGATGTGATGAACTGAACCTCAAATCTGTCTTCAACTTCTTCCACAATGTATGCCAGAAATATCCAACAAACTTAGTGTCCCGATCTGAAACTATGGTCTTTGGCAAACCATGAAGTCTCACTACTTCTCTGAAAAACAATTCTGCTACATGAACAGCATCATTAGTCTTCTTGCAGGGAATGAAATGTGCCATCTTTGAAAATCTGTCAACTACCACAAAAATTGAATCATGTCCCCGCTGAGTCCTCGGTAAACCAAGAACAAAGTCCATGCTGATATCCTCCCAAGGATTCTCTGGTACAGGTAATGGCTGATACAACCCTGTATTCTGCGTCACTCCTTTTGCCATCTGACATACTCTGCAACTCTGTACAAACTTCTTCACATCTTGCTGCAATTGTGGCCAATAATAATTTTCACTAACCAAAGAAAGGGTTTTGTCACGACCAAAATGTCCAGCCAATCCTCCGCTATGCTTCTCCTTGATGAGATTCTCCCTCATAGAACTTCGTGGAATGCACAACTGACTCCCTCTGAATAGCATATCATCCTGGATGATGAAATCCAACCATTTCATCCTGTCTAGAGTAACAGGTTCTGTACAAGCTTTCCAAGCTTCACCAAAATCAGTATCCTCTGGATACAAATTCTTGAGTTCCTTGAACCCAACCACTTCAATCTGCATTTCTGTCAGCAATAGTTGCCTTCTGCTAAGAGCATCTGCAACCCTATTAGACTTTCCACTTCTGTGTTTCAAAACAAATGTATAACTCTGCAAAAACTCAACCCATTTCAAATGCCTTTGATTCAATTTTCCTTGACTATTCAAATATTGCAAAGCTTGATGATCAGTATACAAAACAAACTCCTTAGGAAGCAGATAATGTCTCCACTTCTTTAATGCCTGAACTATAGCATAAAATTCTTGATCATAAATAGAATATTTCCTCTTGGCATCATTTAACTTCTCACTGAAATAAGCAATAGGTTTACCTTCTTGGCTCATAACAGCTCCTATTGCAGTACCACTAGCATCACAATCTACTTGAAACACCTTATTAAAATCTGGAAGTGCTAAAATAGGTTGTTCTGTAACTTTTTGTTTCAACAATTGAAAACTCTTTTCTGCTCCTTTAGTCCACTTAAACTCTTTTCTATCCCCTCTCATTGTTTCAGTCAAGGGTCCACAAATACTGCTAAAATTTCTAATAAACTTTCTATAAAAGCTAGCTAGACCATGAAAAGATCTTACCTCAGTAGCACTCCTTGGAGTAGGCCATTCAAGGATAGCCTGTACCTTCTCTGGGTCCATTTTTAGACCTTCTCCTAAAACTACAAATCCCAAATACACTAACTCTTTCTTCACAAAACTGCACTTCTTCAAATTAATCAACAATTTCTCTTTTCTCAACTTCTCAAATACCATACGAATATGCATCATATGCTCATCCAATGTCTTACTAAAGATCAAAATATCATCCAGGTAAACAATGACAAACTTACCCAAAAATTCTTTCAGAACCTCGTTCATGAGCCGCATGAAAGTGCTCGGTGCATTGGTTAGCCCAAAAGGCATGACTAACCACTCATATAGTCCTTCCTTTGTCTTGAAGGTAGTCTTCCATTCATCTCCTTCTCTGATCTGAATCTGATGATATCCACTTTTCAGATCTATCTTTGAGAAATACACAGCTCCACTCAAACAGTCCATAATATCATCCATTCGTGGTAATGGAAACCTATACTTGATTGTGATCTTGTTTATTGCCCTAGAATCTGTACACATCCTCCATTCTCCATTCTTCTTTGGTGCTAATACCGCTGGTACAGCACAGGGACTCAGACTCTCACGGATCAAACCTTTCTGTAATAGTTCATGTACTTGTCTATTCAACTCCTCACTTTCTGCAAGTGTCATTCTGTGTGCTGCCTTATTCGGCAAACTCGCTCCTGGAATCAAGTCCATCTGATGACTGATCTTCCTGACTGGTGGTAATCCATCAGGTACGTTATCGGATACAATATCCTGAAACTCATTCAACAAATCTGCAACTTCTACAGAAACATCTTCTACTTCCTCTTTACCAGCTTTTAGAATTAAAGCAAAACATACATGCTCATGCCTCATACCATCTAGGAAATTTCTTCCATCAACAAAAGTTATCCTTGCATTACCACATACCTTTTCTTCAGTCTCCTTCAATGGCTTTAGCTTATGCCGCACTCCATCCTTTGTCAGGGAATAGGTATTCGCACGGCCATCGTGTACAGCACATCTATCAAACTGCCACGGTCTACCTAACAACATATGACATGCATCCATAGATATGATATCACACAATACCTCATCTTGGTATCCACCAATCTTGAACTTCACCAGGCATTGTTCATTGACCATGACCTTGTGGTCATCCTGCACCCAGGCAATCCGATATGGATGTGGGTGTTTTTGTCTCTTGAGCTTCAACTTTGTCACCATCTCTTCTGACACCAAATTGTTAGTGCTTCTACTATCAATGATCACATAACAACATTTACCTTCACACTTGCACCTGGTGCGAAACAGGCTCCTCCTTTGCTCAGGTTCATTCTCACCACTCAACAGGACTCTTTTGTTAATCAACATTTCTCCTCTTTCAGCATCTTCATAATTTGATGATCTGGCATCTTCATCTACATGTGCAACTCTGGCCTGGCCTTCATTTCTCCTGTCCATTCTACCTTGGCGCTGAGGACATTCAAATGCCCTATGACCTTCTTCTCCACAGTGAAAGCATGTTCCACGGAAGCCACCTCTTCCAGATCCTTGTCCTCTTCCTCTTCCTCTTTGATCTCTATTATTCTGATCCTGGAAGCGATTGGAATTATTTCCTCGCTGATTCTGACTACTACTGGCCTCATCTTTCTTTTTCGAATCCTCATTTCGGCCACCATATGATCGTCCACCAGATCGTCCGCCGCGACCTCTTCCGTTTTGTCTGCTCTCAAACTTCTTGTTCAGCTTTTCCTCTACTTTTAGGGCAAATTGGTATGCCTCCTCAATACTGTTCATTCGAACCAGATTCAACTCCTCCTGAATGCTTGGCCTTAACCCATTAAGGTATCGGGCAACTTTCTCGTTATCAGCTTCGGCATGGCCTATTCTGATGAGGAGTCGATAGAAATCCTCTGTATACTCCTGAACAGATTTTCCTGCTTGCTTCAAACTCTGCATTTTCTTCAGTAGGTCAAGCTCATAATCAACAGGAATGAACTGTCGCTTTAATTTATCCACCATCCGATCCCATCTTGTGATTTTATCTTTCCCTCTTCTATTTCGCTCCAATTGAATTTCTTGCCACCAGATCTTCGCATGACCTTTCAGTCTGGCCTTCGCAAATTTGACTCTATCAGGATCGTCAACATCTTCATACTCAAAATATTCCTCACATTCATTGATCCAGTCAATCAATTCCTCTGGGTTAAGATTTTTAGAAAATGTAGGAACCTCAATCTTAGGTCTTTTCCCAATCTTGGAAATGGCCCGAAAAAGTCTTTCTTCCTCCTGGTTCACAATTTCGACTTCTCCTTCTTGATATTCTTCTTCGGCTTCATCCTCGCTTTCATCTCTGACATTAAGATTCATTCCTCTACGAATCTCTTCTTGCAATGCTCGCACTTGTCTCTGCAGCTCTCTAACCTCAGGTGTTACAGCACCAACTCTTCCACCATGTTCTCTTCGTGGAGGCATTTTCGCGATGCGCACTGAAACCCTAGCCACGGTCCTGGTGCAAACTGCCTCACAGTCGGCGATCTGTTTACACACTCAAGAACTCCTGCTCTGATACCACTTGATGAAGGGTGCTCCCCTTAATACCATAAACACATAACAGAAATAGAGAAACAACAACAATATGCAAGAATAGAAAATTGGCTTCTTATTATCTCCACAAATGTGGAATTACAAACTTTCAGAATTACAATATGCAAAGCCACATGGGCATTCCCTTACAATATTCTGTAGGACAAAGCCTCGAGCAATTACCCAGATCTACTACCCAGAACTATTCTGAACTGCCTAAGACAATAATACAGCCTTCCTTATATAGGCAATTATCCACCGCCTGGGAAGGTTCCAGAATTTTAGCCAATAAGGCCGACCAAACTTTGAATTATTTTATTTTACATTTTATTACATCATAGTCAGCTCAAGATAACCTTTGAAACCCGAACAGAAATTTTGAAGAAAATTATTTTTTGCCATTTCAGGTGGCCCAACTTTCGAAGACCATAAGTCATCACCAGTTGACCCGCTCGGCTATTATAACCCCATTTCAGAAACGCCACGAAGCGCTCTACAGGCTTGATCGGCGCAAGCGCCCGTCACCCAAATTTTTGACCTCATCCGGGGCCTCTAAAGCCTTCAAAACTGAGTTCAAAGTTTCTGTACCCTGCTGCCAATACCGAAAATCTTCAATATCTTCCAATATACACTTGATCTGGCAATGACACTTTACTGGCAGACTTATATGACCAAAATGAACCTCTAAGAAAGAAATTAGATCATTCTGAGCACATACGAAAATTACCAAAAATAGTAACTTTCTATAAATAGCAGCTCTGCACAAAATAGCCCTTATTGAATAAAAACATAAATATTTTTGGGTGATGCAAGATTGCTCTTACACCCAGGATGCTCCTACATCACCCCCCCTCTCAGTATTCCCTATTTCTAACATTACCTACTTTTCCTAAGCTAATCCAAGTCTCTTTGACTTTTGGTCAAACCCTTCCCCAAATGAGCCTTACACACTCATTTATATCTCTTACACACTCTTTAAGGCTTGTTACAACCTCATAAAGAGACTGTTGTCTCCTTATTCCACACTTATCCCTTTGCACACTTACCTAGTGTTTCTCACACATGTGTGAGAAACCTTTAACCCAAGCTAAACCTTACCATACCCCCAAACCATAACTCTAATTCTACCCCACACTCTACCTCTAACCCTAAATCATCCTCCTAACCCAAGCCCTTCCCAAATCCTATAAATAATCTTCCTTCCAAGAGAAACTTATTAGTTTGCTTTTATTCTCATGCATTGTAGGTTATCATGCTAATTTAGTTCTAGATTTAGCATAAGCAATATTAATTGTTAGATTTCATTATTTTCTTCAAGCTTTCTAGCACATCATAACTTAGGATAATGGATAAATCTTAGTTTATTTAATTATTCTTCATATATTTTTGCATCATATCACATCTACTTTGGATTAAAATCAATCTAGAATAATCATTCATATCTTAGTTTGCATTCTTGAAGTTTTTAGGATCCTTAAGGCCTTAGGGGAAAAATGGGTCTTCTATACCCAATTTTGTGCCACTATGTGGTTCTTTTGGTCCCTAAGCTATCCTAATATCCTCCTAATCATCATTAGGGATATGCTCCAAGTGATTTGATAGCACACCCACATCCCTAAAGCAAGAGAAAATCAAATGGTGATAGGGTGCTCCCATTTAAGCTCTATCTAAGTGTCTTTGCATTATTCTTTTTGTTTAGGATTAGATATATGCTCATAAAATAATGTTTGAATGTCTACACCTTTCAAGATAGGTTAGCCTTTGCACTGATCACATCTGGTAAGTAAGCACTACACCACCTGTGTTTCAATTTTAAAATTTTGAGAATACCTTTGCCATTGATGTCAAAGGGAGAGGAAGAAAAAGGAAAATGAGGAAGAGAATAAAATATGTAGAGTGATATATTAAAAAAAAAGAGAAGGTAAAGAAGAATGTTGTCTTGTGACACTTAGTCATTTTGCTAAGTGTTTCCATTAATGCCAAATGGAGAGATTGTTGGCATGTGATGTTTTTGTGTATCGAGAATCATTTAAGGGTTGTCATTCATGGAAACACGTATGATGGAGTGATCACATGTTGTGGAGATTACCACTAGAATCACAGTCATGAATTTGACTAAGTCCAAAATTAGGAAAATAGGGTACAGTGCCATAGTTTTGGATAGCAATGAAGACATGTAAGGTATTATGGCTTGCAATGTTAACTAGAGGTATTTTAGGATATGCAACATGCTTCAGTTAAAATCACATGAGTTTTGGATACCTGATGTGTGAGATATAGTGTTCGAAAGGTATGCAAAGATAGTAAAATAGTATACCAGGGTACATGAATAGTTGCAAAGATTAAGGAGTGCATAATAGATATGGTAACATGCTAAGACAAGTAAACAAAGTATATTACTAAGTCCTTGGTAATAGAAGAGTGTGGACTCCATGTATATCATTTTCATGAGTTTCTATTAATTTTTGTATAACAATTTTGAGGTCGACTGGAAGACTAATTCTGTATAAGTATAGATTGGTTTTGTGAAAGTGATGTATGGTTTTTGATGATGTGGAGTAATTTTGCGAATATAGGAGAAAAGATCAGATGTGAGATCAGTAAGAGCCTGAGCTACAATTGGAACTATCTGAGTATGATAAGTGCTTGTATTGTTCCCCTTTTGAGAACCATTTTGGAACAGTATTGATTGTAAGAGTAGTGTGCTCACCAACTTTAACCGGGTGTTTTTGTATAACCCTAACAGGGTTTTTGTAATCCTTTAACAAGGTAAAGTACTATGTAGCAATCAGCTCCTAAGAGGGCTAGATCTCCTAACAAGGACATTATATTTTAGTACATATTTGTGGGTACCATCCCTACTGGGGTTTTCTATTTTTCTATGGTTTCCTTGAGAATAAATCATGGTGTCATGAGTAATGTGTTATGCTTATATGTTCTTTTCATTTTTGCATTACTTTGCATTGTTTATAATTGTTTGAAGTTGTCATCAAAGTTCTGTAATACTGATTCATCCCACCTCTCAATATTAACTAATCCTAACATACTTGTACTCTTGTAATGACATATTAAAATACCTTAAATTATTGAATTCCTCTACTGTAATCTATCTCTAGTGATAAAATAAAAACATTTTAAAAAAAATCACCAGAAAAAGTTCCCATGAAACTATGGAAATATCAATATAGAGCTTCTCCTCCTCTATCTTCCACCGAGGTTGAGGCATACCCATGGAGTTTCATAATGAAATACCTCACTTTGGTGCTGCTACTAGTTGGATGTGTAAAAAAGTACCTATCTAGGCTAATAAACCATATCTTAGCAGCTAACGACTGAGGGATCCATGAAATGTAGGGGGTCAAGATTTTAGGAGATCTCTCATATGATTGTAAAGCAATTCATCCTCCTAAATTGTTGTGTCCTTCCTCCTAGGACTCATATACCTGTCTATCTCCTTGTTTGGAGAGAGACAAGACTAAACTTAGTAGCCCCTATCTTAATCATCATATAATCTTTCTAATAATTATAGTGGAAGCTAACATATATGGCCCCCTTTAGATTCCACACCATGATTCTTGGAGTTTTATTCCCTACTCTTCTTATAATATTGTTCTTGTTGTTCCTCTTGAGAATTATCCATATGAGAGCTTGATGGACAACTCTAATGACTATCTTGTCCATACCACATTTTTGGCCCCTTCCTTTGCCTCTTCCACAAGGTCTCCCTTGAGCCCTTTCTTTGACACTATCTCTACCACTTCCTCCAATCTAAGTTACATGAGGCCTCCTAAGAAGGAACATGAAATAAGGATAAGAAGATGGTGTATGAATCCAATCCAAGAAAATAAATCTTAAAAGAAAAAAATATTAATAACTCAATATTCAAAGATACTAAATACATGCATAATGCGAGATAAGTCCTAGAGTTCCTAGTGTGGCAACCTATGGAGCTTTGATATGAGTTGTAATGCACTAGCTAAAGAACCTAGGAGGTTGATGTTAATAACAAGTAAAAATCTCAATATAATTATTTTTGACACACAACTGACATGTATCCGTTAACATGGACACAACTCTCTCTCTCTCTCTCTCTCTCTCTCTCCCCTCTCTCTCTCTCTTTGTGCTTGTGTGTGCATGTGCACATGTGTGTGCACATGCATACTATATCATCTTCAATAATAGTTTGGCCCTTCTTTCATATTATTGTGAGATTGATCTATCCATTTAGGGGAGGGGGAATTCTTGGCTCATAGAGAATAAATAGTAATTTCCTAGCAAGCTAGATATAATGGAGAAGATAGGTAGGCTCATAATGAATGAAAAAAATGAGTTAAGAAATAACCCATCGTTAGTGGACTTGATACTTCATGGAATAGAATGAATCAAGACTTCCATGTCCATTTAGATTTAAATTCTATTGGCACATTGAGGGGCACCTTTATTTTCACATCATGCTTAATTTTCATAGGCCATTCTAGAAGGCTAACCTCCCTCATCTGCTGGCCAGAAAAATCCCCACCTGAACACAAAATCGGGTTCTTTTTCTGTCCCATTGAGCGAGAACCCAAATAATTGACTATAGAAATGATCATAAATCCATATATCACAAATAATATCTACCCATGGTCACCCCCAACTAGGATGGGAGGAGGTAGTGGCTTGATCCACTACCAATCCCTCGGTGGGGTTTCCCCCAACCTTATATATATATATATATATATATATATATATATATATATATATATATATATAGTATGTATCTAGTATGTATAGTATGTATCTATATATAGATATATGTATATATCTATATATATATTATATTATATATATATATATA